>SJYV01039606.1:2750898-2880508 GCA_006410875.1 Neotragus pygmaeus | reverse complement strand
GTGACCCCATGGACTGTAGCCTACCAGGCTCCTCCATCCATGGGATTTTCCAGGCAAGAGTACTGGAGTGGGGTGCCATCACCTTCTCCAAAACTGCAGCACCCCAGCAGCTTTCAAACATACTAGAACTTCCAGTCTCGGCAGGTGGCAGTAGGGGGATGCCCAGGGGGCTCAAAAGAAACACTTTTAAAGATCAATTAGACAGCAAACAACTTTTAAAAAAATATGAAGATGTACCTTTCTCCTGGGAAACCTAACACCAAGGATTCAGTTTAAAGGCAACAACATCACCTGTCCTGATGCTGTTGTGATTTGAACACGACTGTAATTTTGTTTGTAATGAATCATTTGGTCTGGCTTTAATTTGCAGAAAGAGCTCCCAGCCTAGGACTTTATGCCTCAGTCTATGTTGTTATACACCTTGTGCAATGATAATACAACAGTTTACACCCTCAAACTCCCCCTGGTCCTATAACGTCTGCAGCCGTCCCTCTGTTGGACTTCTCAAGGAATGGCCGCAAGTGTCTGACCAGCACAGTGCAGCCCCCGACCTGTAGCTTCCCGCGCTGGTCACTCCAGTGGAGCTTTCACTGCCAGGCTCTCCCCAGGTGGCCTCCAGGCCCCCCCGCCTCTTGCTCGCGCTCGTCTCTGCCCTNCGCAAGTGTCTGACCAGCACAGTGCAGCCCCCGACCTGTAGCTTCCCGCGCTGGTCACTCCAGTGGAGCTTTCACTGCCAGGCTCTCCCCAGGTGGCCTCCAGGCCCCCCCGCCTCTTGCTCGCGCTCGTCTCTGCCCTCATCTTTGACCGGCAGCAGCCTTTGACTGCGCATGCGTTCCGCCTACCCGCTGCGTCCTTCCTCTCCTTCTTTCTCACCACTGCTCCTTCTGAGGAATCCTGCCGGCTCCTCTGCATCCTCCTGACCACTCAGTCCTCCAGCACCTTCTCCAGCTCCATTCACTCTCTCTCTCAGGATATCCATCACGGGCTATTAGGTCTCACCTTTACAGTCTAGTCCAGACTTCTGCCCGGGACTCCAGAGCAGTTTCTGGAGGCCTGTTCATCCTCCCACTTGCACGTATCATGCGCCTCTTGAACTCAACATACCCAAAAGGGAACTCCTGATTTCCTCCCCTAAATCTATTCTTGCTAAAATGTTCATAGCCCTAGTAAATAGCAACACCGTATCAAAGTCTTGGAATCATTCCTGTCTCCTTTCTCTACCAACCCACATCTAAATAATCAGCAGATTCCATCCGAAGTCACCAGCAGCCACTCACTGCTCACTCTCATCTGGGTTGGTCACCAGCATCACCCTCCTGGATTACTGTGATAGCCTGCTCCCCGCCCCCCTTGGCTTCTGTCCTTGACCTTCCTATAACCTCTTATCAACACTTCAAATGTAAGTTAGACCAAGTCACACACCTCTGTGGCTAAAACCTTTCAAAGTCTTTTGGGGGAAAAGTCCTTACACCAGCGCTATGTGACCTCCTTGTCTGCCTCTTGATGCTCATCTGCTTCTCTCCGCTTCACTTCGTTCACTCCAGCCGCATGGTCTTCCTAGCTGCCCCAGGACCGCACCAGGGGCACCATCTGCCTCTGTGGTGCGCTAGGGCCAACTCANCTCCTTGTCTGCCTCTTGATGCTCATCTGCTTCTCTCCGCTTCACTTCGTTCACTCCAGCCGCATGGTCTTCCTAGCTGCCCCAGGACCGCACCAGGGGCACCATCTGCCTCTGTGGTGCGCTAGGGCCAACTCACGCCCACTGGACCTGGCTCATGGGCGACGATCATGAGTGTCCCTTCCCGACTTCACATTCAGTGACATCATGTTGGTGGCTTAATATCAGCTATGGTGGGTGTGTTTAAACAACGAAAATCAGCCAGTGTTGCAGATAAAATCTCATTGTTTCTTCAGAGAGTTGATGACTCACAGCACACCACTGCTATACCTAGAACAACCTGCCCTGATTTATCTCCCTACCCTCTTTGCTTCCCTCATGTCTCTGCTCAAATGCATCCCTGATCACACTATAGAAGATAGTACCTTCTACCCACACACTCCTCTCACACAAACCCTGTTGTTCTCCACCCGACTTGCTATGTATTTAACAGTTTGCATTTTCTTCTAGAATATCAACTCCATAGTGACGAGGACTTTGTTGTGTTCATTCTTTATCTCCAGCACCAGGAACAGGGCGTGGCATGTAGAAGGCATTCAATAAATATTTAATGAATGAATATTCATTTTATTAATTATTCTATGTGTTGATAAAAATTTTCTGTAATTATTCAATACATTGGAAATTATTCAATACCTAGTGAAAGAAAGAATAAAATAAGTGCATCATCTATTATACTGACATAGAAAGACAAGATTAAGAATGCTTGGTGGGAGGGGGATTCAGGATTGGGAGCTCGTATACACCTGTGGTGGATTCATGTCAATGTATGGTGAAACCAATACAGTATTGTAAAGTAGAATAAAGTAAAAATTNACCATACCCGGTAGCAAACCTCCCAAGCTCTGTGATCAGACTAGTAAAACCCTGAGGATGGATGGACCCTATAGTTCAGTATCTCTGGGAAATTCTACTCATAAGATGAAAGTGGGTTAATCTATTTAATTAAACCAGGAACTACGCAGAGAGAAAGGAGCCACTTGAAAGTGAAATCCAGGGGGATTCTAATGGTGCAGTTGAGAAGGTGGTGTTAGGTACTCAATTTCAGGTGTCACAGAGCTATAGCAGCAGCACTGTTTTGTATGGCTGCATCATGTGGCACATGGGATCTTAGTTCCCCCACTTAGGGATCAGACCCACACTCCTGCATTGGAAGCGTGGAGTCTTAACCACTGGACCACTGGGAAGGTCCCACCTTTGATTTCTTTTGATGGTTGGTTTATGGGGTGAGTTATTCATAGGAGTTAAAAGAAAGAGGAACCCAAATGAGTGAAGCAAGAAAGCTCTCTTCCAAACAAAACATTAAGTGGAATTCCTAGAGAAAGAACCATTGCTACACANCTGGGAAGGTCCCACCTTTGATTTCTTTTGATGGTTGGTTTATGGGGTGAGTTATTCATAGGAGTTAAAAGAAAGAGGAACCCAAATGAGTGAAGCAAGAAAGCTCTCTTCCAAACAAAACATTAAGTGGAATTCCTAGAGAAAGAACCATTGCTACACATCCTTTGTCTTCAGGGTGCTATAGAAAAGAAATCTACTTTTAGTTCTTATAAAGCAGCATGGAGTTGGTGGGGTGAGCCAAAATCTCTACTCATTCTTGCCCACCAGGTAATTTGATTTGGGAGAATCTGACATCTGCTGGGCTCTATCTTTATTACGACAGAATCATTCCACTGAAAAGGCAGAGGCTCTGTTTTGATCTTGATTTCTTCATTCTTACAACCATGTGTGAGACAGGCTTTTGATTATCCTTGCAGCTGATATTAAGTGCTTCGGAGTCTGTAACATATGCTACTTTCCCTAAGGCAGTTCCCAAGAATTAGAATTTGGGAAAGAAATGAGAGATGCCTGCATTGGTCTCAGGACCTAGTTACAGTCTCCAATTCAGTTAAGACTCCAATTCAGTCCGCAGTGCTCTCAGGAGCTCTATCGTTTAGGAATTATCAGACAGCCATTAAATAATGGATACTTTGACCTGCACATCTCTCTCCATCTTCTCTACTAGTTAGAGCTCACGATGAAGGACAAAAAATTGACACTCTGGCTTCTAACACAGCAAAAATTAACTGCAGGGCTCAGAGCCAGGGAGGGAGAGGATGACAGAATGGGTGGAAGGTAGTTATGGAGAAGAGAGAGAGTTGGCAAGAGCAGCCTCCTTGGTTCNTGTCTATACAATATGGAGCTTCCCTGGCGGCTCAGATGGTAAAGAATCTGCCTGCAATGCAGGAGATCCAGGGTCCATCCGTGGGTTGGGAAGATCCCCTAGAGAAGGGAATGGCTACCCACTCCAGTATTCTTGCCTGGAGAATTCTATGGCCAGAGGAGCCTGGCAGGCCACAGTCTATGGGGTCGCAGAGTCAGAGACAACTAACTAGTGAGAGACTAACACTTTCACCTTCATATATACAAACAGTTCACTTAGTTCAGTTGCTCAGTCATGTCCAACTCTGCAAGCCCATGGACTGCATGCTGCAACTACCAAAGCTTGTTCAAACTCATGTCGAGTTGGTGTTGCCATCCAACCATCTCACCCTCTGTGGTCCCCTTCTCCTCTTGCCTTCAATCTTTCCCAGCATCAGGGTCTTTTCCAATGAGTCAGTTCTTCAAATCAGGTGGCCAAAGTATTGCAGTTTCAACTTCAGCATCAGTCCTTCCAATGAATATTCATGATTGATTTCCTTTAGGATTGATTAGTTTGATCTCCTTGCAGTCCTAGGGACTCTCAAGAGTCTTTTCCAACACCACAGTTCAAAAGCATCAAATATATGTATATACATATACAAATTTATATATCACCCGATATATATGTATGTAAATATATATAAAAATATATTTACAGAAATGTCTCAAAAGCATCAAATATATGTATATACATATACAAATTTATATATCATATATAAATATATTTACAGAAATGTCTCAAAAATTATGGACTCTTCCACATTTTATGTACAGTACTTTCAGAATGTGACTTTTTAAACAATTAGCATTCACAAATCAACTATACTTTAATAAAATTTTAAAAATAAAACTAAAACAATGACCTTGTGTCATTTTTGATACATCTCAAATCTGGCAAAGCAAAGCATGAAAATTCTCTGGGGTATGAGCTCCATGAAGAGCATACCTTCATTGAAGAGCACCCCATTCACAGCATACCTTTATCGTCTAGACACTTCCTGGCAAACAGTAGGTGTGCAAAGATGCTCAGGAATGGTGGCGTTCAAGCGAGAGCTGACAGAAGCCTGAACTCAGAAGCAGGGGTTGAGGGGAGGGCCGTGTGGCGGCTAAACGGGCAGCACCAGGAGCACATGAGCCAGCACCTGGGGCTTTGGGGGTGGATGAACAGGGAGTGACAGAGATATCACCATCTATTCGCTCACATTGCCTAAGCGCCAACTTTGTGCCAAGTAGCACACTGACATCTGGGAACAAAGCGATGAACAATGGTGGTCCACCAGACCCTAAGGGCTTCAGCACCAGGAGCTAGGGGGTGAACCGGGCTTGGGAGAGAAAACCCCTCGAAGGAGTATTGCCCCTGCAGAGACGTCCCCAAGCCGCAAACCTGAGAAGGCAGCTAGCACTCAGTGCTGGGCTCTATATATCTGGCCTCAAGTGCCCGCCTAGTTTTGGGCCCTTACTCACCAGGATTCACTGCTTAGCCTCAACAATGACAAACCAACCACCATGGTGAACCCCAATTTAGGGTGCAAGACCATTAACTTGGAAATGCCTCTCCTACCAGCCCGGTAATGTGGCATGAGAAACGGGCAGAATTAGACCTAAACGATGATGCCTTTCTTCTTGGGAAACCAAACTTGCCCTTGGTCTGTGATGATACCCTATTACACACACCATTATCTACATGTTCAATCTAAGAGACATTTATCTTCTATTTTAAGGAATTGTGATAACTCGTTACGGAAAAGAAAAAAAGAGATCAGCCACACTTCATTACGTGCTTTCCTTCAATTAGGTAGAAATCTCAGTGGATTATATTCAAAAAGATACCAGTTTTTCCTCTGACCCGGATTTTCACTGGGGCTTCTCAATAGCAGGCAGTGGATACTGAGGCAAAGTCAATGATATATGGTAAGCAAGCATATGCATTACTGCAGTTTCAATTTTCCCCAAGTCAACTGTTTCAGTCATAGTAACTAGATAGAAATAAATAACTTCCCTGTACTAATGATTTTCACTCTAGAAATATTATGGGCATGATGGAAAAAGTCTTAAGATTGGTATAACAAGCTTGCTTCTGCAGCTAAGCAGGAAATTTGACCTCTATTACTTTTTTCATCTGCAAAAATGATTAGAATGATAATCACTTCAAAATGCTGTCGTGAAGGTTAATAATGCACTTCACAAAGTCATTATAACATATTCTAGCAAGAGCAATTATTACTGTATTCATTTGTTAAAGTAAAAGAGTTTAAGTTGTATAGACATATTATTAAAAATAATTATGTCTTAAGCTTGTGTAACTACTAATTATGAACATTTTCCTGCAACTCCTGCTAAATAACTAGCTGGGTTGTTTTTTTTTAATCTAGCATGCAAATCATATTTATTTTCTCAAAAGGCCATCGCCATCATGATCACTTCTGCTCCCCTAAATTTTATAAGTCCCTCCTTCCATGGTGGTAACATCCCTTACATGACTCTTACATTCAACATAAGCAAGGTCAATTTTCAGGTATTTGATGTTCTTTTGATAAAAGACTGGGCTTCCCCAGCGGCTCAGCAGTGAAGAATTAGCCAGCAATGCAAGAGCCGCAGGAGGCACAGGTTTGTTCCCCGGGCTGGAAAGACACCCTGAAGAGGAACCATCCAGTACTCTAGCCTGGAGAATCCCATGGACACAGAAGCCTGGCGGGCTACAGTCCACAGAATCGCAAAAGGACAGACACAACGAAAGCGATTCAACACATGGGGAAAGATTGCATAAATAAAAGAGAAAGACAAGCACTCAGCCAGCAAAAGTACAGAAGATTCCTCGTGAACCAAGTCTCCATGGGTTATCTGGTGAGTAACTGAAGCTGGTTTAAGAATCTGGATGCCATGGAAGCAAGTTTTTTTCACCCGGAGCCAAAGATTTCCATTATTCGATTTTGTTTGAAAGCAGAGTTGTTGCTGTTCAGTTGCTAAGGCGTGTCTGACCTTTTGCGATCCCAGGGACTGCAGCATGCCAGGCTCCTCTGTCCTTCACCATCTCCCAGAGTTTGCTTGGGCTCATGTCCGTTGAGTTGATGATGCCATGCAACCATCTCATCCTCTACCGCTCTCTTCTCCTTTTGCCTTCCATTTTTCCCAGCCTCAGTTTCTTTTCCAATGAGTCAGCTTTTTGCATCACATGGCCAAAGTATTGGAACTTCAGCTTCAGTATCAGTGTTTCTGACGAATAATCAGGGTTGATTTCCTTTAGGATGGACTGGTTTGATCTTTCTGCAGTCCAAGGGACTCTCAAGAGTCTTCTCCAGCACCACAATTCAAAAGCATCATTTCTTTGGCGTTCAGCCTTCTTTCAAGCAGAGCAGCCCAAAGTTGATAAAGCAGGCAGGAACACGGAGCGAAGACCCTTTGGGCCACATCACGTTGTCAGGGCCGGGGAGGGGGTGGGTGGTGGCAGAGGGTTCTGAGGCTTTGGCCCTTTTGGCAGCTTACATCCTATTCAATTTTTCACAAGAATGGGCATGGAGCCACACACAAGCATCAGCCTCGTTGTCTCCCTGATCAATTTCTCCCGCACTTACCCTCCTTCCCTCTTCGGCTCTCCTCCCTTCAAAATATCTCTCCTCCAGCATCCCGGTGGTTCTGAGAAGAATCAGAGGCTGATGGGGAGGGAGTCATGGGAGGAAGGGCAAACGCCCTTGAGTTGTTCCCATCATCCCGACATCTCTATTCCATCATCTTAGCTAGCTTCAGGTTTTATCCACCTTCACACTGAGATCTCAGCTTGCACTTCAGAGTTATTCTTCTGAAAAGATTGCAGGGCATTTGTGTTTTAAGGTATTGAAACTATCTACAGTCGAGCAAAACACTCATCTTTAAAAGTGACCCTCTTGTCCGTGGCCTTCATATTAAATGAAGATCAGGATTAAAATTCAGTTCTTTCTGCCGGCACTTCCCTTAATGAGAAAACCAAACTCGGGTCTGAAGTAGATTAAGTAACTCGTTTGGATGTCACCCGAGGCGACGCTGAAACATGAGGCATCACTAGAAGCAAGCACGTGTGTTTCGCCATTTAAACGTCTTGAGGGTTCAAATCACTTAGCGTTTGGTAACACGCTGTCCCTGAGGATCTGCCCCAGACTGAAGCTGAACACCTCAGAACTGCTCATTTCTTCTTCCATCACCCCCACAGCATGCAGAATGCCAGGACGTGAGGCCTTTGGAAACATCCACAAGTTCCCAAGTTTCACTGCTTGAGAATCGTCTGGCGTGTTTGTTCCCACGCTCCTGCCCAGGCTGCTCTGCTGGAACGCCTCCTCATGAGGTTTGGGGGCAGGAGGGGAGTCTCTGAATTTAAATAGTTAACAGGTTCTGCATGTTATATTTATGCAAGCAGCCCATGGAAAACACTTCAAAAATACTGAATAATATGGTGGCATTTTCCACTGAGGGTGCTCTTCACTCACCCTGCAGCCTTTGACATGATCAAAGGAACACTCCACACTTGTGATAGATTTACGAAGAAAAACGCAGCAGAAAGGGAACTCAGCAGCGTCAGCCTCTGCCAGGTCTCACACATGACTATTATCTGGCCTGACTCATACTTCATTACATGGGACTTGACATACAAGACTAATATCACATACAGTTATTTCATCCACACACAAACTCCCTGCTGACACTTCAGAACAGAAGTGAACTAATCTTAGTAAATCATTCGTGGTGACTTAAGGAGACTTGGGCTGTTCAAGGAAGTCTAAGAAAGGGTAATACACAGCAGCTTCAAAACACAGTCCAGGTGAAGCTGAATTTTGGGAACATCTTCAACCCTGTGGGTTCATGACTGAAAAACAGGGAAACTTCTTGCATAGGAGCTGGAACACATTTCCCAAGTGGACAGAGATCAGCCACGAACTCAAACACTAAACCACTGACACAACTGATAATTTCAATTTGAAATATACTGCACTCGACAAAGCTTTGACTGTGATCTACCTTTGTTAGTGTTTCTACATTCTTGTTCGTGACCCAGAGGGGCTTGTACTCAAATCTCTGCCTTGTCACACTGCCTCACTCATGACTTAACCGTGAGCCTTTAGATTTGTTTCCCAGAGTGGCTCCTGCTCTTGACGCTTCCTAAAAGAAAGTGGATGTCCATGTGGGATGGTTGGCTGCGATTCAGGAAAGGTGTGCAGTTTTGAAAAGCCCATCAAATTGCTCCTTGCCTGGAAGTTCCCTGGTGTTCTTGTGCACGTGTACTCGGTCACTCAGTGGTGTCCAATTCTGCGACCATGCACTACAGTCCACCAGGCTCCTCTGTCCGTGGAATTTCCCAGGCAAGAACATCGAGTGAGTTGCTATTTCCTACTCCAGGGGATCTTTCCGAGCCAGGGATCAAACCTGCATCTCTTGCATCTCCTGTGTTGGCAGGCAGATTCTTTACCACAGAGCCACGTGGGAAGCCCAGGTGTTCTTGACAAAGGATCAAAAAGCAGAAGAAATTAACATCTTGGCTCTTAACCTGCTGTATCTCAAGATGCACAGACACAGAACTGGCTCCTGCTACAGCTGCTATTTTGTGCACACACACTTTCTCTCTCAAGAAGGAATCCCTACTGCTCTTTTTGAATGCCAGGACCACCTTGATCTGGGGCTCCATGAGTTCTTGTTTCTCTTATGAGGATGACAATCATCCTTTAAACAACATGCCAAGAGATCAAAGATCTGTGTAGCACTTCACTAAAATCAGAGTGTCAACTCCCGGGGGCATGACATACACTTCTCATAATTCCTACTGACAATACTCTCACTAGATGATTTTGTCCTTGCATCCTGGTGGGTGTGCTAGAGGAGACGCTCCTGCAAGCAGGATGGAAGGGCCATACACCATCTGCTCAATGGAAACAACCCCCATTAAAGGCACAGAGCTTGAATGCATTTGCCTGCAAGCCGAACCTCTCTGAGTGGCGTTTCACTACACCAGCGTTAATTCTACTTATATAATCAACTGCTTGGGACTTTCTAGAGACCGTGTGATTTAGCAAGAAGCTGTTCTTGTTCTGGGTATTAAATGGGATCCCAGGATAAGGGTCCTGTTGGCGTCGACTTCAGCTTGGCACCCAAGAGCTCCTCCTGCAGCCAATGGGTCTTTCAAACCAGTGCTCAGGTAGCAGTGAACCGAGGTGATTCACCTGGTTTCCAGGCACACACTCCAAGGTTAGAAGGAAAAGGAGTAAGGAAACGAGGGAAGTTGGACTGTTTGGGATGGTAGTAAACTTGGAAGGGCTGCTATGTCGAAAAGGACCTGCAAATACAGAGCTCCATCCAATGCGACTGGCGCAGTGGCGGCCCCAAGCTACCAGACTTCCTGGTTTTTTGTTTTTTTGAGAAGCCAGATAATTGTTTTTTAAGGTGAAAGCCACTGATTTTTTTCTTAATCGACTTAATGCACACATATAATTAAAAATCAAAGGCTTTGAAAGCATGGAGATGATAAAAAGATCCGTTACCAGGGTTGAGAGGAGGTGGAGGGAATGAACAGGAAGAGCTCAGAGAACTTTCAGGGAGTGCAATACTCTGGATGATGTTACAGTGGTGGGCACATGTCATCATGATGCATTTGTCCAAAGGTAAGCTCCCAGGAGCGAGCCCTAATGTAAACCACGGGCTCAGGGTGGTGATGCATCAAGGCATGTCCGTCACTTCTAACTAAAGGACCATGTTGTGGGGATGCTGAAGGGAGGGAGGCTGTGTGTTTGTGGGGGGAGGCAGACAGGAAACTTCTGTACCTTCCCCTTGGGCACAATTTTGCTGTGAACCCAAAGGCTCTAAAAATCCAAATTAAAAAGAAAAGAAAGCAAATTCCCTGGCAGTATAGTGGTTAGGACTCCACCATCGAACCCAGGTTCAATCCTGGTTGGGGAATTGAGATCCCACACAACACATGTGTGTCAAATCGCTTCAGCTGGGCCCGACTTGATGTGACCCCATGGACTGTAGCTCACCAGGCTCCTCTGTCCGTGGGATCCTCTAGGCAAGGATACTGGAGTGGGCTGCCACACCCTCCTCTGGGGATCTTCCCGACCCAGGGGTCAAACCCATCTCTTGCATCAGCAGGCAGGTCCTTTACAATTAGCACCACCTGGGCAACCCCCAACAGGACGCATGATGCGGCCAAAATAAATAAATTTTTTTAAAAAGGAAAGAAAAACTGAAAAAGGCCGCCGCAGGCTTGTAGTATCAGCGGCCTCTGCCCCACCGCCCTCTAACCACCACCCTGACACCACTTGGAACTGCTCGTTCACTTGTTCTGGGATGCTCTGCTCTGTTACTGAAAAGCGCAGCTACTCTACTCTCCCTTAGCTTTGTCATTCTAAGCGCCGCCTGCATCTTTTCTGCACTCAGCGAGGCTGATGGTTTCAGCTCTTCCTGCACCCACCCTGCCCATACAGTCACAGTCCGTCTTCAGCGACCTACGTCTCCCCAGCTCTCAGGCTCTGCTCTCTCCCTGGGGCATCTGCGTGCCTTTCCACTGAGTGGATAACCTTGTTTTCTGGATTCCATGATTTTCTCAGTTGCCATTTTGTTGCAATATATTTCAGGTAGTTCCCTTATAAAGCTGCTTGGACAGTAAAAATTTAGAGACTTCACATGTTGGAAATGGATTTATTCCACTCCCACCTGACTGTAATTTGGCTGGTAAGGATTTCTGCCTTGAAAACTACTTTCCTTGAGTTTTGAAGGCAATCTCTCCCTATCTCCCTGTTTCCAGGGTTGCGTTAAGTAGGTCTGACCCTCTCAGATTCACATTCCTTCAGCTGTGTCCTGCTTATCCCTCGTGAATGTTGGCCTCTTCTCTTCATGCATGCTATAGGGACATTTAACAGGGAAAAGGGGAGGTGTCAGGTCAACCCCCTGGGCCTCCAGCACCTCAGTGCCCCCGCTGAGTGAGTGATCTTCAGCATGTGACACGACCTCACTGTGCCTCTGTAAAACCAGGGTGAGTGCTTGTGCAGAGTAACAAGCTAATACATCAAAACCCTAGGACCCTGCTGGGCCTGTAGTGAGCAGCCAGTGAATACTGGGATGAATGCTGGGCTTCTTGGCTGCTGACGCTATCATCACTCTTCATTTCAGCCTGGCTTTTCCTTATGGTAGTTTGTCTCCTTCTGTTCTGCTACTTGAAATACATCTTTGGTAATTTCCTGCCTGCTTTTTCTCTCATCCTTTGCCTTGGAGTTCTCATCGGTCAGACAATGCATTCCTAGACACATCCTCTCCTGAGCCCAGCCTTCCCGAGTTCCGGTTCTCGTTTCTTGTTTTAATTACTATTCTGTTTCCTGAGACTTTGCCCGGACTCTGGCTGCCCCACCCCGCTCAGTTGCTGACGGCCCCATATGTCAGTTTCCATCTCCCTGGAGGTCGCTGTCCCTCGGCATCCTGCTCTTGGTTTCTGGATGCAGCATGTCCTCTTAACTCTCCGGGAATAATAGGTAAACTCTGAAACTGCTTCCTGATCCCCACAGTGGCATTTCCTCGGGATCTTTCCCCTTCTCTTTGTCTGCTTTGTTCTCACACTTTCAAGTGCGGGATTTCCCCCTCAAAGTTCTGGCCTTCCTGGAAGGTTCATTCACACCCAGGAAGGAGGCCTAGAAAGACTGCCTGTGGGTTGTGCTTATAGACTGGTGAGCTTCACCCCAGGGGACCTAGGCTCATTTATCCAGAGTCCTGCCCGCATCCCTGAAGTGGACTCCTCCAGTCCTACCCGGGGATGCAATCTGGCTGCAACATTCCAGACAGAGTGGGGGCTGGAGCTGGGCGTCCAGGCTCAGGATGCAGACTTCCACGAAACCTTCCATGCCTAGCCCTGCACTTCACCCCACCGTCTGCAGCCCAGATGCTCCTCTTCTCAGTTTCTTTAGAGAATGAATTTCCTAGATGCACAGGAGGCCAGCCACTTGGTACAGACTTTCTATCCATAGAAAGTCTATTCCCCCCCACCCCACCACCTTCATAGCCTGGGGTCTCCCGGCCCTGCCGGGCACTTGGCCTTCTTCTCCCTGACATTGCTCTGTTAAATCAGTTTCCATTCCTCCACTCTATCCAGGTAAAAAAATTCTGGTACATTAAAGCTAACTAATTCCAATTTTATTCTATTCACTGGGACATGTCTGGGCTTCCCTGATTGCTCCAATGGTAGAGAATCTGCCTGCAATGCAGGACACACAGGCTTGATTCTTGGGTTGGGAAGATCCCCCCTAGAGAAGGGAATCTCTACCCACTCCATTATTCTAGCCTGGAAATTTCCATAGGCAGAGGAGCCTGGCAGGCCACAGTCCATGGGGTCACAATGAGTCAGACATGACTAACATTGATTGATAGATTGGTACAGGTTAGGGGACCAAAAAAATGTGTCCAGGCATTATAAGCAGCCCTTTGGCCAGTCGTTATCCTAGGACAACCCTACTTCAGCCCACCTATAATAGGAATGTTGTTAAAAACCCAGATTCCTTCCCCAGATCAGACCCACTAAACCAGAAGCCCTACAGGTGGTGCCCAGGCGTCTGAATGTTCAACCAGCTGCCCTGGGGACATCTGGATGCAGGTGGCCTCCCTGGGGAAGTCTGGATGCAGGTGGCCTCCCTGGGGATGTCTGGATGCAGGTGGCCTGGCGTTTGTCACACATGGACGGACACCACTCGGAGGAAAGCCAGCAGGAGCCAGGTCTGCTCACCGGGAGGCGCAGCTCGGCCTCCTGATTGGCCAGG
The DNA here is from genome assembly GCA_006410875.1 of Neotragus pygmaeus. NCBI lineage: Eukaryota > Metazoa > Chordata > Mammalia > Artiodactyla > Bovidae > Neotragus > Neotragus pygmaeus. Next base: position 2,866,891 of record SJYV01039606.1, on the reverse strand, counting down.
CCTCCTGCCAGTCTCTGGCCACTTGGCAATTACACACTGAGTGTCCACTTGCCTTTGGACTCGCTGAGTGGTTCTCACACACTGTGAGCCGTAAGACACAGAGCTGCACTGACCCCACTGGGGCGGCAGTGGGGGCCTGTCCATGTTCTAGTTGGCCTGCACTGGGAGCACCTCTTGGTGGGAGCCAAGGTGAACTCCACCACAATGGCAGCCCTCGAGCAGGAGCGCATGGGCCAGTGCCTACTGGAAGGGGTCCCTGATGGACACCACACAGCTAGAGGGAGGTGCGATCACCCGGCAGGGCATGCTTTCGGGCACATGACACCAAGCTCTCATCTCCAAGAGAAGAGGGCTGCTGGGCAAAGCAGAAGATATCCTCTCCGATGTAAGGCAAGTGTTTCAGGCCACAAGGAAAGCTCAGACCTGGCTGAGGACCTCCAAGAGGCTGGGGACCCAGGAAAGGGGGTCAAAAGGAGGAGCAGCAGAGAAGGCCCACCAAAGGGGAAGCTCAGCGTGACACAGGGATGGGGTCTCTGGCTGAGGCCCCATCTCCTTGGGCTGGCAGGCGCCTGAAGTGCCCCTCTGGACCTGTGCCCCTGAGGACCAGAGAAGTTTCCAAGGTTGGACCCCAAGAAGGCCTGCTGCGTTCTCAGCTACCATCCCTATAGGACCCCAGCATGGCCTGAAAGCACAAACCAGAAGGCTTGATTCTAGACAGAGGACCAACGCCTTCCCTGCCCCGCAGTTCAGTCCTTGACTAGTGAGAGGCCTCTCACCGTCTACGGAAGTATCTGCGAGCATTTACAGGCCTACACTCAGCTGCATTTCCAAGAGCAACAGTCCTTTCTCCCAACAGCGTGTGTGTCGGCTCTGAAGACAGAGACTGTCTTCACCATCCCTGTACATTCACATTTAACACTATGTGGCCCTTTGTAACCACTCTCTAAATGGCTTTTTGACATATTAATTAATTACTCTCTACCAGATATGATTTAAACTGACTGCTCTCTATTCAGCTTTTCCCCTTGGCTTGATGCCATCAGACGTACCATCTCTCATTAGGTGTGAGACCGTGTTTGAAGCTGATTGTTTATTGAAAGAAGAAAAGCATAAATTGCTTTTCAAAGAAGTAGAATGCATGTTCTGCAAAAATTCACAAGAGCCAAATGTGGCTTGGAAAGTGTCGTGGTTGACTTGAAATAATAGAACAAGAGTGTGTGTGTGTGTGCATGTGCAAGAGAAAGAGGCTGCATCAAGAGAGAAAGACAGAGCCATATTCTTCTCTAGATAAATTGATTTAACAACAGGAGAGTGAACAAGCCTCCCCACACTGCTGTCACTGTCTTGTCTAGAGTTGGAGCTCTATATACATGGGAAGGGGGATCTTTGTAGCTGTTTTTATTACTATCAAACATTTTTCAACCAAGGAGGTCGGTAATGAGCCTCTGGATATGTAACTTTTAGCATAAAAAGGAGCAAGCCACAGTGCCCATCAGCACGGTTGACCAGACACTCAACTCCAGGAGCACAGACTGAGACCGCTGTTCGCTTCTCTCGTGAGCCAGACCACTCTCCTCTCACCAAGAGTTCTGCAACCCCAGCGTCACCGTTCCATAGTCATCTTTCTCTACATTAAAACTTTTCCTCTTCAAAATCCCTCCCTTGAAAATAAACTGGGGCTATGTGGTAATGCTTACTAACAGTTAAAATGCATAGCAACTCGATGCAGTCAAGGATACTTGTGAGAAGGTGTTCACTACAGCCTGGTTTGTAACAGCAAAAGTTGAAGACCTCCTAAGAGTCCACCAATAAAAACTGGTCAGTAAATTATGACATCATCACACTATGGGACTCTGCACAGCACCTAAGGATGTCCCTGATGGTCCAGGGGGTTAAAAATCTGCCTTGCAGTGCAGGGGATGTGGGTTTGATTACTGATGAGGGAAGTAAGGTCCCACATGCTGCGGAGCAACTAAGCCTACATGCTAAACTACTGGGCCCACTCGCCAGAACCAGAGAGGGTCCATGAGCCAGAGGAATGATCCACATGAGTCAATACAAATCTCACATGCTGAAATGGCAACACAGCCAAATAAAAATAAATAAAAGGCATTCAGCTTATTAAAAATAAAGTAATAAATAAGTCACATCTGGGCAACCTGATACAGACATAACAGTATTCCCATTATATAAGGAAATCTTTGGCATTTCCCATGCTACACTAGATAATTTAGTAGTTGATTGACATCTAAACACTGCCTTCTGCTGAAATCAACAAGGACTGGGGGGAGCCTAGGATTTTGGTTTGAGATCCCAAGCAATCTGCTGACCTTCCCCCAACACCACTTACTATATTGGCTTCCCTGGTGGCTCAGACGGTAAAGCGTCTGTCTGCAGTGCAGGAGACCCGGGTTCGATCCCTGGGTTGGGAAGATGCCCTGGAGAAGGAAATGGCAGCCCTCTCCAGTACTCTTGCCAGGAAAATCCCATGGACAGAGGAGCGTGGTAGGCTACAGTTCATGGGGTCGCAAAGAGTCAGAATCAACTGAGTGGGTTCTAAAGAGAGCAACTGAATACATTTGTGCTTTGGGAAAAAGCAATCGATGTGATCCTCAACCATTACTTAGTTAGAAGGGGAAATGCCTTAAAGGGAGTCGTTTTCTTTCAACTGCAATATACCAGCAGAACACATATGGATTCTATAACATAGCACACCGCAACCACTGTGATTTATCCGCACAAGGTATCGCCCGAGCCAAAAGAGAATCTAAACCTCAGAGCAATCACCTTTCTCTGTCGGGAAAGTGGAGGGGCCATCTGTCCTGGAGGTACAAACCGCATAAGGGTTGCAGTGCCCTCTGCTGGTGATTGCTTTCTCCTGCATCGCGCCCTTGCAGGAATCCACTTGCCCCGTGGAATCCAAGCAGCTCCATGCAACGGGTGATGTGGGTGATGGGAGGCCCACAGGAAGAGAGCATCTGAAACTGAAAGAAAGCCATCAACACGTGGCCTTCCCAGGTGGCTCAGTGATAAAGAATCTGCCTGCCGATGCAGGAGGCCCAAGAGACTTGTCTTTGATCCCAAGAAGATCCCCTGAAGGAGGAAATGACAACCCACTCCAGTATTCTTGCCATGGAGAATCCTTGGACAGGGGAGCTTTCAGGCTACAGTCCACAGGGTCGCAAAGAGCTCGACACGACTGAGCACGCACACACTGCACCAGCACTCACAACTGCGACAAGAGTGACTTGTGGGCGCTTGCCTCGCTCCCCTGAGGCATGCTGAGAGCTGGCGCCTCAGACAAGGCGACGGCGTCTGTAAAGTTCTGGAGGGTCCTCTCGAGAGCACCTGAAAAACACAGTGAAACGCCCTACCATGAAGAAGAGCAACGCCGTCCGGTGGGAGAGCAGAGACGGAGAAGCTGTGCGGCCGCTTCAGCCACGTGTTGCTTAAGTGACACAGGGCAAGACATCCGGCTTCTACAGTCTGTTCATCTGTGAAGCGGCAGGAAGGAGCCCTGCCTCCTGAAGTCAAGTGAAAGTCACTCAGTCGTGTCCAACTCTTTGCGACCCCATGGACTCTACAGTCCATGGAATTCTCCAGGCCAGGATCCTGGAGTGGGTAGCCTTTCCCTTCTCCAGGGCATCTTCCCAACCCAGGGATCGAACCCAGGTCTCCCTCGTTGCAGGCGGATTCTTTACCAGCTGAGCTATCAGGGAAGCGCCGAGTCACTGTCCAAACGAACAGGACAGTGTAAGTGACAGCTCAGCAGAGGGCAGGCAGCCCTTGGTGGCCACTGTCACAAAAGCGCTGCAAGCTCACGCCTGTTTTAGGTTCTTTACTTGATGAGACTGTGGAAGACAATGGCTGTTTTGATTTCCTTTCATCAACATATAGTTTCTGTACAATATCACGTAAGTTCCAGTGGAAGTGACAAATAGATTCAAGGGATTCGATCTGATTGACAGAGTGCCTGAAGAAATACAGATGGAAACCCATAACACTGTACTGGAGACAGTGACCAAAATCATCCCCAAGAAAAAGAAATACAACAAGGCAAAATGGTTGTCTGAGGAGGCCTTACAAATAGCTGAGGAAAGAAGAGAATCAAAAGTCAAAGGAGGAAAGGAAAGATATGCTCATCTGAATGTAGAGTTCCAAAGAACAGCAGGGAGAGATAAGAAAGCGTTCTTAAGTGAACAGTGCAAAGACATAGAGGGAAACAACAGAATGGGAAAGACTAGAGATCTCTTCAGGAAAATTAGAAACTCCAAGGGAACACTGTCTGGAGGACAGCAGGACACCCCGCTCCAGTGCTCTTGCCTGAAGGATCCCCATGGACAAAGGAGCTGCGGACTTCAGCCCACGCGGTTGCAGAGAGTCAGACACGACTGAGTGGCNCGAGAGCACCTGAAAAACACAGTGAAACGCCCTACCATGAAGAAGAGCAACGCCGTCCGGTGGGAGAGCAGAGACGGAGAAGCTGTGCGGCCGCTTCAGCCACGTGTTGCTTAAGTGACACAGGGCAAGACATCCGGCTTCTACAGTCTGTTCATCTGTGAAGCGGCAGGAAGGAGCCCTGCCTCCTGAAGTCAAGTGAAAGTCACTCAGTCGTGTCCAACTCTTTGCGACCCCATGGACTCTACAGTCCATGGAATTCTCCAGGCCAGGATCCTGGAGTGGGTAGCCTTTCCCTTCTCCAGGGCATCTTCCCAACCCAGGGATCGAACCCAGGTCTCCCTGGTTGCAGGCGGATTCTTTACCAGCTGAGCTATCAGGGAAGCGCCGAGTCACTGTCCAAACGAACAGGACAGTGTAAGTGACAGCTCAGCAGAGGGCAGGCAGCCCTTGGTGGCCACTGTCACAAAAGCGCTGCAAGCTCACGCCTGTTTTAGGTTCTTTACTTGATGAGACTGTGGAAGACAATGGCTGTTTTGATTTCCTTTCATCAACATATAGTTTCTGTACAATATCACGTAAGTTCCAGTGGAAGTGACAAATAGATTCAAGGGATTCGATCTGATTGACAGAGTGCCTGAAGAAATACAGATGGAAACCCATAACACTGTACTGGAGACAGTGACCAAAATCATCCCCAAGAAAAAGAAATACAACAAGGCAAAATGGTTGTCTGAGGAGGCCTTACAAATAGCTGAGGAAAGAAGAGAATCAAAAGTCAAAGGAGGAAAGGAAAGATATGCTCATCTGAATGTAGAGTTCCAAAGAACAGCAGGGAGAGATAAGAAAGCGTTCTTAAGTGAACAGTGCAAAGACATAGAGGGAAACAACAGAATGGGAAAGACTAGAGATCTCTTCAGGAAAATTAGAAATTCCAAGGGAACACTGTCTGGAGGACAGCAGGACACCCCGCTCCAGTGCTCTTGCCTGAAGGATCCCCATGGACAAAGGAGCTGCGGACTTCAGCCCACGCGGTTGCAGAGAGTCAGACACGACTGAGTGGCTAAGCACAAGGGAACATCCCACTCAAAGATGGCACAACACAGGACAGAAGTGATGTGACAGAAGCAGAGATGCTGACAAAAGGTGTCAAGAATACACAGCAGAACTGTGCAAAACAGGTTTTAACAACCCCGATAACCGCGATGGTGTGATCACTCACCAAGAGCCAGACACCCTGGAGTGTGGAGTCAAGTGGACCTTAAGAAGCATTTCTATCAACAAAGTTAGTGGAGGTGATGGAATTACAGCTGAGCTCTTTCAAAGCCTAAAAGATGATGTTGTTAAAATGATGCACTCAATATGCCAGCAGATTTGGAAAACTCAGCAGTGGCCACAGGACTGGAGAAGCTCAGTTTTAATTCCAATCCCAAGAAAAGCAATGCCAAAGAGTGCTCAGACTACTGCACAATTGCACTCCTTTCAGAGGCTAGCAAGGTAATGTTCAAAGTCCTTCAAGCTAGGTCTCAACGGTATATGAACCAAGAAATTCCAGATGTTCAAGCTGGTTTTAGAAAAGGCAGAGGAACCAGAGATCAAATTGCCAACATCCACTGGATCATAGAAAAAGCAAGAGAGTTCCAGAAAAACGGGTACTGCTGCTTCATTGACTACCCTTAAGCCTTTTACTGTGTGGTTGTTGTTCACTCACTCAGTCTGGTCCAACTCTTTGTGACGCCATGGACTGCAGCACGCCAGGCTTCACTGTCTTTCACCATCTCCTGGAGCTTGCTCAAACTCTTGTCCATTGAGTCAGTAGTGCCATCCAACCATCTCATCCTCTGCTGTCCGCTTCTCCTCTTGCTTTCAGTCTTTCCCAGAATCCAGGTCTTTTCCAATGAGTCAGCTCTTCACATCATGTGTCCAAAGTATTGCAGCTTCAGCTTCAGCATCAGTCCTTCCAATGAATATTTAGGACTGATTTCCTTTAGGATTGACTGGTTTGATCTCCTTTCAGTTCACAGGACTCTCAAGAGTCTTCTCCAACACCGCAGTTCAAAAGCATTAATTCTTCTGTGCTTGGCTTTCTTTATGGTCCAACTCTCACATCCATACATGACTACTGGAAAAGCCATAGCTTTGACTAGATGGGCCTTTGTTGACAAAGTAATGTCTCTGCTTTTTAACAAGCTGTCTAGGTTGGTCACAGAGTTTCTTCCAAGGACCAAGCATCTTTTTAATTTCATGGCTGCAGTCACCATCTGCAGTGATTTTGGAGCCCACGAAAATAAAGTCTCTCACTGTTTCCATTGTTTCCCCATCTATTTGCCATGAAGTGATGAGACCGGATGCTGTGAACTTCATTTTTTGAATGTTGAGTTTTAAGCTGGCTTTTTCACTCTGCTCTTTCACTTTCATCAAGAGGGTCTTTAGTTCTTCTTCACTTTCTGCCATAAGGATGGTGTCATCTGCATATCTCAGGTTATTGGTATTTCTCCCAGCAATCTTGATTCCAGCTTGTGCTTCATCCAGCATTTCACATGATGCACTCTGCATATAACTTAAATAAGCAGGGTGACAATATACAGCCTTGACGAGCTCTTTTCCCAATTTTCCAGTCTGTTGTTCCATGTCCAGTTCCGACTGTTGCCTCTTGACCTGCATACAGGTTTCTCAGGAGGCAGGTAAGGTGATCTGGTATTCCCATCTCTTGAAGAATTTTCCAGTTTGTTGGGGTCCACATAGTCAAAGGCTTTAGTGTAGTTGATGAAGCAGCAGTAGATGTTTTCCTGGAATTCTCTTACTTTTCCCATGAACCAGTTGTTGGCAATTTGATCTCTTGTTGTTCTGCGTTTTCTAAATCCAGGTTAAACATCTGGAAGTTCTTGGTTCACATACTGTTGAAGGCTAACTTGGAGGATTTTGAGCATTACTTTGCTAGACTGAGAAATGAGTGCAATTGTGTGGTAGTTTGAACAATCTTTGGCATTGCCCTTCTTTGGGACTAGAATGAAAACTGAGCTTTTCCAGTCCTATGACTGTGTAGATCACAATAAACTGTGGAAAATTCTTAAAGACATGGGAATACTAAAACACCTTACCTGCCTCCCGAGAAACCTGTATGCGGGACAAGAAGCAACAGTTAAAACCAGACATGGAACAACAGACTGCTTCAAAATTGAGAAAGGAGTACATCAAGGCTGTACACTGTCACCCTACTTATTTAACTTATATGCAGCGTACTTCATGCAAAATGCCAGGCTGGATGAAACTCAAGCTGGAATCAAGATTGCTGGGAGAAATGTCAATAACCTCAGATATGCAGATGACACCACTCATGACAGAAAGTGAAGAAGAATGAAAGAGCCTCTTGATGAAGGTGAAAGAGGAGAGTGAAATACTGGCTTAAAACTCAACCCTCAAAAAACAAAGATCTTGGCATCCAGTCCCACCACTTCATGGCAAATAGATGGGGAAACAGTGGAAACAGTAAGAGACTTTATTTTCTTGGGCTCCAAAATCACTGCAGATGGTGACTGCAGCCATGAAATTAAAAGATGCTTGCTCCTTGAGAGAAAAGCTATGACAAACCTAGACAGCTTGTTAAAAAGCAGAGACATTTTGCCAACAAAGGTCCATCTAGTCAAAGCTATGATCTTTCCAGTATCATGTATGGATGTGAGAGTTGGACTATAAAGACAGCTGAGCACCAAAGTATTGATGCTTTTGAACTACGGTGTTGGAGAAGACTCTTGAGAGTCTCTTGGACTGCAAGGAGATCCAACCTGTCGAACCTAAAGGAAATTAGTCCTGAATGTTCATTAGAAAGACTGATGCTGAAGCTGAAACTGCAATACTTTGGCCATCTGATGCAAAGAGTCGACTTATTGGAAAAGAGTCTGATGCTGGGAAAGACTGAAGGCAGGAGGATAAGAGGGCAACAGAGGATGAGAAGTTTGGATGGCATTACCGACTCAATGGACATGAGTTTGAGCAAATTCCAGGAGACAGTGAAGGACAGTGAAGCCTGGCATGCTGTAGTCCACGGGGTCACAAAGAGTTGGACATGACTCAATGACTGAACAGCAACAATTGTTAACCCATTAACACTGAACACGTGGTCAGCAGCACTGTAACTCACGCCCAAACAAAACTCATGTGACAGGTATCTTTTCTCCATGAGACACATCCCAGCCTTCCTGGGCTCAGAAACAGTGGATATAAGTTTTGTACAATAGGTGGGGTCATTTTAAACAGCAAAATCACCAATAAAAAGCACAAAATTAAAGCTAGCAGTGTGATACTATATGAAGTGCATAAAGAACTTTGGTTTAAAAGTCTGAAAGGGACAAGGAAGCAGAGGGTCAGCTTGTTTGACTTCAGCTGGGAACCCGCACACTGAAATTTAAGCCCCTTTATTCACGTGCTTGTCCACAAATGCCCACAAATGTGCCGTTACAAATAAACTAGTGAATAGTTGAATTCATAAATACCGAATCCATGAATAATGAGGATCAGCTGTACCAGCAGGTCACCACCTAGGGTCTGTGGACCCCTTGGTTTGCTAATACCCTTTCAGTTGTGCACTAAACAGTATTTTTTTTTTTTCATAGAATTCTCTTTCTCCTTGAATGAGCCTCTGACAAACAACGGTTATTCAGACTTGGGTAACTGGCCGACATCTTCTCAGGAATGAAGTCAGCCTGTCACTTCACGGAAAACAACTGATATTATTTGTTGCCGATGATAAAATTTCAAGCTTTCAGGTGAAAATTAGATGTTGGAAAACCAACATATGCTCCCACAAGGTGGAGAGCCTTCCAATATGTAAACACTTCTCGGATGTGATTAGAGATGATATCAAGCAGCGTGATTTTTATGGTGTCTAATGAAATGTAGCAACATTCGGAAGGGCTGCCTGACACAGTGAACCAGTATTTTCCAAGCGGCCGATGCATAATGTTACAAAGAGATGTAGGGAGAGAAGATCCATCTAAAGTGCAAGATAGGAAAGTAGGTTTTAATATAACCGAGAATGAGAAGTTCATCGATGTCATCCCATATTCCCCATTGCAACTAACTTTTGAGGACACTACCCCTTTCATGTTTTGGTATGGTACACAAGCAGAATAGCCACAATTATCTGAAAAGACCATTAGTTGTCCTCTTTCTCCAACTACATTTGTGTGTGAGGCCAGGTGTTTCTCATATACCTCGGCCAAACACATGCCATGCCATAAAGAATTAGATAAGAAAAAAGTAGTTGTCTTCTAGTAAGCCAGATGTTAAAGAGGTGCATAAAAATGTGCAACAATGCCACCCTTCTCACCGTGTTTTTCTTGGAAGCTATAGATTTTATTTTACTTTATCTAAATAAAATTTAATATTTAGTAAATTTTAATTAAATAAATTTATTTAAATTTAGCCTTGGAAATAACCTATCCATTGACAGATGACTGGATAAGAAAGATCTGGTATATACCAACAGTGGCATATTACTCAGCCACTAAAGAAGAATGAAATAACTCCATCTGTAGCAACATGGATGAACCTAGAGGTTATCCTCCTAAATGAGGTAAGTCAGACAGAGAAAGACAAGCACTGTATAATGTCACTTATACGTGAAACCTAAAAACTGACGCAGGGAATCCCCTGTGGTCCAGTGGTTAGGAATCAGTGTTTTCACTGCCAAGGCCTGGGTTTGATCCCTGGTTGGGGAACTAAGATTCTGCAAGCCTCATGGTGCGGCCCAAAAAATAAAATAAATAAAACATGAGACAAATGAGCTTATCTATGAACCAGAAGCATACAGACATGGAGGACAGATTGGCACTCGCCAAGAAGGAGTGGGAGTGGGTGAGTGGAGGACGGGGAGAGTGGCGTGAGTGGCTGCAAACGAGTATACATAGAATGGATAAATAACAAGGTCCTACTGTATAGCACAGGGGACCACATTCAGTACCCTGTGCTAAACCACAATGGAAAAGAATATATATGTAAAACTGAACCACTTTGCTGCAGGGCAGAAATGAACACATTGTAAATCAACTATGCTGCTGCTAAGTCGCTTCAGTCGTGTCCAACTCTGCGCGACCCCAGAGACGGCAGCCCACCAGGCTCTGCCATCCCTGGGATTCTCCAGGCAAGAACACTGGAGTGGGTTGCCATTTCCTTCTCCAATGAATGAAAGTAAAAAGTGAAAGTGAAGTCGCTCAGTCGTGTCTGACTCTTAGCGACCCCATGGACTGCAGCCCACCAGGCTCCGCCATCCATGGGATTTTCCAGGCAAGAGTGCTGGAGTAGATTGCCATTGCCTTCTCCGAGAAATCAACTATACTTCAGTTTTAAAAGTTAATATCTTATTTATGTTACCATGTAATAAGTCTGTTACCTTTCTTTTTAAATGAATTAATAAATCATTTTTAATGTCTCAGCTAAGTTCCAATGTGGGAAATACACATTAACAAAAGTTAATGTTAATGCTAACAAAACCCCACATAAACAGTTCTCCAGGGTTCTCAATCAGGATGACCCTGAGGGATGGGATGGGGAAGGAGGTGGGAGGGGGATTCAGGATGGGGAACACATGTACACTCATGGCTGACTCATGCCAATGTATGGGAAAACCAATACAATATTGTAAAGTAATTTGCCTCCAATTAAAATAAATAAATATTTTTTTAAAGAGTGTTTGAGACACACTGGCCATACCATGTGTCACCCGATCAACACTGATGTCACCCTACCTGCATACACGCTGATTCTTACATCGGTTATGAGTCCCTGGTGGAGACCTCGTTTCCTAACAGCGAAGGAGACAGAGGAAGCGGGGTGCCCGGAGAAGGGGAGCCCCTGCAGACAAGTGCCCAGCCCTGCAGACCTCATGATAAGTGGGCCTCACTTTCCTGAGTCAGTGTAGGATACTTATTACATGTGGAAGGACTTGGACTGCTCATGGAGAGAGCATTTGTGAAGATGAAACCTTTCAAGAGCTGTCCTCTTGGACAGTGGTCCTCAAGGGTCAGTGGATGGAGGACCTGCTGACCAGAGGATTCCTGTGCTATGTCCCCACCGGAGAAACCTCATCAACTCTCAGGCTTCCAACCACCACCTGCAGCAGGGCATCTCAGCCCGTCCCTGCAAGGCTGTGAAACCTCCCCGTTATCCCAGTAAAAATGCAATAGAAAAACAAGACCAACAGCCCAAACTGGAAAGGTTGTCTAGGTGGTTAGTACCAAAGAGAGAATAACACTGCCTGATACTCTCTGAGTTGGAGCAAACTGTGTCAATGTCCCACTCCAGGCAGCCCCCTCCTCCCCAAATCCCTCTTTTCTCCTCACTTCTTCCTGAGCATCCTTCCTCCAACTCCCACTTTCAGAAAAAGTGCTCTTGGCTTTTTGGCTTCCGGGATCCATCTTTTCTCCCCAGGTGGGAAGCCCCAGTGGCTCAGTGGGTAAAGAATCCTCCTGCAATGCAGGAGACACATGAGACATGGGTTTGATCACTGGGTTATGAAGATCCCCTGGAGGAGGGCACAGCAACCCACTCTAGTATTCAAGCCTGGGAAATCCAATGGACAGAGGAGCCTGGTGGGCTGCAGTCCAAAAGGTCGTGAAGAGTCAGACACAACTGAGCAACTAAGCAGGCACACCCAAAGGACCTCTCCTAGCTCCTTATACAATCAGTCTAGCTTTCTTCCCTTCTCTTGCCCACACCCTACACAGATCAACACAACAAAAGTCCCCCCGTACACAAAAAAGCATCAGGAGCCCCCTGATAAAAATACTTCTGTGCACTGTTTACAATAGCTAGGACATGGAAGCAACCTAGATGTTCATTGGCAGATGAGTGGATAAGAAAGCTATGGTACATATCCACAATTACTCAGCTATTAAAAAGAATGCATTTGAATCTGTTTTAATGAAGTGGATAAAACTGGAGCCTATTATACAGAGTGAAGTAAATCAGAAAGAAAAACACCAATACAGTACACTAATGCATATATATGAAATTTAGAAAGATGGTAACAATGACTCTATATGCGAGACAACAGAAGAGACACAGATATAAAGAACAGACTTTTGGACTCGGTGGGAGAAGGAGGTGGGATGATCTGAGAGAATAGCATTGAAACATGTATATTACCATGAGTGAAACAGATCGCCAGTCCAAGTTCAATGCATGAAACAACGCACTCAAAGGTGGTGCACTGGGACAACGCTGAGGGATGGGATGGGAGGGAAGTGGCGGGGCTTCAGGATGGGGGACACATGTATACCCACGGCTGATTCATGTCGGTGTATGGCAAAAACCACCACAATACTGTAATTAGCCTCCAATTAAAACAAATAAATTAACTTTAAAAAAGAAAGAAAAAACAAAAACAAAGAAAATACTTCTGTGCAAATACTTTTGTACAAATTGCTTTTTTTTTTCTAATGGACAAATGGCATGCAGTTCTAAAGTCTATTATTTTTATGAGACTAAGAGTTACCCATGAAATGTGTTTCTAAATTTGGAGTTCTTAAACTAAAGTCAGACCCATATAAGAATTTACTGAGGGTTCTGCCAGACAGTATTGCTTCTCTCCTAATTCTGTGCAAATAAGCATTTGGAATTTTCAAGGATAATGCTTAGTCATTAACACATCGTCAATGTTGCCTTGAGTTGTTGTGATTTGGGCTTGCTGCTATTATTCCATTTTAATTAGAAATCTTTATTAGTTTGACTTCATCATTATCACTTTAATTTCTTGTGAGCTATTTGGTCGGCTATATAATGAGATGCCTATTAGGATCCATTGCAATTTTGGCCCATAATTTTCCAGTGCCCAGATTTAGGACAATGTGTTACGGTACAAATTTGAACCCTTCAGACTCCTATTGCTAAGATTTGTGAGGTGTTATTACAGATAATTATATAATGATAAATATACACATATTATTTTGTGATTATAGAAATAATTTCCTCAGAATGTCTTTGAACGGTGAAATTTTATGGTTATTGAAAGTGTTTCTTCAACTGGGAAGGCAAACAGGGCAATGTGGGGTCATAGTCTGTGTCTCAAATAACTAATGTCGAAAATATTTAAGTGGCGATGATTTGTTGCTGATAATTCTCAAATCTGAATCTCTTCTGATTCCCCCTCATCTCTACTTCCATACATTCAACCAAATAAATTCATTATTTCCAACATGGAAACCATCTTCCCTCTCCCCCACCAGACTTGCATCTTGTAGCTGCTCGTGTCTCAGGAAATGACATCACTGTTCACACACTTCTCCATCCGCAAACCTGGCTCCTCCCTCTGCCCCAGTCCAGTCCCTATGTTCTGTTGATTCTGCCTCCAAGACGCTTTTTGAACCCCTCGTCTTCTTTCCTTTTCTTCTGCTACCATCCTAAGGCTCTGCCATCTTTCACCTGGATTTTTCACTGCTTTATGTCCTGCCTCCACAGTCATTTCTAGCACATAGTAGGTGCTTGTGCAGAATCCTGCCTAGCACACAGTAGGTGCTTGTGCAATACCTTTCGCTTGTCTGTCTGGATCCACTCTCCTCCCTCTGCCCTCTGTTCTGGGCCCAGGAAGCCGATGCAATGGCCACCTCAGTAGGGTGCCTCGCCCTCTGGCTCTTTCAGCAGCGCTATTCAACAAAAATGAGAGGCGAGCCACTGGGGTGAGCCTTGGGGTTCATTCAAAATTGTCTAGGAGCCACATTTTAAAAAGTAAAATGAAAAAGGTGAAGCCTCGTTTAATAATGTATATTATTGGATTCAACATATCTGAAACATTCCTATGTCAACTTGTGATCAATATGAAAAGATTTTTGCGACATGTTTTACAATCCCTTTTCTCACCGAACCTTTGCGATCCAGTGTGTGTGTGACACAGCACATCCCAATTCAGGTTAGCCACATTCCAAGGGCACCATGGCCATGTGTGATGAGTGCCCACCACCCTGGAGAGCTCACATCCGGAGCTCAGAGGGAGGGAGGGGAATAAGAGCAGAGGATTTATGCCCCTAAGCACCCCACCATGGAGTCCTCACAGGCGGGCAGATCCCATCTCCTGCTGAGTACCCTCTCTGTTTTGATGCCCCATGTATGAGGGTTCCAAGGCTGCTGTAACAAAGGACCGCAGACTGGGTGGCTTAGAACAACAGATGTTTGACTCTCTAAGTCCAGAGACTGCCATACAGAGTGAAGACAGGGAAAAGCAAGTATCATGTATTAATGAATATATGTGGGATCTACAAAAATGGTACAGATGAATCTATTTGCAAAGCAGAAATAAAGACACAGATGCAAAGAACAAACGTATGGACCCAAGGGGGAAACGGGGTGGTTGGGATGAGCTGGAAGATTGGAATTGACATATATATATATATATATATNCTGCAGCTGGTAGACTCAGCAATTGTAGCTCCTGGGCTTCAGTGCACTGGCTCAATAGCTGTGGTACACGGGCTTCACTGCTCCAAGGCATGTGGAATTTTCCCGGAGTAGGGATCAAAACTGTCTGCTGCACTGGCAGGCTAATTCCTTATCACTGAGCCCCCAGGGAAGCCCCCACGTGACCTTGGGTGAGCTCCTTGATGACTCAGCCATCGTGAACTATATGCCAAACAGAAATAATCATATATTGTTCACAGTTGATCCCGAGGGTGGTGATAGCAGTAGTAAAGATAATAATGAAGATAAAAATGGCGTACAGCTTTTACTTTAAAGTTTATTTTGCCTTCTCTGATTACTGCAACTTCTACTTTCTTGTCATTTCCGTTTGCATGAAGTATCTTTTTTCATCCTCTCACTTTCAATCTATATGTGTCTGGATATAGAATTCTAAGTTGACAGATTTGCTTTTTTTCACTATCATCTTGTTAAGAATATTGTCTCGTCTTCTAAGTTTCTATTGTTTCTGATAAAAATTCAGCATTTTCTTCTCCATGTCACTTTTAATTTTTTTTCTCTTTATTTCCTTTTTAACAATCTGTCTTTGAAGTGCCTAAATGTGACTTTCTTTTTGTATTTATCTCAGCTTCCTGACTTTGTAGGGCTTTTTTACTGATCAAATCTGGACATTTGTTACCTAGTATTTTTTGCCTCAACTATTTTTTTCCTGCTCCTTTCTGTCCATTTTTTTTTTAAACTACATGTATATGATGAAGCTTGATGCTATCCACAGTACATTAAGGCTCCTTTCATTTTTCTAGATTTTTTTCTGTCTGGCTTCAATTTAATGATTTGTATTGATCTGTCTACAGGTTTGTTGACACTTTTGTCTGTTTTCTCTCATTGTATTGTTAATTCCAGCCAGTTGAATTAAAAAAAAATTTAGATATTGAATTTTTTCAATCCTGAGATTTTCATTTACTTTTTTTTTTTTTATAGTCTGTCTTTTCTGGTATTTTCATTTATTCACTATTTATACTTTTTGGCAGATTCTTTAAGACATTTACCACAACTATTTTAAAGTCCCTATCTGCTAATTTCAACATCTACAGGTTTATGTCTATTGACTGACTTTTTCTAAATTATGTGTTATATTTTTCTGCTTTTTTCATGTTTACATGTTTACAAATTTTATATTGGNACATTTACCACAACTATTTTAAAGTCCCTATCTGCTAATTTCAACATCTACAGGTTTATGTCTATTGACTGACTTTTTCTAAATTATGTGTTATATTTTTCTGCTTTTTTCATGTTTACATGTTTACAAATTTTATATTGGACACTGTAAATGATACTTTGGAGAGTGTGAGTTCTGTCAAACTGCTGTTTGTTAAACAAATAGTACTGAGATTTGCTGAAAATACAGTTAAATTATTGCCAGATTACCTTGATTGAATGGAGGCTCACTTTATACTTTGTTAGGGAGCACCTATTTTAGTTTGGCCTTTAATCCTATGATGAATCCTTTAGATCTGGTCATGCTCTTTTCTTCTAGTNCTATTAGCTTATGAAATTATCCAGCCCATAAAAACTAACTGGACTTCCCAGGTGGTGCTGCTGCTGCTGCTGCTAAGTCACTTCAGTTGTGTCTGACTCTGTGTGACCCCATAGAGGGCAGCCAACCAGGCTCCCCCCATCCCTGGGATTCTCCAGGCAAGAACACTGGAGTGGATTGCCATTTCCTTCTCCAATGCAAGAAAGTGAAAAGTGAAAGGGAAGTCACTCAGTCGTGTCCGACTCTTTGTGACCCCATGGACTGCAGCCTACCAGGCTCCCCTGTACATAGGATTTTCCAGGCAAGAGTACTGGAGTGGGGTGCCATCTCCTTCTCCTCCAGGTGGTGCTAGTGGTAAAGAACCCAACTACCAATGCAAGAGACGTAAGAGATGCAGGTTCAATCACTGGGTCAGAAAGATCCACTGGAGAAGGTCATGGCAACCCACTCCAGTATTCTTGCCTGGAGAATCTCGTGGACAGAGGAGCCTGATGGGCTGTGGTCCATAGGATCGCAAAGAGTTGGACACAACTGAAGCGATTTAGCAGCAGCAGCAGCAAAATCTAACCACCCCGTATTTTGAGGCTACCCTCTCCTTCTGAGATACCCATACTCTATCTGTGGAGTGTATTTCTCTCTAAATAAATCCACTTCTTACCTATCACTTCATCTCTCACTGAATTCTATCTGTGATGAGACATCAAGAACTTGAGCTTCATTAAGATTGAAACCAGGTGTTTGATCTCAGTTGGAAGATTGTCTTGGCTGTGTGGGTTCAAGCTCCAATCTGAGTTGCATGGTTTCATTTTCACATGGCTTCACAAAGCTGTCTACTTTGCTACCATCTCTTTACAGAAAATCCCCAAATCAGGGCCCCTACCTAACATCTTTTCTTGTGTCTCATACTGAGGATAGCCTATTATGGGTCCCCAAACGCCTGTGGTTTCCAGAGCCTCCCTGTTTCCACACACCAATGACAGCCTAGTGCTAAAACAGAATCTCACCCATCTGCCTATTTGTATTTGAATGACTTTATCTTGATGGCCTAGTAACAACAAGCAATCTCCCTGCTGATCCCTCCATATTTATTTACTGTACACACAATCTTTTTTTTTTTAATGCTTAAATGCTTCCTTCAAAGCCCACAATAAAAAGACTGCATGTCTCTAAAACAGACAGAGGGTGTGGGGTTGGGTGGGAAGGAGAAATGAACATCCTTTTCCTGTCTCTCCCCCAGGAATCAGATGTAGCCAGGATTTCACTGCAATTAGTAAAGATTTCTTAGGTTCAAACAAAGATGAGAGCAGAGACAGCATCCCTTATCTTGTCAGGGGCTTCTTTGGTTTTCAGCATTACAAAAGACTTTTTTTTTTTTTATTGTTTAATGCCAACCTGTGTGCAGAATACAAAGGCCCCTCCCAGCCCCATACCCTCTCAAGAGTAAAATTAGTATGAAATCCAGTAGAAGAATATCGATTATACAATTAGTCCCAAAGCTCAAAGGCCACAGGGCAACCTCATGCGCTTGCTACTAATAAGCACAATGTTTTCCTCTGCAGAGGCATGTTGTATTGCAGGTCTTTTGTACCACATTAAGCTATGCCAGCTTCCTTTCCACGTTGCAATTGGATTATTTTTCAATCAGGGGACTTAAAAATAAATAGAAATACCCCTTGACTATTAATAGTTGGGTTTTCTGCAACTGTATCTAAGTTATGTGAATAGGACTCAGGGTAATCAATTTATTCTATTTTAAGACACTGAAATTGAGATCTACATCAAATCCTTTTATATCACCATTCAACTAAATTTAATAAATACAAACTTATTACATTAAATAGCAAACTGAAACAAAATGTCACTGTAGACAAACCAATAAAGAGTGTAAATCTCTGAAGCCCTCATGTTAGCCCTTCTTTCAGAAATGTTAAAAGTCTGATCAAAATAAGAATAATAGACTTGGACAGAAAACCAGTGTTACAGTTCTCTCAGCCTCACAGATTTCAGTCAATACAAAATGGGCTTCATTTAAAAAATTCTCTGTATAGCAAAGTCCAGCTAAGTGTAACATACTCTAAGAAGCCATCCTGATTTCCCAGCCAGAAGTCCTTGGTTCATATCTTGCCCCTAGGTTTACTATGGTTGCTTGGCTTCATCCTGTGGTTGTGGTACAACACATTACCCCAAAGTACACAGATAGAAGTCCAATATGGAATGGAATTAGATTCAAGACTGCCATCCATTGTTTTGTCTACAAAAAAAGTAATTTTGAAATGAAGAAAAAAAGGTTAATAATTTTATAAACCCATTTGGGGTTTCTCATTGGTTCATATTTTAAATAACTGCAAAAATAATGCTGTAATACTAACTTTTCATTTCTACATAAAATTTTAAGTCAGACTCAACTTTCCAACTTTGCTAGGCTAGTCAATAACTGTAGATAACCTGAGATGCAAATACCACAAAAAACATGGTGTTATAAGACAGAATATTCCAGGCATTCATAAATATGCATTCTACAGCCTCTTATATAAATGACTCAGCACACAGAACTATGAAATTCTGATAGTGCTCTTTATGTATAGAATAAAAATCATCCAGAGGCAGCAAAATGGATGAATTCTCTAATGCATCATACCGTGAAGCCATCAAGCTTTGCATGTGAGACTTGGAAGGAATAGGAATGCATGCACAAGTCTCTGGATTTCTCTGAATCTTTACTGAGAGACGGCATTCACAATTAAATTCATGAATGTAAGAGTGAGTGTGATAGAAGTGAAATATAATGTGCACCCAGTCCCCCCAAACAAACCGTTTCCTTTACTCTCAATACTCTCAACACAAAGTGAGTGGGGTTTTTTCCCACACCAACCAATTCTACAACTCTCCAGATACCAACTGTCTTACAACTCAGCTACCAGGAATCAGAGCCAAGCCTGGAGGCTAAGCCCCACAGGACGGCTCCCCACTTTGAATGCCAATTTCAAGTCCCAGTTCTCACCTGTACTTCTATCATCTGTCCCACGTCTGCTCCTCAAGTTTTATAATTTGCAAGAACAGCTCACAGAAGTCAGGAAAGTGCTTTATTTACTATTATCTATTTATCATAAAGAATATATTCATGCATCTTTTTGAATTAGCATTTGTTTCTTTGGGGCATACACCCAGGAGTGGCATTGTTGGGTCATTTGGTACTAATTTGAAAAGATACATGAACCCCAATGTTCAGAGCAGCATTATTTACAATTTCTAAGATACGGAAGCAACCTAAGTGTCCATCAACAGATGAATGGATAAAGAAGATGTGGTATCTGTATACAATGGAATATTACTCAGTCATAAAAAGAATAAAATTTTGCCCCTTGCAACAATATGGATGGACTTGGAAGGTATGATAAGCAAAATAAGTCAGAGAATGACAAATACTGTATTATATCACTTATGTGTGGAATCTAAAAAATGCAACTAGTGATTATAACAAAAAAAGAAACAGACTAGTAGATAGAGAAAACAAATTAGTGTTTACCTGTGGGTACAGGGAAGGGGGTACAATGCAGGGGTAGGGGATTAAAAGGTACAGATTATTCTGTGCAAAGTAAGCTGCAAGGATACATTGTACAGAACAAGGAATATAGGCAATACTTTATAATAACTATAAATGGAATATAACCTTTAAAAATTGTGATCACTATACTGTAGACCTATAACATATCATAATATACATCGACTATACTTCAATGAAAAAAAAAAGAATATAATTTAAGGACAGCCAAATGGAGCAGATATATAGGGCTAGATATGTGAGGGGGGCATGGAGCATCCATGCCCTCTCCAGATTTGTACCTTGATACCTCAAAAGCTGTCTGAACTCCTTCAGTTAGAGTTTTTAATGGGGGTTTTGTTATGTAGGTATGAGACATTAAGTCGTTGGTCATTGGTGATTTGGCTCAACGTCAAAGCCCATTCCCCTGCCCAGAGGTAATGCTAAAAGTTCCAGGCCTCTTACCACTGGTTGGTTCCTCTAGAAACCAGTCCCCATTGTCCCAGAATCACATCATTAGCATAAACTCAGGTATGTTCAAAGGGGGTTATTCTGAATAATGGAAGACACATCTCTCAGCCCTATCTCCACAGGATTTTAGGAACTCTGGGCCAGGAACCAGCAAAGAAGACCAAATATATATTTTCTATCACAGTGTAACAGCCTCTAATAAGTGGCCTTGAAAACATATACTTATGCAGAAATACACTGCACATCTGTGCTGAAGCACTCTTATCCTAAGTGTCATAGAACACAGATATGATCAAGTTCTGGGCTTGAAAATGCTAATTTCTTTGGTTTAAGTGGCACAAACCAGAGGAGGTAAAATAATGTTAAATACTTTTCCTGATTCTCTTTTCCACATACATACAAATAATAAATTAACCACTTTCCTCTCATTCCTTTCCTCTAACCATTTTGAGAATTGCTTAACTATTGTGTTCCCTGTATTACTCACAGAAAATATCTGCCCCTTGTCAGGTACAAGAAATTAAATGTTGTATTAAACTGGATGTTAAATATGGGATGCGTTTCAGTTAGCTCACTGTCCTGGAGTAACATTTTTCTAAAGGTATTTTCTTTTAATATTTCAAAAGTAAATGATTACATTTTAGATGGAGACATGAGAGGAATTTCTAACAATCACACAAATGTCTTTGTAGGCAAATACATAGAGGGTTTAGAGATGTGAGAAGGGTCATGTAGAGCTGGTTTCATATACTCAGTGATTTTAGAAATGAAATTTGTTAGCTTAAAAATAAACATAAAAAATTAATAAATGCTCTGACACAGATAAAGAAAACCACAAGAAGGTAAACTGAGCTTGACCCATTGTATAAGTACTTGAATAACTTGTATTGCATGTAAATGGAAATTCATGTTTCAGAACAGTTTTTATTGGCTTAACTTTGTGCTAAAGCTAACAAGCTCAATTGAGCCTTGTTATCTCATGAGATTTTTTTTAATAACAATTCAAATAAATGAGGGTTTTTTTAACTTCAAAGTTGAAAAAATATAAATCTTTTCAAATGTTCATTTTATTTCATTAGAAGGGAGAAAAGTATCTTATTTTCTTAAGTGAAAAGGGTATACATACTAGTTTTGTTCTGAAATGCCATCGTAAGGATTTGTGATGCTTTTTTAATTTTAAAATCAGGGTTGCTGTTTCTGCATTGCAGAATACTGTACTTCATGGAATTGTCAGATTAGACAAAGGAAGACAAAACAGAATTTTGAACAAATGCCCACTACCTTTTAGGATTCTTGCCCTCATCTCACATCACCAGCCTTCCTTGCTCTTGGTCAGTTTCTGGTGGCCATAAAACCCTTGGGGCAGACGCAAGGCTATTCCCATAGAAAACCTTCCCTTCACTTTCTCCCTGTGAACTATAATAGTGGTCCACAGCTCCCATTTCCTACAAAGAAAATAGAATACTCATTTGCAAAGTCTTCCAAAATGAACTTAGTTTCTATATAAATGTGAAGCTATCTAGATGGAAGTTACCTGTCCTTATCTGAAAAGTCTTTAATTTATACCCTTTACTGATCTAGGTTGGTTTTGGGAGATATGTCTGGGTATGAAAACAAAGAAGAACAATATAAAATAGATTGACTTTAGATCATAAAAAAGAAGATTCCATCTAAAACTTTACTAATTCCCCTTTACTTGTTTATTCTTTGAATGAGTTATTATACACACACACACACATATATATGTATATATAAATATAATTTTGCAACATATAGTCTAACTGATCCTCCATAAGAAAAGCAAGCTGTATTTCATAAATAGAATTTAAATGCCTCTGAATAGTATTAAGGATTTTATCATTATATCATCCCATTTTAAACATAATTCTTTTTTTATTCTCTGGTTGTTTCTTTGTATTTTATGATACATAGTAACCTGTTATGCATTGCATGTTAGCAGTAATGTTATGTGCTGTTTTTAGCTTGTTCTGGATTTATCTTTTCAAGGTCAAAGCATTCCAGCATGCCTAAAAGCTACTCTGTGGAAGTCTTTTTTTTTTTTTTTTCATAAAATTCTTTTTCTTAATTCCCCAGACATATTTAAAATTCTAATCAGAGTGTGAAAGGCCATACTTGAATATGATATAACACAGAGAACTAAAAATCACTCATCCACCACTATTTTGTCCCTGTATATTTTATGACCCATCAACAAACAGCTATCTTTGCAATCAATCTTGTTAGACTTTCCAGCAATGATAATGTGAGATTAAAAATTGAAGACAGGTGCTTTGTTTTTTTCTTTTTCCTTTCTCCCCTTTTCTACCTCACTCCCCATTTCAGTTTTTCCCACTTTCAGGTAGTATGAGTCACTCAGTCAGTGCTGCATTTAAACAATTATGCACACCCCTTCTAATCTGTCCTTGTCAGCATTTTTATATTAGCACAACAAAAAAGTTCCACTATCAATCACTGTTTCTTCAGCTGCCATTCAACATGTTCACTTTGCGAATATTGGCCCTGAGTCCTAATTTCTGACAATCTTTGAGTTTCCTGTTTAATTTTAAATGTTCAGTCTGAAAAGGACAGAAAACTATCAGTGAATTCTAATAAAAAGGAAGTGCTAAATCATTAGTGGCAGGGCGACAATTACTTATGACCGGAATAGAAAAAATCTACTCCATGCAAAACCTAGAACTTCATCTCTACCCAGCTCCACTCCCTTAAACAGGGCCTTCTGCATCCACTGAATACTTGAATAGTTTCTGACAGGACATTTTTCATCACAGTAGACTGCAGATTTAAAAGGCAAAAAAATCCAAGGAGAGAGTACATAACTGTATAAAGAAAAGATATTGACCTTAGAGCAGATTTTGATAGAGAAAACATGGGAAAGAAGATTCTGACTAAATGGCCAAATACTAAATACAAAATGCTAAAAGAAAGAGTATAGGAGATAGATAGGCTGAGGTCTGGGGTTGGTGGCTGACAGGACAAAGAACATGACAAAGAAATAAGCAGTGAGAGACCCATGTTCATAAACAGCTTCTCCCAGCTGCTGCCTGGCTTCTCCAAGCTGTCTGTGAGAAGGCAGCCATATTCCTTTGGTCTACTGTTTCTAGGAACTTTGTTCTGCCTACACTTGTATGCAAAGGCCAAACGAATTGGCACAGAACAAAAAGTGTAACCGCAAATGCAAAAGTTTGTAACAGTTTATACTGCCTAAATATTTTGTATATGTGAGTTTTGACATTTCTATATTAAAACAGCATTTTTACTACCACTTGATGTTCAAGCTGGTTTTAGACAAGGCAGAGGAACCAGAGATCAAATTGCTAACATCCGTTGGATCATGGAAAAAGCAAGAGAGTTCCAGAAGAACTTCTATTTCTGCTTTATTGACTATGTCAAAGCCTTTGACTGTGTGGATCACAAGAAACTGTGGAAAATTCTTGAAGAGATGGGAATACCAGACCACCTGACCTGCCTCTTGAGAAATCTGTATGCAGGTCAGGAAGCAACAGTTAGAACTGGACATGGAACAACAGACTGGTTCCAAATAGGAAAAGGAGTACGTCAAGGCTGTACATTGTCACCCAGCTTATTTAACTTCTATGCAGAGTACATCATGAGAAACGCTGGATTGGAAGAAACACAAGCTGGAATCAAGATTGCCGGGAGAAATATCAATCACCTCAGATATGCAGATGACACCACCCTTATGGCAGAAAGTGAAGAGGAACTAAAAAGCCTCTTGATGAAAGTGAAAGTGGAGAGTGAAAAAGTTGGCTTAAAGCTCAACATTCAGAAAACGAAGATCATGGCATCTGGTCCCATCACTTCATGGGAAATAGATGGGGAAACAGTGGAAACAGTGTCAGACTTTATTTTGGGGGGCTCCAAACTCACTGCAGATGGTAACTGCAGCCATGAAATTAAAAGATGCTTAGTCCTTGGAAGAAAAGTTATGACCAACCTAGTATATTCAAAAGCAGAGACATTACTTTGCCGACTAAAGTCCGTCTAGTCAAGGCTATTGTTTTTCCTGTGGTCATGTATGGATGTGAGAGTTGGACTGTAAAGAAGGCTGAGTGCTGAAGAATTGATGCTTTTGAACTGTGGTGTTGGAGAAGACTCTTGAGAGTCCCTTGGACTGCAAGAGATCCAACCAGTCCATTCTGAAGGAGATCAACCCTGGGATTTCTTTGGAAGGAATGATGCTAAAGCTGAAACTCCAGTACTTTGGCCACCTCATATGAAAAGTTGACTCATTGGAAAAGACTCTGATGCTGGGAGGGATTGGGGGCAGGAGGAGAAGGGGACGACCGAGGATGAGATGGTGATGAACAGGGAGGCCTGGCGTGCTGTGATTCATGGGGTCACAAAGAGTCGGACACGAGTGAGCGATTGAACTGAACTAAGTGTCTAAGGAAATTATGAAAGAAAAATAGAGAGATCTTGAGTGACTAAGCACACAACTCAACTTGAGAAAGTTGATATATTTTCAAAATCATAAATATGTCTGTAACCCAAAGGTATATTTCACAGCATTTTACTCACAGTTTTTGGGGAATGAAGTATGTATAACTTAAGGGTAAAGATTAATGTATTTTTAAGCACTGGATACTGACTACAAATATATGAACCTGAATATGATAAAATTTTGTAAATTAATAAAATATGTTGCTCTAAGAAAGAAAAGATCACGAAAAAATGTGAGGGGAGAAAAGAACCCTCACACTCTTTCATTACTTTCTTTATCTGTTTATTGCAGTAATTATTTCTAAGCCTGAGGAGTGTCTATTTAAAACTGAACAAACACTCAAGATGACTGACTTGTGTGCTCTTTACAGTTGAAATCTAAAAAACAGCATTCATTTGCTTAAATTCAGAGTAGGGAAAAAAAATCTACCTAAAACCAAACAAATTAATTCGAGGAGGAGTAGGTGGTGGTTACATTCTTTATCTTATCTCATTGACTTTGAGGACATTGAATAATTATGTCCAGTTTTTATAATTAATCCTGAAAAATAAAATAAAACTAGGCAACAAAAGTGATCAATACAAAAGTAAAGACTTGAATTCTCATTTTAGCAATACAATCTTTCTTTGACTTTTAAAATAAATAATGCTGTTTTTTCTCCCCATAATACACTTTAAATTCTGGAAACTTCTAACTGAATAGGAAGACAATTCCCTTATCTCAGCCACATCATCCCATGAAGATTGATCTGAAAATGCCTTTAGAATAATACCAGCTGGATTCTCTAGAGCTATTTATGGGTCTAGTTTCCTAGGCTTAATTTTGATTTATAGCTATTCAAATCAGATCAGGCATTTTCACTGCTTAAAAGAGTGGCTTTGATTTTACCAATTCAATAGGGAGACTATTTACGAACATACCGGTAAACATTTCAATTTGGGTAAGGGCAAAGAAAACAAGATGGCTTCTTATCTCTAATACTTCTATTTGAAAGTCCTTCAGAATACATGGTTGTATTACATATAGACAAATGGAAGGATTGGATTATTAGATCAGATTCACATGAACTTACCCAGTATCAGTACTGTAGAGCAATTTCAAAGATATAAGCTATGGAGGAGTTCAGATGAAGCATTTTATACCTGACCAGTGGACATGAGTTTGAGCAAACTCAGGGAGATGGTGAAAGACAGGGAAGCCTGGCATGCTGCAGTTTATGGGGCCACAAAGCGTTGGACATAACTTAGCAACTGAACAACAATATTTTCCAGCTCATTCCATCAAAAAAGTATTAAAATATACAGAGAAAATTAACTTTCCCGTCCGTCTCATATTTGTCCATTTTCCTTCTCAAACATCACCTCTTTCAAAGGTAACTTTGGTGGAATATTATTATTATTACTCCTCCTCCTCCATACTTTTTATTTTATTTTTTTATTTTTTCAGTACCGCTTCAGGAATATACAAACAAAAATTAATGTATTTTAGATTATTCTATCCTACATTTTCTTTTGAATATAACATCTACAGTTATTCAGAATAGCTCAGTATGAAATTCCTAAAGTCCTTGAAGATCTTTTCCAAGAAGATCTGAGGGTCATGAAATGCTTACAATATATCACATACTACAGTAACTCAATACATAATTTGCCTAATTTGATTTCACAACAGGATAGCAAATCTCAGGACCACTTTACAGGTTAGGATGCTGAGGCACACGAAGGCTAAATCTGCCTAAATTTATATGAACAATGTGGAGTCTGTATTTCTGCCAAAGGTATTTTATTTTTACTATATCTTGCTATCTCTTTTAACATTTGATTTCTTATACTCATGGATTATTCTATGTCAGTTTTGTGCACACAAATCTCTAAGTTGCAGTAGACTGAAAGGGTCTTAGGACTCATCTCATGCATCTATCCATTTAATGTTGTATCTCATTATAGCATTCATGTCTGTTCAATGCTTAGGTGCCTCTCATAGATCGAAAAGCCCTTAAAAGTAGGAAACAATTTTTCCCTACTCTTTTCTCTCTTCTCCCATGTTTTTACTTATACCTGGCAATGCACTTAATATGTTTTCCCAATTAGAATCCATAATAGTGGCAATATGAATCATTCATATTGAGTCTCTCATAGGATTCCAATGTTTTATCATAGGTGCTTTTTCATACATTTGATAAATAATCAATATAAAATAAGCATTTGTTAAAAATTTCTTTATGCACCAATGACTGAAAAATGATACCTATAATGCCAGACTTCTTTAACTTGATTTCTGAAAAGATTGTTTCACGGTAAATTAGACTTAAAAGAATTTAGAGGAAAAAAAGCATTATGTAGTCAAGCAAGTTCTGGAAATGTTACATATCTTAAAAATTCACCATGCCTATTATCATGTACAAAAGTCTAAGAAGTGAGTACAGATTTTTTTAAACCAGAATTTTCTAAAAATATTTTCATATGGAATTCCTTTTCTAATAACATATATGAGCTTCTTATAGACCATTTTAATGAACCATAATATGGAAACAATGCTATAAAAGATGTTTGTCATAAAGGATATTATAGTAAACAAATAGTTAATTGTATTCAGCATGAGTAAAACACAGAAGACAAGGTATATCTGAAAGAATGACATAAATAGCTAAATTTGCGTTTATAAGCTTCACAAAGCTATACAGCTCATCTCCTTAATATAAATCAGAGAAGAATAGGGAAATTTTTCTCTGTACATGTGAATATATGCACGACTTTTCTGGAACCTATAATACTTTGACCTCCATAGCTCAGACTGAAGAATTTAAAGCAGTGGTATTTCATTATATATTCTTGATTTTTTAAATGTGCCAGCCAAGAAATCATACATAACTGTATTTACATTGTATGGTTATTTGCTTTGTGGTTATCTCTTCAGGTGAATTCACTAAAATAAATAACTATGGCCAATATATTTAGCTTTTTTAATTGAAAAGACTTTTATGGCAACATATAAAACTATTATTTAGCCATCTATCAGTGTTATAATTATTTCCCTAACATTAAAAACAATTCCAAACAAATATCTTTTCAGAATTCTCTATTAATGCCGACTGAAAAGTCCTGTAAGATGTCCCTTTTGCTTTATTATTTTTCTCCCTGATTAAGAACAAAGATACAGGATGCTTGGGGCTGGTGCACTGGGATGACTCAGAGAGATGGTATGGGGAGGGAGGTGGGAGGGGGGTTCAGGATTGGGAACACGTGTACGCCCGTGGCGGATTCATGTTGATGTATGGCAAAACCAATACAGTATTGTAAAGTAAAATAAAGAAAAAAAAAAAAAAAAAAAGGAAGACGAACAAGGTATGAACAAGATAACAGCTAAATCTTCAGTTGGAATGGGAAGGAAAAAATAAATAAAACCTACCCCCAAAATAACAGCTTTTGACAGTCTCAAATGTTTTGGGAAAGCACTCTATTATTGTTAAGATTACTCATTCTATTTAATTGTAAATAAGGCAGATTTTATTGGAAAGCAAAATCATAATAGAAGTTAAATCTTTCCAAGGTCAAATAGTTCTAAGAAGGTCTTCAACCTCAGGGCAGTCAACTGAGAAAAAACAAATACCATTTCAAGTAGTAAGGGGTGGTGTCAAGGGACGGGGGAACAAGACTAAAGCTATGCATGTCAAGAAATTGGAATATGTTTAATAAAACCAGGCAATTGTTTTTTAATGGCTCAAGTCATGCAAAAGACCTGGGTTCAAGAGACCTGGGTTCAAGCTCTGGGTCAGGAAGATATCCTTGAGAAGGGAATGGCTACCCACTCCAATATTCTCGCCTGGAGAATCCTGGACAGTGCAGCCTGGTGGGTTACAGGCTACAGGGTCGCAAAAAGTCGGACATGACTGAGGGACTATGCACACATGCACACCATGCATGAATGTAAACTGATTTCTGCATTTTAAGTTCTTTTATCAGGATGACAACTGAAAGAAGGGAGCAAACTTGTCTTAAAAGTTTTATTTCAAGTGTGGAAAAAAAAGAGAAAGATGTCTTAATATCATCTTTTGCAATTCTTCTTTATATATTATAATCTCCTGGGGATGTTTCATATCACGTTTGTTTTGGTGATCAATGGTTGTCCAATGGAGTGACATGAAGGTCATTAGGGTATGGGGCTACTCAAAATGGTAATTTAATTCAGTTAAGAGATATACAATAATCACAATGGCTAAGTATAGTTGAGGCTTCCTATGTGTTAAGCTTCATGCTAAGAATTTAATGCAGATTAACCTGCTTTAATCCTGTGGATAGACATACAGGTAAGAAGGCAAAAACACTGAATAAGAAACTTGACCTAAGGTCATATACCTAGAGGTGATAAAGTCAGGATTTAAACCTAGTACCTGAGATTTTAAGCTTTACTGTAAAATAAAATAAGATAAAAACAAACTGCAAAATTGTAAACAGGCTAAAAGGTATACATGAAAACAAACTTTGAGTATTATATATGGATGGCACTTGTATAAATAAGTTCTGATAGTTCTAATGGATTTCGATGTTTACAAAATTGGCTATGTTACAGTTATATATAAATGGGAAATTTTCTGATTATAAAAATGTTCATCTTTTGGCAAGTTTCCTTTACAATTTTATTTCTAAGGGAGTAGAAGTTTGTTTTACCCTCAAAAAAGAAGAAAAATTAACGTGGATCAGATAATTAAAGCAATATGCTACCGAGCAGTTGCAAAAATATATTTTAAAAGATTTTAAGGCATTAATTTACAAGCTAAATAATTAAAAATTAAATCAATAATCATTTCATTTTGAGTAAAATCTCAAAGTACAATGCCAGAAAATCATATCAGATAATATACCCTAGGTGGTTTGATCATTTTAAATTTTTAGAATATTTTTTATATATGTAAATTACAGTTTTTTTCTTATCTTGGTATTTTAAGGCTCTTAATTTCATTTCCTACAGTTTACTTCCTTGACCTTATTATTCATGATCAGTTATAATATTTTCAAAACTTAACTGAGTGAGTGAAAGTCGCTCAGTTGTGTCCGACTCTTTGTGACCCCATGGTCTGTCCATGGAATTCTCTAGGCAAGAATACTGGAGTGGGTTGACATTACCTTTTCCAGGAGATCTTCCTGACATGGAGATTGTACTTGGGGTCTCCTGCATTGCAGGCAAATTCTTTACTATCTGAGACACCAGGGAAGTCTAGCATTTTCTAATTATAATTTTTAAAATCTTTTCTCACCAAAACCTGTTATAGGGCAGGAATTATAATTCTTTTACAGCTCAAGTTGTTGAGTTTCTAAGAGGTAAAATGACTTGCCTAAAGTTATGCAGCTAGATAAATACATATTTATATAATACATAAAGCTTCTCAGGAATTACTGATTTCAAGTATAAATCTATTGCAGTTTATAACAAAAAATAGCTATCTACTTTGGTAATAAATTGATATTTGACAAATATATTTATTGTAACAGGAAACTGGACAAAGATTAATGTTTTATCAAGCATTGAATCATATCTCTAATGGACTAAAGTTAGATCTCTTTGTCAATTCTATTTTAAAAAGTTAATATAAATCCCATTGCTTGTAATAGGTTACACTGAAGCACACTGATAGTCTCAATAGTAATATCAAAACTATAAAAGTAATTGAAAGCTTTATGGTGAGGATTAAATGTGATAATGTATGAAAACAATTAGTAAAGTGCTTGGTAACATAGTAAGTGTGCAATAAATATGAGAGTAATGTGCTTCCTTTATACTTAACCATAAAGTATGTCATGACTTTCATAAATTCAGATTGAAATCTTTTGCTTTATAGAGATGAATTATTTTCAACTTCCCACATATTGAAAAATTTTCTTGAATCATTCAGGGGATAATTATTGGATAAGCCAAGGCTAAAAATACCAGTTACCCCTTCAACCTCACTTTGACATTTCCTTCTTAGTCCTTCCATCTACATGAGTACACTGTTGGCTGCCACCCCTTAGCCATAGCTGACTGGCCCAGATGATCCAGATGCCCTTGTATACAGGCTAACCTCTGTCAATCCATAAACAATCTGCCCATAAAGGAATAATAGTAATGAACTAAACCCATTGGCATCTATCCTATAAATTCAAACTAGAGATAAAGGAGTCAGCAGGTAGGAGAAGGGAAAGCAGAAAAATCACATGGAGAGAAGAGAGAAAAATTGAGTCCTTAATTCAACTTAAGGAGCTGACTTAAGTCAACAAAGGAGTCCTTAAGTCAACAAATCGATGAGCCCCCAAACTCTGCCTTGGATCTAGTCCACTTTTCAGAGGCTGAAATCTACCTGTTCTTCATAGACCAGACTATCATGTGTTTCTTGCTTTTTACTTGAAGCCTGGACATGTAGTTGTTTCAGGAACATTATATTTACTATGTTCTTTCTTTCTGTGTCAACCTTTAAAATGCATTTTCACTATTGAAGTAAGACGGGTGACCTCTCTTTTTAACTAACTAACTAAAGTCTACCAATCCCAGGACATTTTTTGATGTAGCTACCTGCTGAGTTACCTATTCATTGCCTTTTCTGGGTTTGGGAAAACCTTTAAAGCAATAATTACATGACGCATGGGACACATTCTGGTACGTTTTATCTAAGAGGTTAGCAGAACACTTGGGTTAATAGCAGGGGGACTTTTACCTTAGCAAATGATCTTGCTGCTGCTGCTGCTAAGTCGTTTCAGTCGTGTCTGATTCTGTGCGACCCCATAGACGGCAGCCCATTGGGCTCCGTCATCCCTGGGATTCTCCAGGCAAGAACACTNTAATGATATGAATGAAGGATGCAGGCCTGTAGTTCTATTTTCTGGTAAAGTTTCTGATTGCTTTTTTATCCAGTTAATATTGGCCTCGTAATATGAATTGAGAAGTGAAGGGATCCTGAGATCCATATACGCACATAGATATCCATTTCATCCAGAGCTCTTATCCTATTCCAGGTTCATTTTACCAAGATTTTTTTTTTCAACGTTCAAATTCACTGCTTAATTTCTAGTCTGTTTTCCTCACCCAGTCCCAAATGCAAGATACGGTTTTATTTTCTTAATTTTATGAATTCCAGATGTCCAATATAAAAGAGTACAAAATGTAAAGTTATTCTGCATCATCTGTACTTTTCCTTCAGATCTTCAAATTCTCTATCCCAGAAGCTCTCAAGCTGAGACAAATATTAAAATCTCTTGGGAAGCATTTTTCAAATACTGATCATTTCATACAGGAAGTTATGTTATTGCAATGGTAGTCTCCAAGTACGATACCAACTGAGCTATTTCAGAGGCACATAATGGTGAGATTCACAAAGTTAAATTACTCATGACCTTATTACTAAATTATTTTTTAAAGCATACAGTTAGAAGCAGGGAAAAGNGGACTGCAGCCTACCAGGCTCCTCCATCCATGGGAGTTTCCAGGCAAGAGTACTGGAGTGGGATGCCACTTCTCCGGCAAATGATCTTAGCTAACTGCTAAGACAATCTTGAAAGCAATTTGGGAATTAGAGATTCTCCAGTTGTAAAAGATTCCTCTGAAAACTTTGTTCAAGATGAACATTGATTTTTAAAGAAAATTTCAGAGGCAATAAGTTTATATGAGCTGTAGTTAAAGACACATTGAAAACAGTACTAAATATTTTATTCACCTTGACATTTTTATATTTGATTATATTTAACTATATGTGTAAATTTTACACAAAATCTGTAAAATGTTATTGTAAAATGGGGATGATATCAATAACTAGGGCACTTTTAATCTCAATGTGATACAGAAGACAATTCCAATGTTAAAAGACTGAAAAGGCATAACTGGATTTTTGTTTCTTCTTAACTAAGAAGCAATGACTATCAGATTTCAGATTCTATCTATTTTTTGCTTCATTGTTTAACATAAAACCTCCTACTGTACCTTGCTTCACAAAATTTGAACCCTCAGGGGGTAGTAGCCAGTTTATCTCACAAGAGATTTCAAATGAATTTGTACCTCATTTAGACAGGAGTAAGTAGCAACTGTAATTTCAGTTGGATATATGCAGCTGACTCTCAGGTTTCTGGTCATAAATCTTTCACTTTATTGTCAGGATATTTTCTGGGGAAGGAGAAAAGGAAAATGGGTGTGTATGTATTTGCTTGACTTAACTTTGGTCTGTCTTGCTGGCTTTCACCACCTTTGGAGGAAAATACATTTCACACTTTAGCTGTTCCACTGTGGAATGATAAGTGATGACCATCCTGTGGATTTTCACAGCTGTATAAAAGACATCCAGGCGCACCTGTCTTTGAAATCAGAAGCCAGTTAGCCCCTCTCACATTTACAAAATTGCTTCTGGGAGATTCAAACCTGGATGCCTTCCAGGCTAGTTAAAAATAATTCTGGAAGAAAAGTGCAGTGCGGGTTCTTGGCAGTAGAAACGTGAGTAATTTTCAGCTGCAGCAGATTCCTTTCAGCCGATTCTGATACCCATTTCATTTCCAAATTTCTTGCAGAAGTTATCTTGTACTTTCAGCTTTCTTCTGATAAACATATTGAAAATGCAGTCAAACAGCTTTTTATCATTTCAAAATTCAAGCTCAAATTTAATCCTGTTGCCCTGATGAAGTCAAGGAAGCTGCTAGAGCATTTTCATTATATCTAGAGCTGACTGCACAACTCCCTGACATTCTTTAAAACTGACAGCATCATTCATTTAGAACAATGTGATCGATCCAGAAGAAGCCAGTGGCAATGAACTCTGGATACTCATACAGAAGAGAATATCCTAGCCAGCTGAAAAATGTTCCCCTCTTCATTTTCTGCCTAGAGACAAAGTCCTGCACCATTTGGATTTTAGATTCTGTTAAATCTTAGAGATTTTTCTGTATTGAATCATAGTGCTTGCATTTACACCTCAGTTATCAGCTATTATGTATTATCTCTTAACAATGATAGAGTTGCCTGTATTACTAAAGACCTTACTGCTGAAAATGCAGATTGCTAACTTAAATTTTGTATTTTAAAAGGACTGTAGATATTGTAAAGAGCAGCTTGCCAATTTTTCATTTATACAGGAATAGAACACTCATTAGTATTTTAGGACTAACCTAAGAAAATTACCGTAAGGGCAGGTGTCCCTAGGGTGGTCAACATTCTGGAAGTTAGAGTTGATATAAATGAATCTGAAAGTCAATGAACTTCAGAATTGAAAAAAAAAATAGAGATTACTTCATGTAATGATTCCTAATTTAGGTTCCTTAGGCACTTAGGAAATGGACAAGCAGTTATTGGTGGTTCATTTTAAATACATCCCCCCACCCACACACACACACAAAAAAGAGCAACTGAAAGAATTCACATGTTAACTAAAATATCAATTTTGTTATAATTTGCTGGAATTATATCAGCTTAGTATGACACAGCTTGGCATTTACTCTTACTGTCCAGTTAGTTTTCTTTGTGATAAGATTATTTGGTTCTTACTGGAAACAGGGCTGTGGTTTCCCTTCTAAATCCTCACTCCCAGGATAAAGGATTTGAAGCAACTAAGAGAAGGTAAACTTCCAAAAGGAGTTTCATAACCTTAAGAGGTAGACCCTCTATAATATAGAGTAGGGCATCTAAATTACACACGACTCATTTCCGCCTGCAATGTGGGAGACCTAGGTTCCATCCTTGGGTTGGGAAGATCCCCTGAAGAAGGGAAATGCAACCCACTACAGTATTCTGGCCTAGAGAAACCCATGGACTGTATGGTCCATGGGGTCGCAAAGCGTTGGACACTACTGAGTGACTTTCACTTTTGCATTNACCTAGGTTCCATCCTTGGGTTGGGAAGATCCCCTGAAGAAGGGAAATGCAACCCACTACAGTATTCTGGCCTAGAGAAACCCATGGACTGTATGGTCCATGGGGTCGCAAAGCGTTGGACACTACTGAGTGACTTTCACTTTTGCATTTCCCCAGAGAACATGGTACTCTGTCCAAAACAATCCATAAAGTGGAATAGGAGGTATGAGATCACACTGCAGAAGAAAACAAGTTGATGGTGTAAGGTATCAGTGAGATCTATTTTGCTACTCGCCATTCTCCATTCCAGTCCCTTTGCCTTTTCCTCACTTTTTCTTCTCAGCACAAGCAGAAAGCCAGGGCAGACCAAGGTTACTAAAGCCAGAGTCAAGGCCACTAGGCAGGCCTCCAGGCATAGCTCAAAGCCTGGCAGTCTCCTCACAACATGCAACAGAATTCTCCTCTCGCTAGGAGGAACACGTGTCCCATTTGGACATCAGATTTCCTAATGGTTTCTAAGGGGGAATTTTCCTCTGCTCATGGCCTCCCAAGAGCCAGTCTTTAATAGTGCTTCTCAGAAGGGTTAAGGACAGTGCATTGCTCCTCAGAGCACCAGCATATGCGGTTAGCTTCTTCTACAGATAACATATGGGCTCACTTGCTGAGGAACAAGCTTGGCCTTGGTGGATGGCATGTGATACATGCATGCATTTGCTCAACAAATATTTATTGAACACTTGTTATACGCTTGTTACGCACTGAGTTGTCACCCAGAACCATACAAAGTCTCCGTCCTTATGGGATTTACATTTTAGTGGGGAAAATATCATTATGATAAGTGCAATGAAGTAGACATTCATAGTGATTAAAAAGAGCATAAGAGAAGGGTGGCCATATAATTTATCATCCAAACTTGACTACTTTAGAGAAGAAGCCATTTTAGAGAAGAAGCACCATTAACAAATTACGCAGGGTAACAGGCACAATCAGGGATTTTGTCACCTTAATTATCCCTGATAGAATAAGTCAGAAAGACTAAGAGGAATCTGAAAATACTCAACATCTTACTTTCTAGACTCTGGGACCTTTGTTTTCAATTGATGCTGGGAGATTTCTTGGTCCACTGGCTAAGGATTGTTGTCTTACGCTTAAGGAATAAATTATTCTTTGGTTCCAGTCAAAACTGTTAGTCTTTTGGCTTATATTAAATCATTTGTACTTTCCTAGAAAGTGACCAGGACTTTCCAGATAGGAAAATTCCTCCAAGATCACAAGACTACCAAGAGCTCACCTAAAATAGAGGCACTTTGGTGGTCCAGTTTCATAGCAATCCTATTTCAGAGGATATATTTTGAGATGAAATAGCTCAGACTGGACTCTTATTGGTCAATGGGTGAAGGAAGATATAGGGACATTAGAACTGTTGGCTAGAAAGCACCCATCAGAACATGGGCAATGGTTAAACAAGGTTCTCCTATACAAAGAAAGGCTAGTGAAAACTGGGAAAGGCCAGTAAAGTTGTCTGCTTGCAACTTTACATTGTAGGTGAAAAGAGAGCTTTCAAAGGAACTAGACTTGTGTTACCACTGAAGGTAATTCAACTCTTGACCACATGCCAAGAAAGAACCCTTGAACAGGTAATAGGTATTCATGATAACTGTTAAAGGGCCTTGATAATACAGCAAGCTGGAAAAGAAATTTAGAAACTCACATCTTGCTCATATTACACATTGACTCCAGATTACTCCAGAGAACATTTCAATTCCTGCTATAATAAGTACACATCTCTTCCTCACGTGAGAGGTATCCTGCCCCTCCAACATATAACACCTCCTCTCTGCACAGAGAGATCCTTTGAAACATTATTCTTATTTTGTCTGATCTTGTTTGACTTCCATGCTTCAGCAAACTATTAGACATCATTAATGCTCTCCTTGATTTGGACGGTTTATTCTTTGGAAAACCGTCAAAAATAAATGGACTCAGTATTTAGCTTACATATATTAAAAGTATATGTTTGTTTATAACATCCAAGACACAGAAGCAACCTAAATGTCCACTGACAGGTGTATAAAGAACATGTGGTATATATGTATTTTTGTATATGTGCTGTATGTATAGAATATTACTCAATTATAAAAAATAATGAAATAATGCTATTTTCAGACACATGGATGGACCCAGAGATTATAATATTAAGTGAAGTAATTCAGACAAAGATATCACATGATCTAACATATTGAACCTGAAAAAAAAAATGATACATAAATCACAAACATAGAAAACAGGCATGAGTACAAAAGGAGATAGGGGATAAAGCAGAAATTTGGGATTAAATATATCACTACTATTTATAAAAGAAACAAACAATGAGGACCTAAGGTACAGCACAGGAAACTATATTCAATATCTTATAATAACTTTTAATGGAAAATAATATGAAAAAGGATATCTATATATAATAACTGAATCACTTTCCCATACATCTAAAACTAACACAGCATTATAAATTAACTATACTTTAATAAAAAAAAATAGAAAACAACACATGATCAATTCATTGCTGATGAGCAAGATACAGAACAAGGCTTCTAAGTATATAGCTTGAATTTGCCTCTCTGCCTTTTGACAGGGGAAGGGCAAGTCTTTATTTGCCCAGTTAGTTTGGTTATCAATTCTAAACTAGTTTTTATTAAATATACTGGATTTAATGTGCCTTTATTCCTTATTACGTTCCTCTCTTTTTGTAACTGTATCTAACATAATTTAATGTGCAGGTTCAGTAAAACCTTGATAACCTTTATCTACTGAGACCCTCTAATTGAAAAGACTTTTTAATGACTCTTTTGGACTTTGGGGTAAAAACAAATGATAGCAAAGCAAACAAAATGAACATAAAATGGAAACTTCCATGCAGTTACTGCATCACTTTCAGCTTAAAATTTAAGTTCCTATATTCTCAAATAGTTACTACTAGCCTCTACTCTAAGGCTCTGTGTAAATCAGTACTTGTCACTTGTGGTAAGTTTAAGAATTAGCTGAAATGTTTATTGAAAAGTACCTTCTGGTGGCTTAGTACTTCAAAGGAGACATGGTTCGATCCCTGATCTGTGAAGATCTCACATGCTGTGGAGCAGCTGAGCCCATGTGCCATAACTATTGAGACTATGCTCTGAAGCCCACACACCCTAGAACCTGCGCTACACAACAAGAGAAGCCACTGCCTTGAGAAGTCCATGTACTGCAACTAGAGAAAAGCCCACACGGCAACAAAGACCCAGCACAGTAAAAAATTAATAAATGAAATTTTTTAGAAAAGCATCTTCTCAGGACCCACCTCCAGAAGATCTGGAAGAGGCCTCAGGAATCCACAAGTTTATCCCTCCAGGTGATTCTAAAACCTGAACTTTATGCATCACCTTCATTTATTATAGCACAGGAAAGGAATTAGATTTTTCTCTATGCTTACTCAAAACCAATACAATATAGTAAAGTAAAAAAAAAAAATTACCTAAACTATAAAAAAATTACTTACTAATAAATTACTTAATAATTGTGTATGTATAAAATATAAGTGTATAATGTATTTATATAGAAAATTATATATATTTATATATATTATTTATTAAAATACTTAATTACTTATAAATTAATTAGCTCATAATTAATAACTATTAGACACAGACTAATGCAAAAGTAGGAAGTCAAGAAAAACCTGGAGTAACGGGCAAATTTGGCCTTGGAATGCAGAATGAAGCAGGGCAAAGACTAATAGAGTTTTGCCAAGAAAATGCACTGGTCATAGCAAACACCCTCTTCCAACAACACAAGAGAAGACTCTACACATGGACATCACCAGATGGTCAACATCAAAATCAGATTGATTATATTCTTTGCAGCCAAAGATGGACAAGCTCTATACAGTCAACAAAAACAAGACCAGGAGCTGACTGTGGCTCAGATCATGAACTCCTTATTACCAAATTCAGACTTAAATTTGAAGAAAGTAGGGAAAACTGCTAGACCATTCAGGTATGACCTAAATCAAATCCCTTATGATTATACAGTGGAAGTGAGAAATAGATTTAAGGGCCTAGATCTGATAGATAGTGTGCCTGATGAACTATGGAATGCAGTTCGTGACATTGTACAGGACACAGGGATCAAGACCATCCCCACAGAAAAGAACTGCAAAAAAGCAAAATGGCTGTCTGGGGAGACCTTACAAATAGCTGTGAAAAGAAGAGAGGCAAAAAGCAAAGGAGAAAAGGAAAGATATAAGCGTCTGAATGCAGAGTTCCATATGATTAGCAAGAAGAGATAAGAAAGCCTTCCTCAGCGATCAATGCAAAGAAATAGAGGAAAAGAACAGAATGGGAAAGACTAGAGATCTCTTCAAGAAAATTAGAGATACCAAGGGAACATTTCATGCAAAACTGGGCTCAATAACGGATAGAAATGGTCTGGACCTAACAGAAGCAGAAGATATTAAGAAGAGGTGGCAAGAATACACAGAAGAACTGTACAAAAAAGATCTTCATGACCCAGATAATCATGATGGTGTGATCACTCATGTAGAGACAGACATCCTGGAATGTGAAGTCAAGTGGGCCTTAGAAAGCATTACTATGAACAAAGCTAGTGGAGGTGATGGAATCCTAGTTGAGCTATTTCAAATCCTGAAAGATGGTGCTGTGAAAATGCTGCACTCAATATGCCAGNAGGAGTTGATGATGGACAGAGAGGCCTGATATGCTGCAGTTCATGGGGTTGCAAAGAGTCGGACATGACTAAGTGACTGAACTGAACTGAACTGATGCCTCTAGAAAAAAAAGAGAGACTTTCTACAAAATAAATGGTCAGTACTCTAATATCAGCGCTAGGAAGGCCAAGAAAGGCTGAGGAACCATAAAGAGATATGACAACAAAATGCAACACGTTATCTTGGATTTGGCCTGGACCAAAAAAATAGCTAAGGCCACTACTGAAATTATTGGAGAAATTTGAATATGGAATGTAGATGAGATAAAGGTACTATATAATGTAAAATTGGGGGGATTATCATGCTGTGATTATGTACAGTGATGGTCTTGTTATTTCAGAGATACACACTGAAATATTTAGACAAAAGTATGGCATAAACAGAGTAAGTGAGAGTTGCTCAGTCGTGTCCGATTCTTTGCAATCCCATGGACTANACTATATAATGTAAAATTGGGGGGATTATCATGCTGTGATTATGTACAGTGATGGTCTTGTTATTTCAGAGATACACACTGAAATATTTAGACAAAAGTATGGCATAAACAGAGTAAGTGAGAGTTGCTCAGTCGTGTCCGATTCTTTGCAATCCCATGGACTATAGCCTGCCAGGTTCCTCTGTCCATAGGATTTCCCAGGCAAGAATACTGGAGTGGGTTGCCATTTCCTTCTCCAGGGGATCTTCCCAATGCAGGGATTGAACACAGGTCTTCTGCATTGCAGGCAGATTCTTTACCATCTGAGCCACCAGGGAAGCTTACTATTAAGAGGTGTTCCTAAGTATAAAGACAGGTCCACTCAAAAAGTATCAGCAGATACATGCTTGACTTTATCTTATAATCTATAGACAATATGTTAGAGTGTGTAATGAAGCCATATATCTTTTCCAAAGTAATACCCAAGACAGAAGTAGCACTAAATTTATAAATGACAATCATCAATCATATGAAATAATTTAGATGAAGCTTATCTCTTTCAAAGAGATGGCATAGGCAACCTACTCTCAAATGGTTCAGAACACAATGTGTGTGTGGTGGGCGATGGGGTATTTGGAGGGAGAGAAAGAGAGGGTTAAAAAAATAAAATCAACCCACTGAAAACTGGTGCTGTAATATCATAAAATAGTGAAAACAAGGTCTGATTTGGACTGTGTTTTTTAAAGTGAAACAAAAAGTTAATTTTATGTTCTACAAAATTTTAGCAATGGTAACTGGTCACAAATGATTGGAGTGAAGGAAGAATGAATCATGTATTGATTTGGAGGGTTGGTAGCATTCACTTGTTCAACTGGATTAGTTGATGTGACATTTTACTTGACATTTTTGTGTTGTTTGACCAGGATGATGGTCATTTTTCTACAAATATTCAAAGACTTCATCAGTTTTCCTAAGTGTTACTTTTTGTCTTTTGATATTCACAGCATTCTTTTGAATGCTTTCTTTCTTTGCTTTCTTCTTTGGATCTTTTTGATACAAAGATGTGTGCCCAGGAATGGGCTTGCTGGATCACATGGCAACTCTAGCTTTTTAAGGAACCTCCATACTGTTTCCCATAGTGACTGCACCAACTTACACTAGGATTAATTTTATAAATAGTCAGATCATTAGGAAATATTTCCTTAGTTGATCACTTTTACTTTGTTACGCGGCAAGGCAGCAAGGACTGTGATAATGAATACTCAGACAGTGAGCTTACCCTGGTGCTATGAAGTCCCCGTGGCATTGCTTGGTGGGTGGGGGATCCGAAACAGTATTTTAGAGTGCTCCTTCCTGCCCTGCTGCCTGCGGTGTGCAGCTTTGAAGACTGCAGTGCTCTTCTGAATTAGGGATTGTAATTGATCCTCACGTCTCCTCCTCCGCGAGAAATGTCTGGCCTCTGAATGCAAAAGAGAGCAGCTCCTCATGCCAGACTTTGTCCAGTGAAATCTCCAGGCAAAGGAAAGATGGGAAGAGCTGTTTAAGCTTTTCTAAAAATCTCATGAAAGTTTAATTTTTCATTTTCCTAGTGCTTTGTCACTGACAAATTTGAATTTCTTCCACCCTGTTTAGCACGTCTCTTCTGGGCTTTAAACGCTGCTCTGCGCCTCTCGGTGCCCTGTGAAAATGTTGGTGCTTCTGGCCTTCATCATCGTCTTCCACATCACGTCCGCGGCCTTGCTCTTCGTCGCCACCATCGACAATGTAAGTTCCCTTTCCTTCTGACCTTCCCAGAACTGGATCCTAGAGTTCACAGAAGCAGGGTTGAGAACTCCCACAAGGTGATTATAATTTGGGGTTATCCTCCCTACCAAGGGCTTCCCTGGTGGCTCAGCTGATAAAGAATTCGCCTGCAATGTGGGAGACCTGGGTTCGATCCCTGGGTTGGGAAGATCCCCTGGAGAAGGGAAAGGCTACTCACTCCAGTATTCTGGCCTGGAAAATTCCATGGACTACAAAAGTCAGCCACAACTGAGCAACTTTCATTTCACACCCTACCAAGGCACACCTGTCTCCTCAGCCCAGGCCTGAGGACTCTTGGCTGAAGTGTGGGAGTTTGAAGCACGCCATATATAAGTCTGGATGGGCAGGGACCTTGGTCCACTCATCCCTGAATCCCCCACAGATGCCTTAGCTGTAGGAAGCCCTTTGCAGATGTGCCTTAAATTCAGCTCTCCTCGGGTCATTTTCTCAGCTTCAGCACTGTTATCATTTTGGGACACCAAGAAGATCAAACCAGCCAATCCTAAATGAAATCAACCCTGAATATTCATTGGAAGAGTGGATGCTGAAGCTGAAACCTCAATACTTTGTCCACTTGATACAAAGAGCCGACTCATTGGAAAAGAGCCTGTTGCTGGGGAAAGATTGAAGGCAAAAGAAGAAGGGGGAGGTAGAGGACGAAACGGTTAGACAACATCCCCAACCCAGTGGACATGATTTTGAGCAAGCTCCAGCAGACAGTGAAGGGCAGGGGAGACTGGTGTGCTGCAGTCCAAGGGGTTGGAAAGAGTCGGGCATGACTTAGCGACTGAACAGAACTTTCTTTGTTGTGGGTGCTTCGCACATCATAGGGTGTTTAGCAGCATCCCTGATCTCCAGCAGCACTCCTGCCCCTAATTGTGACACCCCAAAATGTCTTCAGACACTGCCAAATGTCCCTGGGAGGCAAAGTCTCCCTTGCTTGAGGACCATTGCCCTAGATCCCTCAGGTGACCCATCCCAGGTAACCTTTGCCCCTCTTGCCTCTGACATCTCCTTACCAACAGGATTCTTGTTGCAAGCCTGCCTGAGCATGCTCTTCCCAGCAGAGTGGAACACGCCCCACTCTGACCACGTACCCATGAAAAATTTAATTTTTTTCTTTGAGTATCCATATGGCAGGGGTGCATTTGATAAATAACATATTGGCATAGATTAACATCTCCCTGGCAGAAAAATGAATCTTTTAACCAGATGTTCCCTATGACCCATATCCTGATCCAAAGGCCTCGCTTCAGTCTTGGTGGCTTCAGACTGTGGACACATTTAGAGTCAGAAACTCTGCTCAGAAAACCAGAAAGGGCATTGTACAAGTGGCCTCCAGGTCAGTCTGCATATAATCATATAATTGACTCCTGTCAATTCATCATCAAAATAATAATAGCAACGCGGATCAGAATAAGACCTGTCACTTATAGGCTGCTTACTCTGGACCTCCTACACTCTGCCCTTTGATCATCTCCTGTGATTGTCACCTCAAGTCTCTGAGATCCTTCCTCTCCTGGCGATATTTTATGATGAGACACCTGGGCCTTAGGGCAGTTGGGCGTCTGCTGGAATCTACGGGACAGGAAGCGGCGGAGCTGGGATTTGAAGCATTCCAGAGGCCCCTGGTTCTAGATGCCCTAAGGGAGATGAATGATTGCATTTGGGTTGGGGTTCCTGGGGGTTCTGGAAGAGCTGTCATGAGTGGCCAGGGCAGGGGCCACATTGTTAAAGCCTTGGGAACCTATCGTTATCCAAAGAGCCCACTCTGTGTGAACCGAATGGTTTTGAACGTGCTTTTACAATCTTTTTCTATTTCTTGCATCTAGCCCTTGGGATCCTGAAAAGGTCCCAGACAGAGCGGAAGGGATACACTAACGTTAGGGGCAGAAAAGCCATCATCCATAGCACCAGCTCATCCTATGGGTGTTACTGTTACCATGGGCCTTACTGAGAAGACACAGGTGGGCGTTTTTACCAGTCGATGAGTCACTCGATCTTTATTATGTGTTAGGAATTAATTGCGCTTGGCAGTGTCACTGGGGCCCATAGTGAGAGCTTAGTGACCAACTGTGGCCTGGATGGGTGGTGGTGGGTTGGGGAGATTGTCTTTGGGTAGATGGAAAGCAGAAGGAAGGGCGTGGATGTGTGCTAAGTTGCTTCAGTCCTGTCTGACTCTGCGACCCCATGGATTGTAGCCCTCCAGGCTCCTCTGTCCATGGGGATTCTCCAGGCAAGAATACCGGAGTGGGTTGCCATGCCGTCCTCTAGGGCATCTTCCCAACCCAGGGATCGAACCCACATCCCTTATGTCTCCTGCATTGGC
This sequence comes from Neotragus pygmaeus, assembly GCA_006410875.1. Classification (NCBI taxonomy): domain Eukaryota; kingdom Metazoa; phylum Chordata; class Mammalia; order Artiodactyla; family Bovidae; genus Neotragus; species Neotragus pygmaeus. Next base: position 2,822,941 of record SJYV01039606.1, on the reverse strand, counting down.
AGGTGGATTCTTTACCACTAGTGCCACCTGGGAAGCCCAGAAGNCCCTGGAGGAGGGCATGGCAACCCACTCCAGTATTCTTGCCTGGAGAATCCCATGGGCAGGGGAGCCTGGCAGGCTACAGTCTATAGGATTGCAAAGTGTCAGACATGACTAAAGCGACTGAGCATGCATGCATGTTACATATATACAATGGAGTATCACTCAGCCATAAAAGGAATGAAATAATACCATTTGCAGCAACACGGATGGACTTGGAGATTATACTAAGCATATAGAGAACAAACTCGTGGTTTCCAGTGGGGAGGAGGGATCATATGGGGACAGAGGACTGGGAAGTACAAGTTATTCAGTGTAAGACAGTCTACAAGGATATATTGTACAACACGGAATACAGCCAGTATTTTATAATAATTGCATATGGAGTATAATCTTTAAATTTGTGTTTAAAAAGCTTTTAAGGTGATTGCAACAAAACACACTATGCATTCTGAAAAATAACTAAAACCAAAGATGGGCACTGAACACCACCAGAGAACACCCTGGGGGTACCGGGTAGGATGAACAGGACTGGTCAGCTGTGCGCCAGTCAGTCAAGAGGGCACTGGGTGGCCCTGGGCAGTAAGGATGCGGCCACAGCTCCCAAATGCAAGGGAAGACCTTGCACGGGGCAGAACACTAAGGACGCCTCGTGGGGTCCCCCTCAGTCTGGTCTCGGGGATGGGTCTTGGCAGGTTCCACTGTAAACTGTCATTTTTCAGCCCCCAGACAGGCCACATCAAGGAGCCTGAGGATGCACAGGGCACCCAGAGCCTCCTGAGAGGGACTCAGCTCCTGAACCCTGGCCTCCAACAGATGCAAGCCACTCTGTCCACACAGTGCCTCGCCGGGTGCTCACAAGAGAAGCCACCGGACCACACTCCTGTGTTCCTGCCTGGGGAGCCCCTGCAGCGTGCTCGGAGTCCCCAGGCCCTGGTCGCCTCCTGACCCTCACATCCCTGGTGAGGAGGCTGCGGGCCTTCAGTAGCCTCAGCTCTTCTACTTCGAGTAAACATCCCTCCTTGGGGTGCTCAGTGCAGCCTCGAGGCTGCAGAGGGGCCGTGAGAAGAGCTGGTCATTGGCAGCTACTAGCCACTGTGAGTCAGGACAGCCCGTGCCCCAAACCTAAATTCAGAACCAAGTGGACTTGGAGGTCCAAACCAGCGCGGTTCCCTCCAGAGCTCCGGCCAGCAGCGGGGCTGGCAAGACAGGCCATGGCCTCACTTTCTGACGAGCACGAGCTGGGGATCATGCCTGCTGCGCATCCAGCCGCATCCACTTGCCCTGGCCTTGCTGCTCGGTCCACACAGACCCCCAAGCGCTGCTGCTCACCAGGTGCCCACTGGGAACAGACAAGGGAGCCAGACAGGAGACATCCTCTGGACTTGCCCTCTCGGCACCATCACTGGAGTCACAAAGCATTTCTGCTTCTGAAAACCCCTGAGGCCTTTACCACCTGCTGGCCCACCTCCCTGCAAACCCTGAGCCACTCAGCCCCAGCCCNGGACCTTCCCTGTCACACCCCAGCAACATGGGCATCACCTGGGAGGCTGTTAGAAACAAACACTCCCACCCCAAACCTCTTTTTTTCTTAATTTAAAAGTTTAATTTAGTTTTAAAACATTTTAAACATTTATTTTTTGGCCACGTGCGTGCACGTTCAGTCACTTCAGTCGTGTCTGACTCTTGGCGACCCCACGGACTGTAGCCTACCAGGTCCCTCTGTCTATGGGGCTTCCCAGGCAAGAATACTAGGGTGGGTAGACCTTTCCTTCTCCAGGGGATCTTCCTGACACAGGGATCAGCCCCGTGTTTCCTGCATTTCAGGTGGCTTCTTTACAACTGACCCGCCAGGGAAGCCCGGAGGCCTTTGTTTTCATAATGAACAAACACCCTTTCCCTGTGTTTCTCTGTCGTGTTCCAGGCCTGGTGGGTAGGAGAAGAGTTTTTTGCAGACATATGGAGAGTGTGTGTCAACAATACGAACTGTACGGAACTCAATGACTCTGTTCAAGGTGAGTGTGAAGCTGATGGGAGAGCATTGAGTGAAAAAAGACCCCTCGGGAGAAGGGCTTCCCTGTGGTGTGACCCCTCACCCCTCCTTCCGTCTCAGCCTGTGCAGAGGGGCCTGGCTGCTGCCCAGGGCAGGGGAGCAGGGTCAGCGTAAGCTGAGGACAGGAAGCGGGGGAGCCAGAGGCTAGAGGGCACCAACCCCAGTGACACTGGGCCCCACCCTTCTCTTCTCTCTTGACCTAGCAGAGCTTCCCTCCCTCACCCCTTCTCAGCTCCAGCCCTCATCTAGAATCTTCTCCCCACTCCTCTAAATAGCTCAGAGACATTTGTGTCACTTCCTCGCATCTCAGCAGCCTGATGGGCAGAAACCCAAGAGCTGGCTCCTTTAAGAGCTGTGTGACCTTCCCTGGGCTCGGTCACCTGAGCGCTGTTTGGACTCTCAGTAACCTCAGCTGTCAATGGGTGACAGCAGTGCCTTCGCCACGCCGCCTCGGCACACGAGCTGCAGTAGAAAGATGAAGTGAAGTGAAAGCCGCTCAGTCGTGTCCAACCCTTTGCAGCCGCATGGACTGTAGCCCACCAGGCTCCTCTGTCCATGGGATTCTCCAGGCAAGGATATTGGAGCAGATAGCCATTCCCTGCTCCAGAGGATCTTCCCAGTCTAGGCACCAAACCTGGGTCTCCTGCCTTGCAAGCAGAGCCTTTGCCAACTGAGCCACCAGGGAAGCCTCAGAAAAATAAAGGGTTTTGTAAATACAGAAAATTGCATCTAAAAACATGTCAAGCCCTCTTCTTCCCTGTGGAGTGAATGGTTCAGGTTTCTGTTGCAGAACTGACAAAAGTGATACTTTGGCTGATAAAACACTGGATAGCCAGTGAATTTGATATCTCGGATAAACAATGAAAAACTGAGTATAATTTAGTACCAAATATTGGAGAAGGCAATGGCATCCCACTCCAGTACTCTTGCCTGGAAACTCCCATGGACAGAGGAGCCTGGAAGACACTTAACACTAAAATAAATTGTTGTTGTTTACCTGATAGTCAGACTCAACAAGCATCCTGCTTTTGTGTTTGTTTCTTTCTTAGAACCCTACTTAGGGAGAAAGGGACCTTGCTCACTGGGGCGTAAGGTCTTACTGTTCCATCAGCAGCAATGGCAATATTCATAATAAGAGCAAAACTACCGAAAGGAGGCATCATTTACTGAAGGTTTACTGGGAGGCGCTGGGCTAAGTCCTTTGGCCCTGCTCCAGGATGGGGAAACTGAGGCACAGGGCAGAAACCCAAGGTGACAAAGTCAGGAGTGAGTGATGGAGTTTGGAGTCCATCTAGACGTGACCAGCTCAGAAGCCTGCCTTCTAAGCCCCTGAGGCCATCCATGGCACGCCCCCTCTGGGTCTGTTTCTCTGCCATTCTAAGCCTTGACCCTGGAAACAGCCACTCTTCCCTGCTGGAGCCTCATCGTTGCCAGGGTGTATGGTCAGCTGGCGATATTGGCGGTGCTCTGAAGCAACGTCTCCAAGCTTCTGTCATTTGCGTACCACCTCCCCATGTGCAGCTATTCCCTTTTATTTTAATTTTTTTAATTAAATTTGTTTTGACCACTCACCAGCTTGTGGGATCTTAGTTCCCCGACCAGGGGTCAAACCCAGGCCGCCTGCAGTGGAAGTGCAGAGTCTTAACCACTGGACCACCAGGGAAGTCCCTTATTTTTTTTTAGAATAACAGGCTGTCAAACCACCAGCCAGATTCAGTCCAATAAGCTAAGAGTGGTTTTTTATATTTTTAATACATTGTAAAAAACCAAAACAAGAAAAAAGCCAAATAAAACAAGACAATGAACAAGGGACTGNATGCTGACTGCAGCCATGAAGTTAAAAGACGCATGCTTCTTGGAAGAAGAGTGGTTTTTTATATTTTTAATACATTGTAAAAAACCAAAACAAGAAAAAAGCCAAATAAAACAAGACAATGAACAAGGGACTGTATAGCCACAAAGCCTGAAATGTTTACTGTCTAGCCTTTATAGAAAAAGCATCCTGACACCCGCTTTAAAACAGTTCATGCCTGGAATCCTTGGCATCCTTGGTGGCTCACTGGTAAAGAACCCTCCTGCCAGTGGAGGAGATGTGGGTTTGATCCCTGGATCAGGAAGATCCCCTAGAGAAAAAAAAAAGAAAAAATGGCAGCCCACTCCAGTATTCTTGCTTGGAGAATCCCATGGACAGAGGAGTCTGGCGGGCTACAGTCCATGGGGTCGCAAAGAGTCAGATACAACTGAGCAACTGAGTATACACGAGCATGCGCTCACTGCCTAGAATCCTCACATAGCTGCGAGCATTCCACCTTCCCCTGCTGATGAAGTGGAGCACTTACTCTCCCCATGTTACAGGTGAGGAAACTGGGGCCCACACAGGTGAATCCAGGGCATGCACTTGACCTCTTCACAACCTCACCTGTGTCTTTCCTATATGCAGTGCCCTCCACCAAGGATGCCAAGGATTCCAGGCAGTGCTGGCAGAAAGGGAGTCGTGTATAAGGGCTGGCTATTACCACCAGGATGCAACTGGTGAGGGGCACAGTGCCCAAGGCAGCAAAGGAAAACTTAAGGACAGATCTTTTTTTTTCAGTTTTGCTGGAAACTGACTAAAGGGAAGCATGATTTTTAAGACCAGCTCCTTTGTCCCCTAAAACTTCCCTGTGCCAAGCCCCAAACTTTCTTGCCCTGCTCACTAAGGCTAATCTGAAAAGACCCTCACCTTTCCTTTTCCAAGACTCACACTGTTATATTTAGAGGGTATTTTGTATCAACAGGGCTTTTTCAGAAGGTCCCTCAGCCCTGTGAGCCCCATATGTCTAAGAATCCCTTTTGAGGTCTTTATAAGGTGCAGGACCCTCAATCCCAGGCATCTGGGGGCAATACCCAGACCAGGAAGACTGCAGAGTGGGTGGTTTTGCACCATTTTCCAGGTAAGGACATTGGGGATCATCTGGTCAATTGCACAAGTGGACAGAGTGGGTGTCGGGATGACTCACTGGCTACACGTGTGCTCATTCTGTGCCAGTGGAAGCCTGGTGACCTCTTGGCTTCATCCTTGCTCTGGAGCTGTCACCGTGCTCCTCAGGGGCCCAGGAGGTATGTGGGCCTTAGTCGTGTACTCTTGCCCCTTCCCCCACAGACTTCTCCACGGTGCAGGCGGTCCAGGCCACCATGATCCTGTCCACCATTCTCTGCTGCATCGCCTTTCTGATCTTCGTGCTCCAACTCTTCCGCCTCAAGCAGGGAGAGAGATTTGTTTTAACCTCCATCATCCAGCTCATGGCTTGTAAGTGAAATGACGGGCTTCCCAGAATAAACACTCCCTTCCCAGCCAACCATGAGTATTCTGGTGGGAGGAGCGTGGCAGGTGAGGAATTGGAAAAGAGGGGTCAGCAGCTGGGATATTTTTGCACTTCAGAGTTTGGATTTAGTTAGAGCATCAGGAAAGGTGTCCTGAAAATGTGAAGCCTGAGCTAGGATCTGTAGGGTAAGTAGGAGTTGCTGCCTTGGTAGAGAGAAGAGAGGCATAGCTCTCCCCCCAAGGAAAATCTGGGTACTTAGCCTCATTGTACCACTCATATCTGTGAATGCTGATGGTTCAGTAAGGATGTTTTCAGCTGTGATTAAGAGAGAAATCCAATTAGCAATGACCTCAGACACAAAAACATTACTTTTTTAATATAACAAATAGCTTGAAGGTGAAAGGTGCCAGAGTTGTTTTGGCAGCTCAGCAGCACTCTTTCCATCCTTCCATGCTGTCATCTCCAGAGTGTCAGGGATGGCTTCCTCATGGCCCCAAAAGGGCTGCTGCAGCTCCTGACATTCATCCTGACCTAATAAACCACCACCACCAAGAGTTTCTAAAGCAGTAAGCAAGGGAAAATACAGCATCAAAAAATGCTTTCTCCTCTCTCATCTCCCTCTTTTCAGGATAATACAGTAGTAATTTTCACTGTAGAATTTTATATGGCCAGAACTGGGATATATAGTACCATANAAAAAAAAAGAGAAGGGAAGTGCAGAGGATGAAATGGTTGGATGGCATCATGGACTCAATGGACTCAAGAATTTGAACAAACTCCAGAAAATGGTGAAGGACATGGAAGCCTGGTGTGCTGCAGTCCATGGGGTCCCAAAGAGTCAGACATAGCAACTGAACAACAGAGAAAAAGAAAAACTAAGCATTGAGAGGAAATAAAATTCCTGGTTAAATAGAGAATACCATCTTTATCCATGATTAAAACATTTTAATGAGCTCATTTTCTTTAAGACAAATAAGTCAGTATGATATAAACAGTATATTTTTTAGAAATTAGAGATGCTGACTCAAATTCACAAGGAATTTATTCAAAGAGAAATAACTTATTGGGGGATAAAATGAGGATGTGGGAAGAAGTAAAATACCAAAATATTTCTCAGAAGTTCATTATTGGAGGAAAAAACTGAACAAACTGAATATTAANCATGTCAGTAAAAGACAGGCTGATGATGCTCAGGATGCAGAGGTCAAGCAGAGAGGAGAGGAGGGGAGGGGGAGGGGCACTGAAGCAGAGGGTCCCCAGCGGCTTTGGAGGACAGGATATTGAAATTTTAGTGTAAGTTACCAACAGCTCCGTCACCACCAACGTTCCTCCAAGTCCACTGCCCACACAAATGCCTTGTGTGTGGAAGCAGGGGCGTGACAGAGTTACCCGCTCAGGATGGCATGGACCAGAAACTCAGTGCCCGCAGGGGCTCACCTGAACCTGGGGAGCTGGATGAGGGAACATGGGTGGACCCCTGCGTGGCACCTGGAGACGCCCTGCCTTCAAGTCTCTTCTTTTGACATTGCCATTAATTGTTTTAAAAGAAAGCAGTTTTCACTGGAAACTGGTTTCTGCAACTTCTTTTTCCAACTTGAGAGATCTATGACTTACAATGCAGCTTCCCCTCAGCTCCCCTACCAGGAAAAGCTTTACCTTCAGCAAAGCACATAAAAGATGCAAGATGAACCAGCTCCCAATTTGTCAATTGGGTGTTTTCTCCTCTCACTTTCTCAGTATGGACTCACAGATGGTTAGACTTCCTATATTCCCCAAACTGATGGGAAATCTGCAGAGTACTGGGCTGAGAGCAACTTCTGGTATCCTTGCTCGGGGCTGAAAATCCGTAAGGCTCTGTGAGCTCCACACCCTCTTCCTGAATCACAAACTGGAATCTTAAAATATACTGAGTCCTTTTCCTCCTGTTCTCTCTCAACTGTCATCCATTTAAAATGTGTTTTCCAAGCACTGCATAACATACATTATACAGGTAGCCTTGCTAGAAAGGAATATTTTTCAATTGAGCAAGAAATTAGAAATGGCTGAAAGAAGAAGAAAATATTAGGAAAACTCACCCGCTAGAGTAGTGATACTGCTAGCTAACCACCAGTGATACACAGCTGTAGATGGCAACTCAGACTGAGGTTCCCTGCCCTGCTGATGCTTGTAGATGCCAAAACTGCTTCCTCTGAGTTTCTGGATGATTCCTCACACTAGGGTCTAGGAGACAGTGACCAAGTCCATTTCATGCAGAAACTGCATAACAAGGCAAGATGGCCACTAGGGTTGTTTTGAATCCAAGTGAAGAGAAACTGGAAAAACTGATACACATTTGTGAGCAGCTTTTTTTTTTTTTTTTCCTGTGCAGGAGATGCTTGAATTCGCATTTTGATGGTGTCCATTCCTTGACTCTGGGGAAACCAGCCAAACTCCTTCAGTATCTGCAAAAGGCAAAGAGACCCTACAGGAAAGCAGAGGCCTGAGAAAACGTGGCCCCGGGTCCCATGAATGCACCTTTGCGTCCTCCTCCAAGATGACGCTGTTTTTGTGGACAGAGCAGGGTATCAGTGATGGAGAAGGGCTTCTTTCTTAAGGGAGGATTGGGTCTGCCCGTATTGTGTGTCTTTACAGAACTCTGGGTGCATCCTCACCACAGGTTTAGGCCAGTGTGGATGGGGCGCTGAAGCTATAGGAAAGACGCACAGGCCCATCTAGCCCCAAGTCAAGTCCAGACCAAGAGGAGGGACTCAAAAGGACATCACTCCCCTTGGCCCAACCCAGCCTTGATGCGGGTGGGATTGAAGACTGGCTTGGAGAAACATGCTCATGTTCTGTGGGGGCAGGTAGAGCGAACCAATGATCCTAAAGAAATCAAGGCTGATGAAGTTCTTCTGAGAGTTCAGGGGGAAATGTCCTCAGAGCCTTGGGGTCTGAGGCCAGTCTTGGGAGTGCACTGGTGGGGAGACAGAAGCGGGCCATGAACCGAGGGATGAGGGGGCTGGGAGAAGACCCTCTTCAGCAGCTGTGTGATTCTGCCCATCTTCTCTGACCCCAGATCCATCATTAATATTCTTCTAGATGCTGCAACCTGGTCTCTGCTGGGCTACAGGACCCAGATGAGCCGAGGGGAGGCCAAGCTCAGCCTCTGTAAAATTAGTTTCCTGCTGCTGCTGTTGTTAATTACCATCTACTTAGTGCCTTAAAATAAGTCTTTCCTACAGCCCTGGGGGTCAGAAGTCCACAGTGGGTCTCAGGGGACTAAAATCAAGGCTGGGGGTTCTTCTGGGGACTCCGGGGAGAATCAGTGACCTTGCCTTTTCTTCCATTTAGAGGCTTCTGCATTCCTTGGCCCGTAGCTTGCACTATTCCAGCCTACACTCTCTCCTTGCATCTTTTTCTCAGACTCTGACCTTCTTGTCTCCCTCTGATAAGGACCCTTGTGAGTATCCTGGGCCCACATGGTGAATCAGGGGAATTTCCCACCGTAACTTAATCACATCCTGCAAAATCACTTTTACCCTGTAAAGCAGCAGGTTCACAGATTTCAGGGTTTGGAACCCAGACACCTTTAGAGGTCACGACTAGCTTTCCTTAGCCTTCCAGCCCCACCCAAGTGAGCATCCACATCTGTGCCGAGAGGAGCCCACCCAAGGGGCAGAGGTGGCTGAGGCGGTAGAGGGGAGCCCCGAGATGCAGGAGGCCAGGGTGCAAAACTGGGGACCGGGAATGGGGTGGGTCCTCAACACTCTTCATTTAAGATTAACAACAAGTCCTTTTGAGTATAAGCAAAACCCAAATATGACATAGGACATATTTGTACTAAAAATTATTCCACTGTTTATCTGATAGTCAGATTGAACTGGGCATCCTATATTTTCACTTGCTAAATCTAGAAACCCTGGAGAAACTTACAGAAATAGTTCTGAGGCATCTGGAAGGAAGACACTTAAAGGGATCTAGCATCTTACAATGAGGCCATTGCAGAGCTTTGCTGGTGTTACTACATCACACATTATACTCAGTGATTTTATACATTGCCATCATGGTTCCTTTAGCACTTCCTCCTTGCCACATTAATATTTCTCTGATCTTAATTTAACTGTCTTTTCTAATGTTAGGTTTTCTGCATTTTTTTAAACTTGGCTAATTTTACCCTAGTACTACATATGTATTCCAAATGTGATTTCAATCAATATATCAATAACTGAACTTTTTGTTTCCATAGAGCAAAGACATCACTTGTTGCCTACAATAAACAGATGTGTGGCTCATACAGTCAAACTCATAACTGAGCCATTTACTGTCAGGGTTCTTGGGTATCAAGATGATTTCTAAAGTGAACAACCAGTTATATTCTTTGTGCATCAGAAAATTCCCAGAGGTCTTACGTAAAACACAATGACTCTTCAAATAGCATCACGACCTGAGTGTACTGAAAAGAGATTGAAGCAAATTACTACATCATGGAAGCTTCCCTATGCAGTGGGCAATCAGAAGTGTGAACAAGCCCCAGGATGATTTGGCACCATTTTTAAAGAGTATATATATTCTCACTTGAATTACATAATAATCTGAACTATCTAGACCAGCCCTGACCAACAGAAATAATGCCAACCAGACATAATTATAAACGTTCTAGGAGCCACATTAAAAAAGTAAAAAAGCAACAGAGGAAGTTAATTTCAATGATATGTTTCACTCAACACATCCAAAGTGCCTTTCCTACAACATGTAATAAATGCAAATACTCTTCAAGATATGTTTTTACATTCTTTTTTTTTTTTTTCCTATGGAAGTCTTTGAAATCTGGAGTGAATCTCATAGTTAGAGACCATCTCAACCTGAAGTAGACACATTTCCAAAACTCAATAGCCACACACGCCTGCTGAGTTCCACGACTGGCTCGGGCAGCCCCACAGTGGACCCCACATCCACCAACACAGCGGCTCTTCTAAACACAGAAGCCCAGACAAGTCAGAGACTGCCCATGCTGACGGGCACTGCTAGGGCATTTCTGAATCCTCCCGGCATCGAGGAATACTCTAAACCCAAAACAGCAACCTCGTTTGTTTCCACTGCCATTCCTTCAGACAGGAAAGCCGGAGTGCTCAGACACACAGAGACGATTACTTAGAATCAAGTAATTAGGAGAGAACCATATGTTGATTCCTTTACACCCACAGGAATAGAGAAGCAGCAAGTCTAACAGCCCAGCGCTGGGGACAGGAGTCACCCTTCTGAAGCAGAGGGAGCCTCCGAAGCTGCCTCAAGTGTAAAAGGCACCTCCGCCTTGAAGGTGAGCACTGAGCATGCCGCAGGCTCTTAGGGAGGGAACACCTGACCTTTCGACCCTGGTTGGCTATGAACCTGGGCTGATCCTTCCAGACACGAGAGAGCCGCACTCCGGCAGGCGTGCAGTAGGACTCGGCGCAGCGGCTAGGACACGCAAGGCATCCTGAGCTCCACGGGCACACCTTCAACACATGGGGTGCCGGAACTCAGCGTCGGCTCTGTCAGTGGCCCCCGCCTGCCCATGCACGGCCGGGAGGAAGCCGGCGCCCCGCTGACGTGGGTACTGAGCTTCGTCTCTGTGCGTGAGTGTGCCTAAGAACGCACTGACACGTCGCGTGACCTGAGTCTACAGTTCACACATTCCACTTTTGTGGTTAATAAAATACACCTGGGTGCTGTTGTTTAGTCGCTAAGTCTCATCCGACACTTTCAAAATATACCATTGTTTCTGTGCACCAGGGGGTCCCCGTTTACAAGAGCCTGTGAACAGACTCCGAACTGCCGCCGTGAGAACGCCTGTGCACCGACGACAGGGCCACACTGATGGAACGGCCGCACGTGACAGAGGGAGGCTCTCGTTTCCAGAGGCTTTCCAGTCCCCGGGACTCACGGTCCTGACCTGAACTCCTGTCACCAACCCACGAAGCACTCTGCCCTCAGTTTCCAAGTTTCTCACCGAGAAAAGACTAATACTGACTCAACTACCAACATTATACTGAATGTTAAAGCTTTAAAACACCGTTTTGTGTGTGTGTGTGTGTGTGTGTGTGTGTGCACGCGCACGTGCACGCAGAGCTCAAACCCATGGATAGGTAACATTATAATGGCCAGCTTACATCCTGCCCTGTAAGATCTAGAGCTTCATCTGGCAAATGACAGTAACTACATTTTAACTACATCTTTACCTTTTTGTTTTATATTGAAGTAGGTTGATAAACAATGCTGTGTTAGTTTTAGGTGTATAGCAAAGTGACTCTGGTATACATACACATGTATCTATTCTTTTTCAAATTCTTTTTCAATTTAGACTGTTATTAATACACAATATTGAGGAGAGCTCCCTGTGCTATACAATAGGTTCTTATTGGTTATCCATTTTATTTATTTCTATTGGAAGATAAGTGCTGTTTACTATATAGAAGACTGCAGTCCACTGGGTCGCAAAGAGTCAGACACGACTGAGCGACTGAACTGAACTGATACAGAAGACTATAGCAGCATGTATATGTCAATCCAAAATTCCTTAACTATCCCTTCCCCTACCACTCCCTCCTGCTAACCATAAGTTTGTTCTCTAAGTCTATGAGTCTGTTCCTTTTTTCTCAAATAAGTTCACTTGTATCATTTCTTTTTAGATTCTGCATGTGAGCAATATCATATGCTATTTCTCTTTCTCAGTCCGACTGACTTCACTCAGTGTGACAATCTCTAGGTCCATCCATGTTGCTGCAGATGGCATTATTTCATTCTTTTTAATGGCTGAGTAATGCTCCAGATAATAACTGCATTCTATTTAAATAGCACGGGAAGTGGAAAGTTCTCATGCAGAAGACTCTTTAGAAGGCTGTGCCATCTCCTAGTCCCTGTTTGTACTAGGAAAAGAGGCTGATACAAAGCAGTCAAGGTTAACAATTTAAAACTCATCTTCCTTTTATTGGAAGATTTCTGCTGAGGGAGATTTTTTGAAGAGGAAACAGAGAAACATGATATATTGACTCCAGGCTTCTTTTCATGGCAAAGAAGCCTCCAGAGTTCATGGAGTAAGCACGCCTTTGCTGATCCTTTTGGTGAGTGGAGAGTTGCAATTTCATAGCCATCCTCTGACAGCTTTGCACCATCCTGCTCTCGGGGAGACCTCTACTCTCTGGGTTGAGCCACATGTCTGCTGACTCACAGTCTCCAATGGGGCTGACAGCTGCTGATATTTGCAGTTTTAAGAACCCCTCAGAGGCTCTTGGGGCACCCCAGGTGGTGCTTTAGGAAAGAACCGGCCTGACAACGCAGGAGATACAAGAGCCGCAAGAGATGCGGGCTTGGTCCGTGGGTCAAGAAGATCCCCTGGAGGAGGGCATGGCAACCCACTCCAGTATTCTTACCTGGAGAATCCCCATGGACAGAGAAGCCTGGCAGGTTACAGTCCATAGGGTCGCACAGAATCGGACATTACTGAAGTGACTTAGAGAAAGACTTTGATGAGCCCATCATCAGAAAGGGCATGCCCAGAGAAGGAACTGGTGAACTTTAAAGAAGATCAAGAGATGCACACCTAAAATTAACATAACATTGTAGATCAGCTATATTTAAAAAGAAAAATAGATAAATACAAGATTTCAAAACTAAAATTAAAAGAATGAAAAAACCCAGGACATTCTAGAGTAGTGGGCAGGGGAGTTTCTCTGGTGGCCTAGTGGTTAGGATTCTGGGCTTTCAATTCCAAGGCCCAGGTTCAATCCCTGGTCAGGGAACTGAGATTCCACAAGCCACACAGCACAGCCAGAAACAAACAAAAAGAGAGAGGGGACAATTTCAAAAGGTGTAATAAATGCATAACTGGAATACCTGAAGGGAAAAAGAGAGAATGGGACATAATATTTGAACAATAATAATAGCAAAGAACTTTCCAAAATGAATAACCTCTCCATTTCCAGAATAACAGAGAACACTAAGTAGAATAAATGCCCCCCCCCCAAAAAAAAAACCTACCTGCAGGCATATCACATCCAAACTGCAGAGACCCAATGACAAAGAGAAAATACTGAAAGAAGGAAGAGGGAGGGAAACAAACACTTTACCTTCAGATGAAACAGGATTTTAGCAGACATTCCGTCAGAAACCATGCAAGACAGAATGGAGTCAAAGCTTTCTTGTTGAAATAACAAAAATACCAATCTAGAATGCTATGTTCAGAGAAATTACTCTTCAAAACTGAAAGAAAAAGAAAGATTTACTCAGATAAACATAAACTGAGGAAATCCATCACCAGTCTCACAAGAAAGGTTAAAAGATTTTCTCAGGCGAAGGAAAATGATATAGATCAAAAACTTGTGTCTACATTTTTAAAAAAGTAAAAGCATTGAGGGAGTACTAAATGAAGGTAAAGAAAGTATTTTCATTCTTAATTGATCTAAGCAATAACTATTTGTTTAAAACAGTAATAATAACAATGTATCAGGTTACTGCAGCAAACATGTAAGCGAAATGAACGGCAGCAGGCCATGAGGATGGGAGGGAGAAACTGGGATTTCTCTTTTGTAAGATAACCTCCCCAGGTGGTGCTAGTGGTAAAGAACCTGCCAGCAAATGCAGGGGAGACAGGAGACGCAGGTTCAATCCCTGATTCTGGAAGACCTGCTGGAGGAGGGCATGATATCCCACTCCAGTATTCTTGCCTGGAGAATCCCAGGGACAGAAGAGTCTGGCGGGCTACAGTCCATGGGGTCACAAAGATTTAGACACGACTGAAGCCACTTAGCAGAAAGATAACCTCACTACATATAAAGTGGAATAATGTTATTTGTAGGTAGACTTAAATTAGCTTAAGAGTAAATATTGTAAACCCAGAGCAACAGTTTTTAAAAAGTATACTTGCTATGCTTAGAGAGAAGATAAAATTTAATCATATGAATTGCTCAAATAAAATCAGAGAAAGCAGAAGTCTCTGACAATAAACAGAAAATGGCTACAAACATGGTTGATATAATAATCCAAATATGTCAATAATCATATTAAATATTATCACAATAGACTGCCAGAGTTAAAAAGACTAAAATATATGTTATTTACATGAAAAGTGAAAGTGTTAGTTGCTCAGTTGAATGAGACTCTTTGCGACCCCCTGGGCTATATATAGCCCACCAGGCTCCTCTGTCCTTGGAATTCTCCAGGCAAGAATATTAATATAAAGTCAAATGTAAAACCATGAGAAAGATTGTTGTTGTTGTTCAGTCGCTAAGTCGTGTCCAGCTCTTTGCAGCCCCATGGATTGCAGCATGCCAGGTTACCCAGTCCTTCACTGACTCCCAGTTTGCTCAAATTCATATCCAGTGAATTTGAGTCAGTGATGCTATCTAACCATCTCCTCCTCTGCCACCTTCTTCTCCTTTTGCCTTCAATTCTTCCCAGCGCCAGGGCTTTCCCAATGAGTCAGCTCTTTGCACCAGGTGGCCAAAGTATTGGAGCTTCAGCTTCAGCATCAGTCCTTCCAGTGAATATTCAGAGTTTATTTCCTTCAGGATGGACTGGTTTCATTTCCTTGCAGTCTAAGGGACTCTCAAGAGTCTTCTCCAACAACACAGTCTGAAAGCCTCCATTATTTGGTGCTTAGCCTTCTTTATGGTCCAACTCTTACATCCACACATAACTACTGGGAAAACCATAGCTTTGACTATACGGACGTTTGTTGGCAAAGTAATGTCTCTGTTCTTTCAATACATTGTCTAGGTATGGAAAAGATAGACCTTGCTAACAGTATTTTAGAGAAAGCTGGAATAGCTATACCAACTTCAGTGCAGATTTTAAAACGAGGAAAATTATCAAGGCTACTACATAATGATGAAGACCCCATTTCTCAAAGAAGATGTACCAGTTCTAAAGGTGTATGTACTTACCAAGAAGGCATTGAAATACATGAAGCAAAATCTGATACAACTGAAAGGAGAAGTAGCCAAATCCACTGTTAAAACTGAGTTCAACACCTCCCTGTCAGTAACTGATAGATCAAGCAGACAGGCAATCAATAGGATACAATAGACCTGAATAATACTATCAGTCAACTTGATCTAATTACCATGTATAGGNTAAAGGTGTATGTACTTACCAAGAAGGCATTGAAATACATGAAGCAAAATCTGATACAACTGAAAGGAGAAATAGCCAAATCCACTGTTAAAACTGAGTTCAACACCTCCCTGTCAGTAACTGATAGATCAAGCAGACAGGTAATCAATAAGGATACAATAGACCTGAATAATACTATCAGTCAACTTGATCTAATTACCATGTATAGAATACTCCATCCAGCAATCACAGAGTATACATTCTTCAAAGCTCTCAAGGAATATTCAGCAAGATGGACCACATTCTGGGCCAAGAAATATATCTTAATTACTTTAAAAGAATAAAAATCACATGAAGTGTGTTCTCAGGTCACAGAGGAACTGAACTAGTAATCAGAAAAATAGCTAGAAGTGCCCAAATATTTGGCAATTAAGCAGCACATTTCTAACTAATAACTGATACCAAAAGGAAATGTCAAGAGAAATGTAAAAATATTTTGAACTAAATTAAAATTAGAGCTCAACTTATCAAAATTTGTGGAATATAGTAAAGTCAGTGCTTAGAGGAAAATACACAGCATTGAAATGCACTTATTAGAAAAGAAGGAAACTATAATATCAATAATCTAAGCATTCATCTTAGAAAACTATAGAAGGAAGATCAAGAGACTCCTAAAACAAGAAAGGAAAAGAAGCAATGAAAATTAGGGACTTCCCTGGTGGCTCAGGGGCTAAGACTTCGCGCTCCCAATACAAGGGGCCCCAGTGTGATCCCTGGTCAGAGAACTAGATCCCACACGCCACGACCAGGAGTTCACAGGCCACAACTAAAGACCCTGTACGCCTCAACTAAGAGCTGGCATAGCCAAACAAATAAATAAATGCTTTTTAAAAGAGACAACAAAAATTAGAGCAGAAATCAATAAAATTGAAAACAGGAAAATAATGGAGAAAAATTATAAAACCAAAAGCTGTTTCTTTGGCAAGATTAATCATATTGATAAAGCTCTAGCCCCAGCTAAGCAAGACAAAAAGAGAAGGCACAAATGATCAATATCATAAATCTAGGTTTTANCAGATTTTAAAACGAGGAAAATTATCAAGGCTACTACATAATGATGAAGACCCCATTTCTCAAAGAAGATGTACCAGTTCTAAAGGTGTATGTACTTACCAAGAAGGCATTGAAATACATGAAGCAAAATCTGATACAACTGAAAGGAGAAATAGCCAAATCCACTGTTAAAACTGAGTTCAACACCTCCCTGTCAGTAACTGATAGATCAAGCAGACAGGTAATCAATAAGGATACAATAGACCTGAATAATACTATCAGTCAACTTGATCTAATTACCATGTATAGAATACTCCATCCAGCAATCACAGAGTATACATTCTTCAAAGCTCTCAAGGAATATTCAGCAAGATGGACCACATTCTGGGCCAAGAAATATATCTTAATTACTTTAAAAGAATAAAAATCACATGAAGTGTGTTCTCAGGTCACAGAGGAACTGAACTAGTAATCAGAAAAATAGCTAGAAGTGCCCAAATATTTGGCAATTAAGCAGCACATTTCTAACTAATAACTGATACCAAAAGGAAATGTCAAGAGAAATGTAAAAATATTTTGAACTAAATTAAAATTAGAGCTCAACTTATCAAAATTTGTGGAATATAGTAAAGTCAGTGCTTAGAGGAAAATACACAGCATTGAAATGCACTTATTAGAAAAGAAGGAAACTATAATATCAATAATCTAAGCATTCATCTTAGAAAACTATAGAAGGAAGATCAAGAGACTCCTAAAACAAGAAAGGAAAAGAAGCAATGAAAATTAGGGACTTCCCTGGTGGCTCAGGGGCTAAGACTTCGCGCTCCCAATACAAGGGGCCCCAGTGTGATCCCTGGTCAGAGAACTAGATCCCACACGCCACGACCAGGAGTTCACAGGCCACAACTAAAGACCCTGTACGCCTCAACTAAGAGCTGGCATAGCCAAACAAATAAATAAATGCTTTTTAAAAGAGACAACAAAAATTAGAGCAGAAATCAATAAAATTGAAAACAGGAAAATAATGGAGAAAAATTATAAAACCAAAAGCTGTTTCTTTGGCAAGATTAATCATATTGATAAAGCTCTAGCCCCAGCTAAGCAAGACAAAAAGAGAAGGCACAAATGATCAATATCATAAATCTAGGTTTTATGATTTAAAGTTCATCATTATTGATAAAATGGACATTAAATAGAGTCAGATAAAGATAGGCTATTAACATCTCTGTGCCCACAAATTTAATATTTTAGATGGAATGAACCGATTCTTTGAAAGGCACAGACTAATAAAATTAAAAGATACTTACTCTTTGGAAGGAAAGTTATGACCAACCTAGACAGCATAATAAAAAGCAAAGTTTTCCAGTAGTCATGTATGGATGTGAGAGTTGGACTATAAAGAAAGCTGAGTGCAGAAGAATTGATGCTTTTGAGCCGTGGTGTTGGAGAAGACTCTTAAGAGTCTCTTAGATGGCAAGGAGATCCAACCAGTCCATCCTAAAGGAAATCAGTCCTGAATACTCATTGGAAGGACTGATGCTAAGCTGCAACTCCAATACTTTGGCCACCTGATGCAAAGAGCTAACTCATTGGAAAAGACCCTGATGCTGGGAAAGATTGAGGGCTGGAGGAGAAGGGGACAATAGAGGATGTGATGGTTGGATGGCATCACAGACTCAGTGGATATGACTTTAGGTGAACTCCAGGAGTTGGTGATGGACAGGGAGGCCTGGCGTGCTGCAGTTCATTGGGTTGCAAAGAGTCGGATGCAACTGAGCAGCTGAACTGAACTGAACTGAATAAAATTATCACAAGGAGATGCAAAAAACATGAATAAACTTCTATCTTTTAAAGAAATTGAATTAATAATTAATATCCCTCCAAAAAAGAAACACCAGATCCAAATAGTTTCATGGGTGAATTTTATCAAACATTTAAGTAAGAAATAATGCCAATTAGGTTGTTATAGAATATTGGGCAGAGTTCCCTGTGGTAGGTCCTTGTTGGTGATCCATTTTAAACAGAGCAGAGTGTACATGTCCATCCCAAACTTCCTAACTATCCTTTTCTGTCACTCTTCTGCCCTGGTAACTGCTAAGTTCATTCTCTGTGAGTCTGTTTCTGTTTTGTAAATAAGTTCATCTGAATCACTTCTTTTCAGGTTCTGCAAATAAGCGACATCATACAATATTTCTTTTCCTGTCTGATGCACTTCACTCTGTATAACAATCTCCAGGTCCAGCCATGTTGTTGCTAGCAGAATTATATCATTCCATGTAATAGATGAGTAATATTCCACTGTATATATGGACCATATCTCCTTTATTCCTTCTTTTTCCGATGAACGTTTAGGTTGCTTCCATGTCTTTGCTATTATAAATGGTGCTGAAATGAACATTGGGGTGCATGTACCGTTTCAGATCATGTTTTTCTCTGGGCATATCCCAAGGACTGAAATTGCAGGTAGCTCTATTTCTAGCTTCTTAAGGAACCTCCATGCTGTTTTCCATAGTGGCTGCACCAATTAACATTTCTGCCAGGAGTGTAGGAGTGCTCCCTTCTCTCTGCATCCTCCCCAGCATTTATTGTTTGTGGATTTTTTTTATGATAGTCTCTCTGATGTGAGATGATGATATCTCATTGTAGTTTTGTTAAGAATTTGAAAAAGAATAGATACATGTATATAAAGGAAATCAGCCCTGCATATTCTGTGGAAGGATTGATGCTGAAGTGTCAATACTTTGATCAATACTCTTTGATGCAAAGAGCCAACTCATCAGAAAAGACCCTGATGCTGGGAAAGATAAAGGGTGAGAGGAGAAGGGGACAACAGAGGATGAGATGGTTTGATGGCATCACTGATTTTGACATGAGTTTCAGCAAAGTCTGGGAAATAGCAAAGGACAGGGAAGCCTGGTTTGCTGCAGTTCATGGGGTCACAAAGAGTCAGACGCGACTTAGTGACCTACAGTAACTGAATCTCTTTGTTGTGTACCTGCAACGAGTACAACATTGTTAATCAACTATATTGCATCATAAAATAAAAAGTTAAAAAGAAAGAAAGAAAAATGCTAAGCCTCCACAATATCTCCCAGAGAATAAAAGCAGAGGAAATTTTTCCTAATTCACTCTATGAGACCAACATCACCCTAAAACAATCTCAAAGAAGTTACAAGAAAGGAAAATTACAGACTAATATCTTACAGGAACACATACACAAAAATCCTCCAAAAATATCAGAAAACCTGATTCAACAATGTATAAAAGTATTGCATTCCACAGCAAGTGGGATTTATTCCAGGAATGCAAAAAGGCTGGTTCAACATTTGAAAGTCAACCAATGTAATCTACCACATCAACAGACTAAAGAAGAAAAATCACATTGTCTTATTGACTGACACACAAAAAAATTTGACAAAATCTAACACATATTAATTAATTTTTAAAAATTCCCAGCAAACTACGAATGAAGAGTAACTTCCTCAGTCTGATAAAGAACATCTATAAAGACCTATTTAAGATATATGTGTGTTTGTGTGTGTGTGACTAAATCACTGCACTGTATACCTGAAACTAACACAACATTGCAAATCAACTATGCTTCAATAAAAAATAAAATAAACATTTAAAAACCTATTTCATTTTTATAGATAGCTATTCAGTATGATAGCAAATATCATACTTAATGGTGAGAAACTGAACATTTCTTCCCTAATACCAGGAATAAAACAAGGATAATCTCTCTCACCACATCTACTTAACATTGTGTGGGAAGTGCAAGCTGGCAAAATAAGGTAAGAAAAGAAAGTAAATGGTATAAAAAAGTGAAAAGGAAGAAATAAAACTTCTTTAGGATGGCATAATTATACAGAAAATTCCAATCAACCAAAATACAAGCATCAAATAATAAAAGTCTTCTAGAACTAATAAAAGAGGATAGCAAGTTTATAAGATACACAGTTAGTATATAAGTCAGTTGCTCACTTTTACCAGCAGTGAACAATTGGCATTTGAAATGAAAAACAACGTAATTTTCAATAACAACCAAAAAGTAAAATGCTTAGGTACAAATCTCATAAAATATATGTAGAATCC
This sequence comes from Neotragus pygmaeus, assembly GCA_006410875.1. Lineage (NCBI taxonomy): Eukaryota > Metazoa > Chordata > Mammalia > Artiodactyla > Bovidae > Neotragus > Neotragus pygmaeus. The sequence continues at coordinate 2,802,328 of SJYV01039606.1, read as the reverse complement.
ATGCAGAAAGCTATACAACTGATGAAAATCAAGAAAATCTATCTAGAGAGATATTCCATGTTTATGGACTGGAACCCTCAATGTTGATAAGATGTGATTCTTCCCAACAAGACCTAAGGATTCAACTTAATCCCAATCAAAATATCAGGATGGCATTTTGTAGATATTTACAAAATAATTTTAAAGCTTACAGGACAAGGCAGAAGACTGAGACTAGCCCACACAACACTGAAGGAGTTCCAAATGAGGGCACTGACGCTGCAAACCTTCCCGAGTTACCGGAAGGTGACGGTGATCAAGACAGCGCAACGCTGGTGAACGGACAGGCGCATAGTCAACAGGACAAAATTCACAGTCCAGAAATAGACGCACACAAATACAGACAACTGATCTTTGACAAAGAAGCAAAAGCAATGCAATGGAAAATTCCAAAGATAGCTTTTTCAAAAACGGTACCGCATACAAAAATAGGAACCTAAATACAGACCTTACCCATTGCACAAACCTTAACTCTAGATGGATCGTACGCCTAAACATAAAATGCAACACGATGAAGCTTCTTAAAGAGAATCTGGACTACCTTGGGCTTGGGGATGAGTTTTTAAATACAGTATCAATGGAATGAGGCATGAAAGAAAAAATTGGTAAGTTGGACTTTATTATAATTAAAACATGCTCTACATAGGCAACTAAGAGAATGAAAAGTTAAGCCACAGATTGAGCAAAAAATATTTTCAAAATGCAGATCTGATAAAGGATTTGCATTCAAAATATGCAAAGAATTCTTAACATTCAACAATAAGGAAATAAACAACAAAATTGAAAAATGGGCCAAAGATCTGAAATGACATCTCAACAAAGAAGATAAATAGATGGCAAATAAGCATATGAAAAGGTGCTCAACACCGTTTGTCCTTAGGAAATTGCAAATTAAAGCAATGATGAGACACCACTGCACACCTATTTGAATGGTTGGAATCCAAAAGAGGACAGTATCAACTGCTGGAAAGAATGCGGAAAAAAATAATTCTCTTTCACTGCTGTAGGAGATGCAACGTGGCATAGCCCCTTTGGAAGACAGTTTGACAGTTTCTTACAGAACTAAACACAGACTTACTGTAAGATCCAGCAATTGCCCTCCTAGGTATTTACCCAAATGATTTGAAAACTTTTTTTCAGACAAAAAAGATGCACAGGTATGTTTATAGCAGTTTCATTTGTAATTGCCAAAAATGGGAAGCAACAAAAATGCCCATCAGTAGGTGAGTGGATAAACAAACTACTGTATGTTATTGGGGAAAAGCCAACTGGAGAGAGTAAACAGACCTACGGCTGCCAGGAGAGCCGAATCAGGGCACAGGAGTTGAGTAGGTGAAGCACAGAAGATTTTTAGGGTAACAAGCCTATTCTGTGTGATACTGATGAATACAAAACAGTAACATTTGTCAAAACCCACAGAACTTGACAGCTCAAAGAGTAAATCTTAATCTATGCAAATTAGGCAAATTTCTTTTAAAAAATCTCTTGGAAGTCAGCATGTGACAGAAGAACCTAAATGTAGTTTAAAAAAAAAGAAAGAAANGGAAACAAAAGAAACAGTGAAAGAGTTTATTTTGGGGGGCTCCAAAATCACTGCAGATGGTGACTGCAGCCATGAAATTAAAAGATGCTTGCTCCTTAGACGAAAAGCTATGACCAAACTAGGCAGCATATTAAAAAGCAGAGACATTACTTTGCCAACAAAGGTCCGTCTAGTCAAAGCTTGGTTTTTCCAGTAGTTATGTATGGATGTGAGAGTTGGACTATAAAGAAAGCTGAGTGCCAAAGAGTTGATGCTTTTAAACTGTGGTGGTGGAGAAGACTCTTGAGAGTCCCTTGGACTGCAAGGAGATCCAACCTCTTCATCCTAAAGGAGATCAGTCCTGGGTGTTCATTGGAAGCTGAAGCTGAAGCTCCAATACTTTGGTCACCTGATGCAAAGAACTGACTCATTGGAAAAGACCCTGATGCTGGGAAAGATTGAAGTTGGGAGGAAAAGGGATGACAGAAGATGAGATGGCTTGATGGCATCACGGATTCAAAGGACATGAGTTTGAGTAAACTCCGGGAGTTGGTGATGGACAGGGAGGCCTGGCGTGCTGCAATCTATGGGGTCACAAAGAGTCAGACACGACTGAGTGACTGAACTGAACTGAAAAGGAAAGGAGGTTGGTTTGTTGCCTAAAACTTGTGATTTTTTTAGGAGTCTTCATCTAGAGATACTTTCATTTACACCCTGTATGTTTTAAACAAAGATAATTAAATGGATCTTTCAAGGAAAAGACCAAACAATGTGACAGAAAATTATGGTCCAGCACATGCTTCTAATTGAAACATGCGACTCAGCAAACAGACCGGCACCTTCTGTCTCGTTCGTGCCAAGGCCAACGGCTTGTGGATTCCATCTCCACCACCAGATGTGGTTAACTAGAGAAGTGAAGGATCCTGAACAAGCCCAGAATGTGATCTCATCCACGAAATCTTTCAGGCTTTCTCCTGGGTCCTCACTTTCAAGTGCCAGAGCCTCAGAGCCATCCAGCTTCAAAGCCCAAAGCGTCTTGCCCGGACAAGCGGCCAACCCGAAGGCCCAGCGAGGAGTCTGTCAGCCACACGGTTCTTCTTCCTGATGGATCTGACCGTCCTGGAGGAAAGCGCTCCTGGAAGTCAGGGGCCTAGCTAACGACAGCACGTGTGCGTGTGAGATGACGGGAGCCCGCCCACCACACTCACTGCTGCCTGAGGCCTGGTTTGCTTCCTCCAGCTCCAACTCGCAAGCTGCCCTCCCCTCTGCCAACGACTGCCCTCTGCTGCCTGCTTCTGTTTCTTCTGGTGAGGTCAAACTTTTCTGAGCCCCTTGCTCTGGCCAACAGCGATGGTTAAACACTGCCCCTTGCCTTTTGTGTTCCAGGGAGCAGCCCGCCGCAGAGACCCACCCTTGTCTACAAGATTTAGATCGGAACTGCAGATGCCCCCCTTGTTTACCCATGAGAAAGCCAGACACAGACCCCCAATTCCCATTCTTTGTCTCAAAAACGACTGGTGAGCTGTTTGTCACCACTGACCAATTTTTGGACGAAACGTCTGCTAACGTGACCAGTTTCACCAGGTTCTCTGCATCACGACGGCCTTTGAAGTTGTCCTCGGGCACTGGAACAAGGGGCAAACCTGTCTTAACGGAATCCACTGACCTCAGGGCCAAGCACTGCCTCATCCCCACAGGTCATGGGCTCCTCCTCTCCCTCCCAGCCTATCCCTGGTGCTTTCTAGCTCGCTCACTCCTGCCTGTAAAAGAAAATCCCTTGCAATTAGACGGACCTAGAGACGATCACACTAAGTGAAGTCAATCAGACAGAAAGACAAATCTCATATGATATCATTTATACGTGGCATCTAACAAAGATACACAACAAAAGTGTTTACAAAAGAGAAGCAGACTCACAGACATAGAAAACAAGCTTATGGTTACCAAAAGAGAAAGACGGGGCGAGATTAACAAGGAATTTGGAATTAACAGGTACACACTACTATATGTAAAATAGATTTAAAAAAACAAGGACCTACTGTATAGTACAGGGATCTCTATTCAATATCTTGTAAAAACCTATAATAGAAAAGAATCTATAATATACATGTATATGTGTGTGTGTGTGTGTGTATATATATATATATATATATATACTGAATCACTTTTCTGTATACCCAAAACAATATAAATTAGCTATACTTCAATTTTTTTTAAAAAAAGGAAGAAAATCTCTTTTCTGCCTAACCTTGAAGAGTTTTCAGTTTTATGGTCAAGAGTCCTCCTTATTTAAACAGTATTCCCCTCCCCCTACTGTAGTAATCCTTCTAGGCCAAGTTTCTCTGTATCTAAGTCCAGATTCACTTTTATCTGATATGACCAACTCCGGTCCTTCATACGCCCTCCTAAGCTCCCCCACCCCACCTTTCTGCTTGATTAGCTGGAAGCCCAGTATACCTTTTTGGACTCACCTCCTCCATGGAGCCTCCCCTGACTGCAGGCTTAGCCCATGGAAAGCACATGGTGTCTGACCAGCCTGACTCTAGACTGCTACATTGCAATGATGGGCACTTGACCTCAAGCAAGTTCCTTTACTTCTCAGAGCCAGGCGTGCTCCTCTACCCAATGCTGTTGAAGTCGCCTTCCTCCCAGGAAGAACAAATTGGGGTGCAGAAGGTGGGAGAGTGGTGCCGAGGAGAACATGTAAAGCACTCCGGTGTCCAGACGCCACGGTGGTAAACACAGCACGCATGCCAGGACCGCTTCAGCCCCCAAGACAAACATCACCAGCCAGGCACACCCCTCTTGCCCTGCCAAGGAGAGGACAGGTCCTCATACAGAAAGGAGAGCCCCAGGACAGCTCCAGGAAGCCAAGTTTCCAACATCGGAACACAAACCTCGTGAGGCATCCCCATGCTTCCTTCCCACCTAGTGATTTCCACACAGCTGGAGTCTGAAAAGGTAATAGTGCGGCTTTATTGACTCTCTTTCCCATACATTCATCTGAGTTAAGGCTGCAGAAGCTCATTAAAATATCAATTTTCAAAATTTCTCTTGTTGGCATCATAACATTCATTGTGGTAGCACTGGCTATTAACAGCTATTTAAGAATGCACTTCGCAATGATGCGATCAACAAGGGCTTAATTTCCAAAATATACAAACAGCTCATACAACTCAACAAAAAAACCCAGTTTAAAAAAAAAATGTGTAGGAGCTTTAAATGGCTATTACTCCAAAAAAGACATACGATGACCAATAAGCACATGGAAAGATGCTCAACATTATTAATTATTAGAGAAATGCAAATCAAAACTACAGTGAGGTACCATCTCACACTGGTTGGAATGACCATCATTAAAAAGTCTACAAATAGTAAATGCTGGAAAGGATGTGGAAGAAAGGGAGTCCTGCTACACCACTGACGGGAATGTAAATTGGTGCGGTCACTACGGAGAACAGTATGGAGGCAACAGTATGGAAAATTAAAAAGAGAGTTGACATAATACAGCAATCCCACCCCTGCGCATGCATCTGGAGAAAACTATGTTTCAAAAGGATTCAAGCACCCTATTGTTCGTTGTAGCACCATTTACAATAGTCAAGACATGGAAGCAACCTAAATGCCCATCGACAGATGAATGGACAAAGGGGTGTGTGTGAGGGGGGGGGTGTGTGCGTGTGCGTGCGTGTGTGTAGTGAAATACTACTCAGCCATAAAGAAGAACCAGATAATGCCACCTGCAGCAACATGGATGGACCTAGAGATTATCGTGCAAAGTGAGTCAGAAAGAAAAAGGCAAATATCATGTGCTATCTATCACGTATGTGGAATCTAAAATATGACACAAATGAACTTATTCACGAAATAAAACAAACTCACAGAAAACAAACTTATGGTTAGCAAAGGGGGAAGTCATGGGGAGCAACAAATTAGGAGTTTGGGATTAAGTTATATACACTATTATATATAAAATAGATAAGCAACAAGGTCCTAATGTATAGCACAGGGAACTATATTCAATATCCTGCAATAAGTGAGATTATTACCATATATATATATAACTGAATTACTTTGCNGTTCCTTTACTTCTCAGAGCCAGGCGTGCTCCTCTACCCAATGCTGTTGAAGTCGCCTTCCTCCCAGGAAGAACAAATTGGGGTGCAGAAGGTGGGAGAGTGGTGCCGAGGAGAACATGTAAAGCACTCCGGTGTCCAGACGCCACGGTGGTAAACACAGCACGCATGCCAGGACCGCTTCAGCCCCCAAGACAAACATCACCAGCCAGGCACACCCCTCTTGCCCTGCCAAGGAGAGGACAGGTCCTCATACAGAAAGGAGAGCCCCAGGACAGCTCCAGGAAGCCAAGTTTCCAACATCGGAACACAAACCTCGTGAGGCATCCCCATGCTTCCTTCCCACCTAGTGATTTCCACACAGCTGGAGTCTGAAAAGGTAATAGTGCGGCTTTATTGACTCTCTTTCCCATACATTCATCTGAGTTAAGGCTGCAGAAGCTCATTAAAATATCAATTTTCAAAATTTCTCTTGTTGGCATCATAACATTCATTGTGGTAGCACTGGCTATTAACAGCTATTTAAGAATGCACTTCGCAATGATGCGATCAACAAGGGCTTAATTTCCAAAATATACAAACAGCTCATACAACTCAACAAAAAAACCCAGTTTAAAAAAAAAATGTGTAGGAGCTTTAAATGGCTATTACTCCAAAAAAGACATACGATGACCAATAAGCACATGGAAAGATGCTCAACATTATTAATTATTAGAGAAATGCAAATCAAAACTACAGTGAGGTACCATCTCACACTGGTTGGAATGACCATCATTAAAAAGTCTACAAATAGTAAATGCTGGAAAGGATGTGGAAGAAAGGGAGTCCTGCTACACCACTGACGGGAATGTAAATTGGTGCGGTCACTACGGAGAACAGTATGGAGGCAACAGTATGGAAAATTAAAAAGAGAGTTGACATAATACAGCAATCCCACCCCTGCGCATGCATCTGGAGAAAACTATGTTTCAAAAGGATTCAAGCACCCTATTGTTCGTTGTAGCACCATTTACAATAGTCAAGACATGGAAGCAACCTAAATGCCCATCGACAGATGAATGGACAAAGGGGTGTGTGTGAGGGGGGGGGTGTGTGCGTGTGCGTGCGTGTGTGTAGTGAAATACTACTCAGCCATAAAGAAGAACCAGATAATGCCACCTGCAGCAACATGGATGGACCTAGAGATTATCGTGCAAAGTGAGTCAGAAAGAAAAAGGCAAATATCATGTGCTATCTATCACGTATGTGGAATCTAAAATATGACACAAATGAACTTATTCACGAAATAAAACAAACTCACAGAAAACAAACTTATGGTTAGCAAAGGGGGAAGTCATGGGGAGCAACAAATTAGGAGTTTGGGATTAAGTTATATACACTATTATATATAAAATAGATAAGCAACAAGGTCCTAATGTATAGCACAGGGAACTATATTCAATATCCTGCAATAAGTGAGATTATTACCATATATATATATAACTGAATTACTTTGTCATATAGCAGAAATTAACACAGTCAACTACACTTCAATAAAATTTTTAAAAATAATAAGAAATATACTTTGTATGTAAAATCTTTCCCAAAGTGAGATCCATGGAAAGAAAAATTTCTGTAAAATATCCTACAGTCAAAAGCCCTGAGAAACTGGGGGTCTCCTGACTTTAGGTTACAATAACCAGATTTGCTTCTAAGGTAAGTTTTGCTTGGCCACACACAAATCTTGGGGATTTTTTGTTTGTTTGTTTTCTTATATATTCGAATATTGACCATTCAAAATGCAGGCTTTCTGTTTTCCCACTGACCCCTCACCACCCTGTGACCCATCCCCAAGAAAATGCCACAGCTGCGACCCTATGGACATTCGATTCTGACTTCAGTCAGGTCTCCCACCTCTTTGACCAGTAATTTTTCTGTAGTACCCAGTGGCCAGATATGAGCTTCAGCCATTTCTCAGGGAGTCTCAGCCCCAAGTCTGCCTCAAAGGCCAAGAGTGTCCTCCAGGTTCTCAAGAGACACATTCAAAGTCCAGGACTCAAGAATCTCATCGATTTAACTTAGAAAACCTAATTTTTCTTTCTGACCTAGCTTTTCTACTTCTAGAAACATATCTCCAGAAAATATTGTCCAGAAATCATATGAACAATGATATTTATCAAAGCATTGATTGAATACCAAAAAAAAAAAAAAATGGTACTCATTTAAATGTCTAGCAGTGTAGCAGTAATCCCAGTTTATAAGCACTGAGAGATGATACAGCCACTCAAAAATGATATACATGCTATAATCAGATATATGTTTAGTAACATATCAATGGCATAGAGTTAAGTGGGACAATTATGCCTTCTCTTGTAGTAATCCAGTTTGCTTGGTCCCCTGATCCTGCCACTCCTGGGGCTTTGACTACTTGCTCAGTGAGACTCCCCCTGCTGCCTCCAAGACCTATTTAGTCTCCTGACCCTGCCCAGTGCCTCAGTCTCCCTAGACAAGGGCTGGGCTCAGGCTCAAGCCCACGGCCCCAGCTCCTGCTGCTGCTGCTGCTAAGTCACTTCAGTTGTGTCTGACTCTGTGCCACCCCGTAGATGGCAACCTATCAGGCTCCCCCATGCCTGAGACTCTCCAGGCAAGAACACTGGAGTGGGTTGCCATTTCCTTCTCCAATGCGTGAAAGTGAAGTCACTCAGTCGTGTCTGACTCTTCGCAACCCCATAAACTGCAGCCCACCAGGCTCCTCCATCCATGGGATTTTTCCAGGCAAGAGTATTGGAGTGGGGTGCCATTGCCTTCTCCACATGGCCCCAGCAGGCAGGTCCAAATAAAAAAAAACAACCACGTATGACATCTCCCCCCATTGCTGTCGTCCAGTCACTCAGTCCTGTCTGACTCCTTTCGACCCCATGGACTGCAGCACGCCAGTCCTTTCCCTGTCCTTCAGTATCATCCAGAGTTTGTTCAAACTCATGTCCATTGAGTCAGTGATACCATCCAACCATCTTATCCTTGGTCGCCCCCTTCTCCTCCTGCCCTCAATCTTTCCCAGCATCAGGGTCTTTTTTACTGCATCAGTTCTTTGCATCACGTGGCCAAAGTACTGGAGCTTCAGCTTCAGCATCAGTCCTTCCAATGAACATTCAGGGCTGATTTCCTTTAGGATGGACTGGTTTGATCTCCATGCAGTTCCCTGGTTACCAGGCCCAAATGAGCTGCTGGGCAGGACCTGCTTTCTCCATCACCTGTGTGGAGAGGCTGGTAACAAAGCATGGAAATTCCATGAAGTTGATGCCGATGGGGCAAAATCTCACCAGTGAGGGGCAAGAAACTAGAAGGAGCCCTCAGGTAAGATCCTCTCTCTTCCAGCCCCTAACAGACTCTACTGAGACTCGGAGGTCCCACGAAGGCTGTGTTTTCTTGTGAGGCCCTTTATTGCTCAATAATTTACCACATTATGTTTTTTGTTTTTTTAACCTTCTCTATCTTCTTCCCCTTCTTCCTCACTGTTGCTGCCCTGGGATTACACTTTCCAAGAAAGCCTTGGCATATAAACTAGGTATTTGAGGGGAAAAAAAACAAACTCAAAGATACTGTATGTGTGTGTTCATGCAGATGAGCAAGTATGTGAGAGAAAGAATTGTGGCCATGGGTGATTTTCACTCATATTTTAAATGTTCTATCATTTTAATCATGCCCACTCCAGTGTTCTTGCTTGGAGAATCCCAGGGACAGCGGAGCCTGGTGGGCTGTCATCTATGGGGTCGCACAGAGTCGGACACGACTGATGTGACTTAGCAGCAGCACCTGTTACATGTGTCAATATAATCTCCAAAGTTTATTTTTGAGAGTGTCACCCACTGAATATTTTAACCATCCCCGTAAAGGTTGGCCAACTGCACAGTTAGAGGAAGCACACAGTCCAGGAGATCACCCTCACTTCTGACACAAGCAGTAGGTCTGGAGGATTCCAGATCACCCAGAGGTTTGATAACTGGGTAGACAGACTAACAGCAGTCACTGACAGCTGCTGTGCTCATGTTATGGTTTATCACAGGGAAAGGGCAAAATTAGAATCAGCCAAGTGTGGGGGGAGGGGCGAATAACCTGTAAGGGACAATCATCTGAAAAAGAATATAATTAGATAGATATAGAGATATAAATACAGATATATATATATATACACACACACACACTCACCTGAATCACTTTAATGTATACCTGAAAGTTACACAACATTGTAAATCAAATATACTACAAAAGCAAAAAATAATCAAGCAATTCCCTGGCAGTTCAGTGGTCAGGACTTGGCACTTTCACTGCAATCTTTGGTTGGGGAACCATGATCCCACAAGTCCCGTGGCCCCCCTGCCAAAAAAAATCAGCCAAGGGAAGAACAGAGTCCAGGAAAAGTCCCAAGTGCACAGCGTCCATAGTCCTCGCCCTGTGGAGTCAGGGACAGCGCCTCCTTCCTGACATCAACGTGTGAGGAGCCGGTCCATCTGCAGCCACTCTGGACCCTGGCCCAGAGTCCCCATCCCACATCACAGTGCTGCTGTCCTCCTTGGCCCAAGGCCCCGAGGAAAACAAGGATGCTCCCGTCAGGCAGAACATTCCAAGGGCTTAGACACTACCTCCTAGAAACCAAGGGCAAAGGTCAGAGGTCAGGTCTCGCTGGGCAGGGTTAAATTCTCCACTGCTCACAGCCTGAAAACTGCTCAGGTTTCCTTCAGTGCCTTCGTAATGAAGCCAGACCTTTGCAGACACTTTACGATCCCGCTGCTGCCTCTCTCTGGCCACGTGTCTCCCTCCCAACCACCCACGTTTTCCTGCCGTCCTGATCTGTTGCAAGCGCGGCTCTCTCTTGCCTCCAGGCCCTTGCATGGTCTACTTCCTCTGCCCTGAACATCTGGCTGATCCCACCTCCAGCCCAGACACACTGAGGGCCTGCTTCCAAAGCCTCAGATTCTTACACCCACAAAGGCTTCCTCTTTCTTCGAAGTCATGTCTCAGGCAGCATCTCTGATGAAGGGATTCTTTTTGAAACACTGCTTTTTGGGAGAAAGAATGCCAGATAGAAAACTGGTGCTACTGATGGAAGTAATGCATCTAAGAAAGGATGATTCTTGGCCAGAAAATGGAAGTTAAGGATAGATTTCAGAGTGGAATGTCCCTTGTGGTAGCCCTTCAAATCTATGCCTGTTACAAATTAAGTTTCTTTCTGGAAAAGCTATACAAGAGTTAACTTGACAGGTAGTCATGTCATTGCAAAAATTACACATTGAGCTAAAGACAAAACTTCAATGATATTCAGAAGGACGGTTAACTATGGTGTATCAATATGTAGAGAAAACATGTAACTATCAGCTGATTTACATAATTTACTTAATCTCTTCTTAGAACCCACTGTGTGTCATGTATTGTTCCAAGTCCTTTACAAATAACTTTTAAAATAACTTATTTAATCCTTTTAACAATCCTATGAGGTTAAGACTAATGTTAACCTCGGTTTACACAGGAGGAAACTGACACCCAGAGAGATTAGGTAACTTGCCCCGGGTCACACAGCCTATAAGTGGGAGAACCAGGATGCCTCAGCATCTGAGTTCTGATTCTATGGAAAAAATGTAATTCATTAGGGTATGAAGGCCAAGATACAAAGAGCTAAGGTTAATTTGCTCATAGCCATATCCCCTGTTATTAGCACAGTTCTTAATACCAAATAGATCCTCAACAAAAGTTTATTGTTAATTAATTATGAAGGCTAAATATTTTTCATGTCCATCAATTAATTAATCACACTGAGGGTTAAATATGTGAAACCTTTAAATTGTCAAACACACTCTGTAATCTAGGGAATATTATGTGGCTGCAAGAGAAAGCAAACGAGCTCAGGGAAGGATCCTAGGAAAGAAAAATTTGAGAGTCCTCTCCTAGTAAATAAGAGTTGGCAGATGACTTTCTGGGATGAATGTAGCTAAGATGCAATTAAACAAATTTCTTGTTGAATTCTTGAGTATGCTGTCAGGCTCATTACTCAATGCCCACAAGGCTTAGATTGAAAGAATCCCAGAATTTCAATGATGGAAGTAACCTTAGAGGTCATCAAATTTAACTTTTCATTTTGCCTGTGATTTTCATAAAAAGAAATCAGAATGTTTCATAAGAAGAAACCCAGAATGTTCAAGTAGCTGGCGAATGATTATCCACCCCTCTGTGCTGAAAGTCCCTCATTCCGCTCTTCAGAACGTTCTGGTTCAATGCATCCCACAAGGCTCTCCTCAACCCATCCACCCCCATGTGGTGTTTCCTGCACCCTCAAAGCCACTGAAAGCCATTTATCTCCCAGAACACCAAGTTTCTAGCACTCTTTTAATGCTTAGCTTTCTTCAGCAGCTGAGAGTGTGTTTAATTGTCCCAGATGGGCACAAAGGTCAGTAAGTATTTGTTGAATGAACGAATCCAAGCTCCATGTTGGTACAGCAGGACATACCTGGCATTGCATTTCATGACGCAGCATGCCGCCTCGGGGGCTTGGGATACAGGGTCCAGAGAACACTGATGTGAACCCACACTTGCATCTAGGAAGCCAGTGATCATGGCAGCTAGGAGCCTAAGACTCAGAGCCTGGGTTCACTTCCTTTCTCCATCACTAACTAGCTGAGTTATTTAGGCATTTACTTAACGTCTCTGCACCACTTGTTCATCAAATAAACCATATCTCATAGGGTTTGCATGAGGATAAAATGGACAATAATATGTAAACCATTTAGAACGATGTCTAGCACAAAGCAAGTGTTCAGTAGACGTTAACAAAAATATAATTATTAATTTCTTATTTTGTGTCTCCAATAAAGCCTGACATATGATAAGAGCCTAATAAATGGTAACTGCTATTAGTTCCCTCAGCATCTAGAGTCTTTGCCACTGTTTTTGACTATACCTCGGAATAGAAAATTTCAAATAATCAGAAGAACAAAGAATTCAGAATAGACCGATGAAGCTGCACCCCTCTGAGGGAAGTGGTCGGAAAGCTTATCTGTGCAGGAAGAAAAGTACATAATATAACTACTATAGTCTCTTAAAAATTCCATAAAGTTGCATGAGCAATTAAAACACATTAGGGACCAATTCCAGATTTGCTCCCAGAACCAAATTGTGTAATTATGTCAGTGGACTAATATCATCATTTCCATTTAGCGGAAAGAGTTCTCAGGTCATAAACACAATGGCTTGCATCCTACCATAGCCAACTGCTACGAGAATAATGGAGACCTAATGACCCAGCCAGTTTAATCAAAGCAAGGAATCTTCTTTCCAGAAGCTTCTGTCACTTGTGCTGTATGATCTAAACTTAAAATTATGTCACAGATCAAACCCAAGACAGTATTCATTCACCTTTATGAAGCTCTTTGCTCTGAAGATTTAAAATATACTGAGCTGACTACTTAGAATTCAGGGTAAAAATAAGTCTCCTCAAGTTAAGTAACAGGGCTGAGAAGAGTTATGAGGCGTTATTAACCTTTCCTGCCCTAGAACCACATTTCAGAGATGATGAAGGAGAATTCTGCATTCCACACTTCACATGAGTTTTCTTTCCTCTGAGTTTAAATATTAGTCTCAGATTCTTGTGGTCTGTGATATAACGACAAGGTGCCCACAGCCTATCACCTTTTCTCACCATTATTGTATTTCCTTGTTGTTGCTGTTTAGTCACTAAGTCATGTCCAACTTTTTTGCGATCCCACGGACTGCAGCCCCCAAGGCTCCTGTGTCCATGGGATTTCCCAGGCAAGAATACTGGAGTGGGTTGCCACTTCCTTCCAGCAGACCTTCCTGACCCAGAGATAGAATCGGCATCTCTCGCATCTCCTGCAGTGGCAGGCAGATTCTTTACCACTGAGCCACCAGGGAAGCCCATTGTATTTCCTACATTTGGGCAAACAGTCTAACTACCCAGACGTGTCAACAGCAACACAGGTCTCGGCACCTCAGGGTGACCTCACAGACCATCACCAACCCGCCCTCTCCTGCTCCTTACATGAGCCTTGATAGAACAGATAGATCTGGGACTGAAGGAAGGTCTTTGTGTCAAGGTTTATAGGTTTGCTTGACACGTGAGCAGCCCTTATAGTCAGAAGATAGAAACCAAAGCCCTGCTCAGAAATAGCTTCTTTAGCAGCGCCTTTTGAGAAAAGAAATGAAACCACTTAATTCCATTGTCAGGCGGCACTATAAGTACCTATAAGAATCCCTGCCTTCCTGTTCTTGAAGAGAGAAGTTTCATTGTGAGAGACATTCTTGATATATTTCTGTCTAAATTTCATTTGAAGATCATTCTTTTGCACTTGTAGAATGTTTCTTTTATCTTCGTTGAAGGGAAAGCAGCCCTGCTATATTATTCTAGTTTTTTTTTTAATAGGAAGGATATTACCTATTGCTTGTACTTTTATAGGAACGTGATATTCCCGTGAATAAGATAATTAGAAGGATGTAACTGAATGGCAAGTGAGTTGAAACATCCTAAGGGTGTATTATCCTGAGCCAGTTAAGTAAACTGTTGTGTTCACACAACAAAATATTATAAAACTATTTCAAAGAATGAGGCAGTTCTTGTATTAATATGGGATAATCTCCAATATACCATATTGTTAAAAAAAAAAAAAAAAAGCAAGGTCATAAACAGTGGATAGAGTATGCTACATACAATTGGTGGGATGTTTCAGAAAACACACATCCTTGTACTTACATATACACACAATTTTACCTGGAAAATCCACTAGATTTTCATAATAGTTTCTGTCTCTGGGCAGATAACCAGAGAACCGGTATACTGTGGAGAAAGAGGTATGTACTATTTTTTTTTTAACTGCACATTTCATTTACTTTTACTGAGCTCTAGAACTCTACTCGGGGGCTTCCCTGGTAGCTCAGATGGTAAAGACTCTATTGAGAGAGAGATGCATTTTTGCATATTTTTTTAGACTCCACATATAAGCAATATCATGTGATATTTGTCTTTCTCTGTAGATTTCATTCAGTATGATAATCTCTACATCCACCTGAGTTGCTGCAAATGGCAAGAAAAAGATACATTTTTTAAAAAAGAAGGTAGTTTCTACAAGGATGTTCGAACAATTATCAGCTACACACAAAGAATAAACCTTGGCCTATATATAAGATCAGTTCAAAGTGAATCAGAGATCTAAATATAAAATAAATATGATAAAACTTTTTAGAGGAAAACCATCAAAAACTAGGGTAAGATGAAGAGTACATAGAAATGACACCAAAATCACTACATTAAAAATAGAACTTCTCATCAGCAAATGTTAAAGAGGAGGTATTTGGCTCTTACTCCCACTTAGCAATAATAATTTGACAGGCATAAAGCACTAAAAAAAAAGACAAGGTGAATTTTATTAAGATTTGAGATTTGTCCTCATTCAAACATACCATCAAGAGAATAAAGAGACAAGCTACAGACTAGAAGAAAATATTTACAAATCACATGCTCATCAAACTACTCATACCCAGAATATAAAAGAACTCTCAAAACACAATGATTAGAAAGCAAACAATCCAGTTCTTAAAATGAGAACAGGACTTGAACAGACACTTCACCAATGACTGTTTGAAGATGGTAAATAAGCACATAAAAGATGTTTAACATCATTAGCCATTAGAGAAATGCAAATTAAAAGCATAGTAAAATACCTATACACCTATTAGAAGGACTAAAATGCTTTAAAATAATAACAATAACAAATGCTGGCAAGGATATGGAGCAACTGCAACTCTACACATTGACGACAGGAAGATAAGATGGTAGTCACTCTGGAAAACAGTTTGGCAGAAAAATGAAGCTAAAAATGCATTTATCGAATGATCCAACAATTCCATTCCTGAGTACCTGCCCTAAAAAAAAAGAAAACTTATGCTCACACAACTGTGGTGTTGGAGAAGACTCTTGAGAGTCCCTTGGACTACAAGGAGATCAAACTAGTCCATCCTAAAGAAAATCAACCCTGAATATTCACTGGAAGGACTGATGCTGAAGCTGAAGCTACAGTACTTTGGCCTCCTGATGGGAAGAACCGACTCACTGGAAAAGACCCTGATGCTGGGAAAGACTGAAGGCAGAAGGAGAAGGGGATGACAGAGGATGAGATGGTTGGATGGTATCACCGACTCAATGGACATGTTTGAGCATTTTCCGGCAGTTCTTGATGGACAGGGAAGCTTAGTGTGCTGCAGTTCAAGGGGTCGCAAAGAGCTGGACACAACAGAGCAAAAACTGACTGAACTGAGTGCTCACACAAAAACTTGTACACAAAAAATTCAGAGTAGTTTTATTTGGGAAAGCTAGAAGCTGGAAATATTCTAGATATTGTTCACCAGGTAAATGATAAAGTGTGGCCCATCTGTCCCATTGACTATAATTCAGCAATAAAAAAGGAAAAAGGTACACACCATTGGTACGTGGGACAAATGGATGCAATACAAAAATGTCCAGTTGCTCAGTCGTGTCTGACTCTTTGCGACCCAATGGACTGCAGCATGCCAGGCCTCCCTGTCCATCACCAACTCCCGGAATCCACCCAAACCCATGTCCATTGTGTTGGCAAAAATGTACTATGAGAGAGAAGCAGTCTCGAAGGTCTACGTATTGGACAAGTCCATTTATTTGACATTCTCAAAGATAAACTATAGCTACGGAAAATGGATCAGTGGTTGCCAAGAACTATAGGTAAGGGGAAGGTCTCACTATAGAAAGGCAACATGAGGACATCTAGGGGGTGGGGGTGGCTGGGTAATGGAACTGTTCTATATCTTGATTGAGGCAATGGTTACATGAAGACACCCAGGTGTCAAAACTCACAGAACCAGGAACTTCTTGGTGCTTCAGTGGTTAAATCTCCTCATTCCCAATGCAGGGGGACCAGGTTCAATCCCTGGTCAGGGAACTAGACCCCACATGTGGTAACCAAGATCCAGCACAGCCAAATAAATTTTTTAAAGTTCTAATTAAAAAAAAAAAAGCTCATAGAATTGCACCCCTAAAGAATTTTTTAAATTTATGGGTTTTTTTGTTTGTTTGTTTTTTTAATGAAAGGCAAGTTCAGCTTCTAGTGCCAGTGGAGTAGGTTGGTGGAATTGGTGAGGTTGCTTGGTTGTGTCCACCTCTTTGCCACCCCATGGACTGTAACCTACCAGCCTTCTGTGTCCATGGGATTCTCCAGGCAAGAATACTGGAATGGGTAGCCATTTCCTTCTCCAGGGGATCTTCCCANGTAGGTTGGTGGAATTGGTGAGGTTGCTTGGTTGTGTCCACCTCTTTGCCACCCCATGGACTGTAACCTACCAGCCTTCTGTGTCCATGGGATTCTCCAGGCAAGAATACTGGAATGGGTAGCCATTTCCTTCTCCAGGGGATCTTCCCAACCCAGGTATCGAACCCGAGTCTCCCACATTGCAGGCAGACGCTTTACTGTCTTAGGCACCAGGGAAGCCCTGTTTATAATATTCCTATATTATACATACACTAGCGTAATGTTAAATTTAAGTTGATTGTGATCAAAGATAGATAATGTAATCCCTATAGGAAACAGTAAAAAAATAATTAAAATAGAGGCAGCAAAAACATCTAAAGAGGAACCAAAAGAAATACTGTATAAACTCACAAGAAGGCAAGCAAAGAGAAACAAAGAAACAAAAAGCAGACGAGACAGAGAACAAATCGCAAACACACTCACCTAAAGCCAACTACATCAATAATTATATTAAGTGTAAATGAACTAGAAACTCTAACCATAAAACAGAAATTCTCAGCTGTATAAAAACTAAGATGCAAGTATATACTGTCTACAAAGGATTCACTCATTTTTAAAAGATATGAATAGGTTAAAAGTAAAAATATGAAGAAACGCTATACCATGCAGACATTAATCATAAGAAAAGTAGAGTGGCTACATTAGTATTCAACAAAACCGATTTCAAGACAAGAAGCATTACTAAAGATAAAACAGAGCATTTTATAATGATAAAAAATGTCAATTTAGCAGTGAAAGCATAACATATTTATAACTGTATCCCTAATAATAGAGCTTCAAAATCTATGAAGCAAAAACTGATGATAAAAAAAGATGTCCATCGAGAGATGAATGGAAAAAGAAGATGTGGGAGATGGAACACTACTTGGTCATAAAAAAGAATGAAATCCTGCCATTTGTAGCAAAATAGACCTGGAGATTATGCTTAGAGAAATAAGTCAGAAAGAGAAAGAAAAATACTGCATGATATCACTTACATGTGGGATCTAAAGAAATAATATAAACAAAAGTGTATAGCAAAATAGAAACAGATCTACAAGTATAGATAACAAATTAGTGATTACCAGAGGGGAGAGGTGGGCTTCTCTGGTGCCTCAGTTGGTAAAAAAAATCTGCCTGCAGTGCAGGAGACCTGGCTTGGATCACTGGGCTGGGAAGATCCCCTGGAGAAGGGAACAGGTACCCACTCCAGTATTCTGGCCTGGAGAATTCCATGGACTGTATAGTCCACGGGGTCGCAAAGAGTTGGACATGACTCAGGGACTTTCACTTTCAGAGGGGAGAGGGAAGGGGGAAAGGGCAAGTTAGGGATATGGGATTAAGATACAAACTACTATGTGTAAACTAAATAAGCAACAAGGACACACTCTATAGTCCAGGGAATTATGGGCTTCCCAGGGGGCTCAGATGGTAAAGAATCCACCTACAATATGGGAGACCTGGGTTTGATCCCTGGGTTGGGACAATTCCCTGGAGAAGGAAACATCTATGCGCTCCAGTTTTCTGGCCTGGAGAATTCCATGGACAAAGGAGCCTGGTGGGCTACAGTCCATGGGGTCACAAAAAGTTGGACATGACTGAGCAAATTTCACTTTCACTTTTTCACAGGGGATTATAGCCATAATCTCATCATAACTTTTAATGGAATACAATCTGTAAAAGTATTGAATCCCTGTGCTGTATACCTGAAACTAATATAATATTGTAAGTCAACTATACTTTAAAAAAAGAGTAAGTTAACATAAATTTTTTCAAAAAAGGAGGAACCAGCAAAACCATAATGAGATTTTAATCTCCAAGTATTTGACAGAACAATTAGAAGAATTAGTAATGATACAGAAGATCTGTATGGCACTGTAAAACCTCCGACCTCGTAGACATTTATAGAACACAATTAAGAAATGTGTGCTGCAAAGTTTGTACATTTTACCTCAAAAAATAACAACTGTAAAAATAGATATGTGGAGAGTAGATATAAATACTAATGAAAATATTATGGGTAAATGTTTATAACTTGAAAGTGGATGATGGGTACATGGGTGGGTATACTGTTATGTTTGAAATTCTGTATATTAAAGGTTAAAAATTAAGTTTAGGTCAGAAAACTTGACCTTCAGCAGGTAGTATTTTTTTCTTTTCCATTATGGTTTATTACAGGATGTTGAATACAGTACCCCTCGCTATACAGTAGGCCCTTGCTGTCTGTGTATCTTACATAAAATAGTGTGCATCTTGGCCGATGGTGTTTAGACTTTGCCCACACACAAAGGCACATTGATTCTGATGGAAGAACCTCAGGGACCAGATGTGGCCCAAACAGGGGTGCACACCTGCTCTCTTGCCTGTTCCCTTTATCTCCTTAGATCCTCATGTCCCCCAGGCACACCAAGTGCTCTGAGCATCCATAGGGTTATTCATACCATTACCCCAAACCCCTCCTCCTCCCCTCCACAGGGCTAGAGTCCACCATGTCGCCCTCAACCCCAATTCCCCTGAGGACTTCTCCAGCCATCACCTTACTTCACTATGTGAAGACACTGCCCAGAATGTGCCATGACACCTACCTGGCACCCTGCACACATAGTCCTGTATGGCAAACTTTCTCTCATTAAACCTCAAAGTTCACAAACGACACAAACTATAAAAATTGTCAGAGTGTCTGCATTCTGGGTAGAAAGCTGACATTTTGTTTTGGCAAATACATTGGTGAACTCTTTCCTTAGACAAAGATGGCTCCCTTAACCTGGGCTGGAGGGAGCAAGTCATAAAAGAGAAAGTTAACTAAGAACAGGCTAGCCCTGCCACCATCGTGAAAAAGGTCCCATCCCAGCCGGGCAGTGGAGGAGCTGGGTCTGTGTCCGTCCTCATGGCATAGGTTTTGGTGGGGAGGAGAAGGAAAAGAATAGGGACCCACATGGCCAAGGACAAGCAAGACACGCTTCTCAACTCTGAACTTCTTGCTTTCCCATCCCAGAGTTTCTCCCTTCTTCTGTGATAGCTACGCTTTGCTTAAAGCAGTTTAAAGTCTCCATTTCTATTCTGATAACATGAAATGCTCCACATTGGGACATAAAGTATAGATCACACTCACTTCTGAAACAGACTCACACAGCAACCCTTTTAAAATAAACTTGGAGAACACCCTGACCACATGGATAGTCTTCAGCTTGCACTTAAGTTTAGGAAACAGCAAAAACCATACCAAGAAAAAGAAAGAAACACATTTCAATCATGCATCCTTCAAACCTAAAAAAAAGATATAAACATTTATGAAAATATGAAAGAAAAACATAAAATACAAAACCATTTCATTTTTTTAAACTTCCTAGAAAAGTATGAGTGTGGTGTTTGCTAACTGCACGGTATTCAGCTCAGTTCAGTTCAGTCGCTCAGTCGTGTCTGACTCTTTGAGACCCCATGAATCGCAGCCCACCAGGCCTCCCTGTCCATCACCAACTCCTGGAGTCCACTCAAACTCATGTTCATCAAGTCGGTGATGCCGGGCCATGCAAAAATCAACGACTACCTGCACCCTTACTTAGTAATTCATGACCCCTTAAAATTGGGAACAAGGGGGACTTTTTGGTTAAAGATAGGTGAGTAAACCTACTTCNCTCCTGGAGTCCACTCAAACTCATGTTCATCAAGTCGGTGATGCCGGGCCATGCAAAAATCAACGACTACCTGCACCCTTACTTAGTAATTCATGACCCCTTAAAATTGGGAACAAGGGGGACTTTTTGGTTAAAGATAGGTGAGTAAACCTACTTCTCCCACCCCTTTCAAAGTCACTGCAAACAATCTGAAAATGAAGGGAAAGCATCATCATAAAATGAACATGGAAAGAGCCAGAGCTCCAAAGCACAAAAGGGTGCATACCTGCAAAGTGCTGTAAGATACAGCTGAAGACGCGGGAGGCGCTGAGAGATAAGGTAGCCCTCCAAACTTAAAGCTACTCACCAGTCCATAAAAGTTAGCATCACAGTCCTGATACTCTCTTCATCAGTCTTTACTTAGATCTGTGACTAGGGCAGACGACGTAAGAAGCAAACCAATCAATGGGCAGCAGAAATCAATGTAAAGGAGAAACCACAGAGAGACCCCACTTTCATTCATGGAGGACGTGGAATCTGACCTGAGGGAAACTGCCCAAGAAAAGAGGAAGAGGAGGCCATCGTGGCCAGATCATGAAACGGAGAGGCTATGGCTAAGGACTTTGTAAATCCCAGTGACTTTATGGTTGCTCAAAATTGAGAGTATTTCTTACCTGTCTCAAAGATATCAGAGGTGCCATGGACAGAATGTTTTTTTCAGTTCAGTCCAGTTCAGTCGCTCAGTCGTGTCCAACTCTTTGGGACCCCATGAATCGCAGCACGCCAGGCCTCCCTGTTCATCACCATTTCTCGGAGTTCACTCATACTCACATCCATCGAGTCAGTTATGCCATCCAGCCATCTCATCCTCTGTTGTCCCCTTCTCTTCCTGCCCTCAATCCTTTCCAGCATCAGAGTCTTTTCCAATGAGTCCACTCTTTGCATGAGGTGGCCAAAGTATTGGAGTTTCAGCTTTAGCATCAGTCCTTTCGAAGAACACCCAGGACTGATCTACTTTAGAATGTACTGGTTGGATCTCCTTGCAGTTCAAGGGACTCTCAAGAGTGTTTACACCAGTTGTTCTGGAGTAAATATTAACAGTGCCCTTTTTACTCTCAGGTGTTTACTTATTTGAATAACAAACTATAGGATGATGCTAATTTTAGGAGATATTACGGTAATAGTCCTGATTAAAGGGAAACTTCTAGTCCCAGTGCCCTCTTGAGGCCTCCTTCTAAGTCTATAGCAGAGGTAGACATGAAATACAAGCATAATGGATCAGATACTCCAAGAACCTTGAGTGATACAAATTGATCAGATGATATAATCGATCAGACTCATCAGTGTGGAGGGGCACAAGATCATCTTGGCACTGAGCTATGGCCTTGACAGTAATTTTGGCAGCCTACCTTTTGAGTTCACTGTGCTACTGCCCTGCTGTCCACATCTGGTCATTCAGTTATCACTATGGGGAAACTCCGAGTTATTTTCAAATATCCCTCTGCTTATTTGGCTTAAAATGATTTCTGTTGCTTACAGAATAGAATCCACAGTTGCAGTCTGCTAGAGGAAGCCAAGAAAGAAGTAGACTAAAAACTGGTAGCCAGACAAGCAGAGAATATATACGGTGTTCTATTCTCACATCACTGACATTTAATTGGAGGGAAACAGTTAAGAACACATAATAGGGACTTTTTATATTATATTACAGGAGAAAAGAGCTCTGAAAGGAAGAAAGAAAGAAGAAGAGAGGGAAGGAGAGAAAGAAAAAAAGCAAGATTGAAAGGCAGAATGGGGGTAGGATAAAATTATACTTAGCTGGTCTGTGTGCTCCTCATTGGGTCAGGATTTCATCTGTAAGTATGAAGGTGACATGGCAGTTCCCTCAAAGTAATGAAATCTAAATAATGGTTGAAATACCATCATATATAATTCAGTCTGAGAAATGTTTACAGTAGCACCATTAATTTATGCTTATTTAAAAATATTTTACAGGCTTGGATTTAATCAATACATGAATATTTGTGAAGGCAGGATATACCTGTCAGGGAGTGAATGTTTGTGTCCCTCCCCACCCACATTCACATATTGCAATTCTAAACCCCCAGTGTGATAGTATTAGGAGGTGGGACCTTTGGAAGTTAATTATATCATGAGGATAAAAACCTCATGGATAATATTATGACTTTATGAAAAGGACTGTGGACAGCTCTCTAACCCTCTCTCCAGGTAAGAATACAACTGAGAATGGCCATTTGCATCCCACAAGAGACCTTTCACTAGAATTTCACTGTACTAGCATCTTTACCTTGGACTTCCAGACTCCAGAACTGTGAGAAAAAGTGGCTATCATTTACAAGCCACCCAGTCCACGGGATTTTATTATATCACCCTAAGTTGATTATAACAACACATAAACTGGAGCAACACCTAGTGCTTTCATTCTCCATTACATATCACTTATCTCAGTCATTATTTTCATAATGATTCATGGGCAGGGGATCACAAACCAAAGTTATGTAGAGGAACTTCTAGGAAGAAAATTGTTTCCACTCTGAATTTAACAGTTAGAATAGTTTATTTTCACAGATTTATGGAATTATAATTGCTGTATAATAACCTAGGCATATTTAAGATGTACAATTGTTCAAGTTATTGACATATGTATGTAAGTGTGCTACTATTAGCAAAATCAAGATAATTAACTTATCTATAATTCCCCAAAGTTTCCAAGTATCCCTTTGTCATCTGTCTTCCTTCCATTCCACTTTCTCCTATTCCTAGGAAATCACTGATCTTCTGTCTCTGTAGTTTTCTTTTTCTAGAATTTTGTTTAAGTGGAATTACACAGTATGTACTCTCATATTTAGAAAAGCCCTCTTGAAGTAAAATGGACAGACAGTAAACCAATCAAGTCTAAAGTGCTATCTATACTATTTTCCCCAGTTTCTTTCACTCAGTATAATTATTTTGAGAGCCACCCATATTGATGCATGAATCTATAACTTGTTCTGATTTATTGTTGATTATTATGTCATTATATGGATATACAAAATTTTGTTTATACTTTCTCTTATTTATTGACAATTCAGTTGTTTCCAGTTTGAGGTTATTGAAGATACTCAGTATTTGTATACAGGTATTTGTATGGATAGATACTTTCATAGATACCAACAGGTGCGTTAGCTGTGTTATATTTTAGTGTATTATTGACTTTGAAGAAATTGCAACAAGTAGTTGTATTAGTCTACTTTCCCATCAGCAGCGTATAAGAGATTCAGTTCTTCTATATTTTTGCCAACACTTGATAGGTTTAGTCTAATTAATTTTTTCCCAGGTTTATTTTGCAACATTGTATAAATTTAAGGTGTATAGCTTGGTGATTTGATGCACTTACATATCTCAAAATGATCACCAGTTATTTTTTCCCTGTGGTGAAAACATTTAAGATAGTTCTCAGTAACTTTCCAGTATATAACAGAGTATAATTAACTATAACCACCATGCTGTATATTAGATCCTCAGAATTTATTTATCTTATAACTGGAAGTTCATACCTTTGACCAACTTCTGTCCATGTTCTCCGCCTTCCCAGTCCCTAGCAACCATCATTCTACTGTTTTCGTAAGTTTAGCTTTTTTTAGATTCCACACATAAGTGGTATCACACAGTATCTCTCTTTCTTTGTCTGATTTATTTCACTCAGCACAATCCCCTGAAGGTTCATCCATATTGCCAACAAATGACAGGATTTCCTTCTTCTAGTCTCTTTAACTTTAGCCTTTCTAGTGAGTTTGTAATTGTACTTTATTGTTATTCTAAATTTCCATTTCCCTAGTGGCTAAAAATATTGAGCAATTTTTCATGTGCCTATTTGTTTTTCATACATCTTCTTTNAACAAATGACAGGATTTCCTTCTTCTAGTCTCTTTAACTTTAGCCTTTCTAGTGAGTTTGTAATTGTACTTTATTGTTATTCTAAATTTCCATTTCCCTAGTGGCTAAAAATATTGAGCAATTTTTCATGTGCCTATTTGTTTTTCATACATCTTCTTTGGTGAAGTGTTTGTTAAAATCTGTTTTGTTTCAACCAGGTTATTTTTTCTAACACTGAGTTTTAAGGGTGCTTTCTATATTCTAGTCACAAATACTTTAACTAACATGTTTTGCAAATATTTCTCCTACAATAGGATTTTCATTTTATTAACAAGAATTTCTTGAAGAACAAAAAATTTTAATTTTGATAAAGTCCAATTATCACTTTTTCTTTATAATTTATGTTTTTAAGAAATCTTTGCCTAATATAGTATCAACAATATTTTCACCTATATTTTCTTCCATGCGTCTAATGGTCAACCCTTTAACATATTGTTCTATGTGCCATTTAAAATTATTTGTATATGGAATGAAGTAAAGGTTAGGATTATTATTTTTTGTATTCCCTTATGGCTATGTAACAGTTTTAGCAACTCTTGTTGGAAAGACTGTACCTTCCTCATTGACTTGTCGTGGCAGTGTTA
Source organism: Neotragus pygmaeus (assembly GCA_006410875.1). NCBI lineage: Eukaryota > Metazoa > Chordata > Mammalia > Artiodactyla > Bovidae > Neotragus > Neotragus pygmaeus. The sequence goes on along the minus strand of SJYV01039606.1, from coordinate 2,777,257 downwards.
CTGAAAATAAATCGACCATACACATGATGGTCTTTTACTATACCCTTTTCCCTAAACTACTGTTCGATACTTTATTTTCAAAGCAATACCACACTGTCACTATCTTTGTGACTATATAGAAAGTTTTGAAATCAGGTAAGTTCAATTCAATTCAGTCGCTCAGTTATGTTCAACTCTTTGTGACCCCATGAATTGAGGCATGCCAGGCCTCCCTGTCCATCACCAACTCCCAGAGTTCACTCAGACTCACGTCCATTGAGTCAGTGANCCTCTTCCATCCTGTGAGGACACAGGGAGAAGCGTCATTTCTGAACCGGATGCGAGCTCCAGCCAGACACCAAAGTTGCAGGCACCATGACTGTGGCTGCACTCCCAGCTTCCAGGACTATGAGAGATGACTATTTCCAGTTGATAAGCTGCCTGGTTCATGGTATTTTTATCACAGCAGCCCAAATGAAATAAGACAAAAACAACCTGATTCTCTAACAATCAAAGAAGAGAGGAAGATTCAAAATAGATGCTATAAGGCATCAGAAGAAGATAAGCAGGTTGGAAGACACAAGAAAAATATAAACATTTACAAATTCAAATCAGTTCCCTGGTGGCCCAGTGATAAAGAATCTGCCTGCAGTGCAGAAGAGAGACCCAGATTCAATCCCAGGGTGGGGAAGATCCCCTGGAGGAGGGCATGGAAACCCACCCCGCTATGTGGCCTGGAGAATCCCATGGATAGAGAAGCCTGGTGGGCTACAGTCCATAGGGTCACAGAGTCCGACATGCCTGAAATGACGCAGCATGCTCAGAGCCGCACGTCGGTTATACCTCAATCCTTAAAAGTCCTGAAAATAAAAAAAGAAGTCACTTGGGGAGACAGATAAACTAGGAGTTTGGGGTTAACACATACACCTTACTATATATAGATAGATAGATAGATAGATAGATAATCACAAGGACCTACTAAACAGCACAGAAAACTCTACTCGATTCTCTGTAATAGCCTGTAAGGGAAAATAATCCAGTAAAGAATGGAGACCTGTATATGCATATCTAGACGACTTTGCTGTACACATGAAACCAACACATCATAAAGCAACTATACATCAAAATAAAATAAAAATTAAACTTATATTTTTAAAAAGATGCAACTGCTTTCACAATTTATAAAATGCTCACAAAGCCTTGCGACATAATTAAAATATTTAAAACTGTTCCAATGTAAAAATATTTTTTATTAGAAAAAATTTTAAGTAGTTTGGGAGCCCACAATTATAAGATTGGAAGTTACTTTAGTCCCTCTTTTTTATTCCTCGAGGGGGAAAATAAAGAATTTAAATTATATTGAAAACAACCAAAATTAGTGCTCAGAAACACAACCAGGACAAAACAAAATGCAAAAAATAAAACTATAAGCTTATCGGGGTTCCACCTTCTGGTCATACAGAGCAGCATGTGTCAAACTGAGCCTCATGTTGGTTATAATAATTATAAACTCTCAACAAAAATCTTTAAAAAATAATTTTTGGAGGCACTGGAGAGCAACCAAAATTAGGCAGAAATTGGAGGTAGTTCAACCCTTGAAAGAAAGTCACAGAGGGTATGATTCACATTTAATTGCTTCTCCTTCAAGAACTCTCCACCCCACATGGTGGGGGCCCTCAGATCAGCCTGCTGACAGGAGGACTTGGCGAGAAGTCAGGGCTGCCAGGATGATTAGAAATCACAGAGGAAATTCAGGAAAGGAGAGAGGCCCGGAACGGGGAGCCTGCGGCTGGGAGTGATTCTGCCTCTGAATTACTGCCTGGCCCTGATCTCCATGTACGGCGGACAGCAGGGAAGCCAGGTTCTAAGCAGAGATGCCTCTTCCCACCGGGAACCTGTCTGGGATTTCAGTGACCAGCTGAGAGGCACTTGTAATCACCCAGGCTTTCAGTGAAGTCCCAGAAAGGCCAAACCAGAGTCGGGCCCGCGTCACAGCAGAAGGCACCAGGAGGCCGGACCCGCAGGGGCTCATGGCCCAGGTCATTGTGTTCCAGCCGTGGGGTCAAAGGACAAAGCTGAGACCAGGCCAGGAGGTGGACGTACAGCCTGGGTCCCTGTGAGGGTCCAGGTGCCCCAAGGGCCCTGCCCTCACTCCAGAACCTTCTTTCCCTGAAGCATTCCTGGGCTTCGCTTCTCCCAGGTGTGGTCTTCCTCTGAAACAGCCGCTTTGCTCGTCCGTTTTCCGGGGTTTACCGAGTAAGCCCCTGCGCTGGCTGCTGTATTTCCTCCACATGGTTCCTTTCAGCTGCAAGCTTCATTCTGGATCTTCCCTTATAACAAGACAGCATCCCTCTGTGGCCCCTCAGTGCCACATCCTTAACGCAGCCTGAATCCTTGCCAAGGGCAGGGCCAGATGCCTTCATGTGCGGTTAAGGTGTAAGGAACACGGTTAGCTGGCGACACACATGAACCCCGGTCATGACAAGCGTGTCACATAAAGGATGTGTTTTCCTCCTCCGCTGGAAATTTGCCAAGACTGCTTTTTCCTCCCACATATACATCCTTCCCATTAAATAGCACTCAACTGGGGATCTTTCCATGAATTGTAACACTCTATTTTAAAGATCTTTTGCTGCGGTGAGTACAAACTGGAGAAAGGCATTTTGAAGCTTTCTGAAATTCAGCATCTCTAATGACTTTTAAATGTTGTTTATATGGCTTCACTCTTAAGACAGAAAAATATGCATTTCTGAGACAAACGGGTCGTTCATTAATTCAAATGTCTGTGCTTTGTTCACAGGAGATTGATTCNCTGATTCTCTAACAATCAAAGAAGAGAGGAAGATTCAAAATAGATGCTATAAGGCATCAGAAGAAGATAAGCAGGTTGGAAGACACAAGAAAAATATAAACATTTACAAATTCAAATCAGTTCCCTGGTGGCCCAGTGATAAAGAATCTGCCTGCAGTGCAGAAGAGAGACCCAGATTCAATCCCAGGGTGGGGAAGATCCCCTGGAGGAGGGCATGGAAACCCACCCCGCTATGTGGCCTGGAGAATCCCATGGATAGAGAAGCCTGGTGGGCTACAGTCCATAGGGTCACAGAGTCCGACATGCCTGAAATGACGCAGCATGCTCAGAGCCGCACGTCGGTTATACCTCAATCCTTAAAAGTCCTGAAAATAAAAAAAGAAGTCACTTGGGGAGACAGATAAACTAGGAGTTTGGGGTTAACACATACACCTTACTATATATAGATAGATAGATAGATAGATAGATAATCACAAGGACCTACTAAACAGCACAGAAAACTCTACTTGATTCTCTGTAATAGCCTGTAAGGGAAAATAATCCAGTAAAGAATGGAGACCTGTATATGCATATCTAGACGACTTTGCTGTACACATGAAACCAACACATCATAAAGCAACTATACATCAAAATAAAATAAAAATTAAACTTATATTTTTAAAAAGATGCAACTGCTTTCACAATTTATAAAATGCTCACAAAGCCTTGCGACATAATTAAAATATTTAAAACTGTTCCAATGTAAAAATATTTTTTATTAGAAAAAATTTTAAGTAGTTTGGGAGCCCACAATTATAAGATTGGAAGTTACTTTAGTCCCTCTTTTTTATTCCTCGAGGGGGAAAATAAAGAATTTAAATTATATTGAAAACAACCAAAATTAGTGCTCAGAAACACAACCAGGACAAAACAAAATGCAAAAAATAAAACTATAAGCTTATCGGGGTTCCACCTTCTGGTCATACAGAGCAGCATGTGTCAAACTGAGCCTCATGTTGGTTATAATAATTATAAACTCTCAACAAAAATCTTTAAAAAATAATTTTTGGAGGCACTGGAGAGCAACCAAAATTAGGCAGAAATTGGAGGTAGTTCAACCCTTGAAAGAAAGTCACAGAGGGTATGATTCACATTTAATTGCTTCTCCTTCAAGAACTCTCCACCCCACATGGTGGGGGCCCTCAGATCAGCCTGCTGACAGGAGGACTTGGCGAGAAGTCAGGGCTGCCAGGATGATTAGAAATCACAGAGGAAATTCAGGAAAGGAGAGAGGCCCAGAACGGGGAGCCTGCGGCTGGGAGTGATTCTGCCTCTGAATTACTGCCTGGCCCTGATCTCCATGTACGGCGGACAGCAGGGAAGCCAGGTTCTAAGCAGAGATGCCTCTTCCCACCGGGAACCTGTCTGGGATTTCAGTGACCAGCTGAGAGGCACTTGTAATCACCCAGGCTTTCAGTGAAGTCCCAGAAAGGCCAAACCAGAGTCGGGCCCGCGTCACAGCAGAAGGCACCAGGAGGCCGGACCCGCAGGGGCTCATGGCCCAGGTCATTGTGTTCCAGCCGTGGGGTCAAAGGACAAAGCTGAGACCAGGCCAGGAGGTGGACGTACAGCCTGGGTCCCTGTGAGGGTCCAGGTGCCCCAAGGGCCCTTCCCTCACTCCAGAACCTTCTTTCCCTGAAGCATTCCTGGGCTTCGCTTCTCCCAGGTGTGGTCTTCCTCTGAAACAGCCGCTTTGCTCGTCCGTTTTCCGGGGTTTACCGAGTAAGCCCCTGCGCTGGCTGCTGTATTTCCTCCACATGGTTCCTTTCAGCTGCAAGCTTCATTCTGGATCTTCCCTTATAACAAGACAGCATCCCTCTGTGGCCCCTCAGTGCCACATCCTTAACGCAGCCTGAATCCTTGCCAAGGGCAGGGCCAGATGCCTTCATGTGCGGTTAAGGTGTAAGGAACACGGTTAGCTGGCGACACACATGAACCCCGGTCATGACAAGCGTGTCACATAAAGGATGTGTTTTCCTCCTCCGCTGGAAATTTGCCAAGACTGCTTTTTCCTCCCACATATACATCCTTCCCATTAAATAGCACTCAACTGGGGATCTTTCCATGAATTGTAACACTCTATTTTAAAGATCTTTTGCTGCGGTGAGTACAAACTGGAGAAAGGCATTTTGAAGCTTTCTGAAATTCAGCATCTCTAATGACTTTTAAATGTTGTTTATATGGCTTCACTCTTAAGACTCAGAAAAATATGCATTTCTGAGACAAACGGGTCGTTCATTAATTCAAATGTCTGTGCTTTGTTCACAGGAGATTGATTCAAAACACTATAAGACAACTGCTAACTATGAACTTAGCTCTGTGACCCTAGGCAAGCTACTTATTAGCTCTAAATTTCTATTTCTTCTACAAAAAGGGAGTTATAATGTCACATACATGATAGAGGCGTTTGATAAATAACATATGGGAGCATTTAGCCCACAGTTGGATCAAAGGAATCAACAGAGTTAGCACAAGAAGAGTGAGGGATTTGAAAACACAGCCAGTGCTCAGAACTCTGTTACACCTTCTGTAGTATGTAAAGCCGTCTGCTAAACTGAGTGCTCAGGAAATATAATAGATCATCGTGACTGTGGTTCTGAACCAGATTCCATACCAGCAGGGACTTACAAATAAACTCCTAAATAAACATACCAGTGCACAAAGATGGAAAAATGACAAAAACAAGTTTTAGATCCTTTTCTTTCCTTTTCCCTTAGTTTTATGAAGTTAAATAAATGAACACTTGAAGGAAACAGTTGTAGTTACAGTGTAAGTTATCAGTGTAAGTGGAACCAGATACAGGGATTCCGGGAGGGAGTAGGAGGCATTCCCAGAGACAGGGACAGAACTGTGACACCCAACATAGCCAGACTAAAATTCACAAAGATACATGTACCCCATCTTCACAGCCGCCCTATTCACAATAGCTGAGACGTAGAAGCAACCTATATGCCCATCGACACGAGTGGATAAGGAAGATGCAGTGTGTGTGTGTGCGTGTGTGTGTGTGTGTGTGTGTGTGTGTAATGGAATATTACTTAGTCATAAAAAATAATGAAATCATGCCATTTGCAGCAACATGGACAGACCTAGACATGATCCTATTAAGTGAAGTAAGTCAGAGAAAGACGAATCTCACATGCTATCACTTATGTGTGGAATCTGAAGTCTGACACAAATGAGTTTATCTACAAAACAGCAACAGGCACAGAGAGCAGACCCGTGGCTGCCAAGGGGAAGGGGGCAGGGGAGGGCAGACCGGGAGTCCGGGGTTAACAGATGTAAGCTGTTATTTAGAGAATGGATAAACAACAAGGTCTACTGTGTAGCACAGGGAACTACATTCAGAGTCTTGCAATAACCTATAATGGAAGAGACTATACATACGTGTGTTTCGTGTGTGTGTGCTCAGTCACTTCGGCCGTGGCCAACTCCGTGTGCTGTGGACTGTAGCCCACCAGGCTCCTGTGTCCGTGGGATTCTCCAGGCAAGAATACTGGAGTGGGTTGCCATGCCCTCTTCCAGGGGATTTTCCTGACCCAGGGATCATTCCTGCCTCTCCTGCACTGCAGGCAGATTTTTTACCACTGAGCTACCTCGGAAGCCCCATATATGCATCACTTCTTGGCAAATAGAAGGGGAAAAAGTGAAAGATTTTATTTTCTTGGGCTCCAAAATCACTGCAAATGGTGACTGCAGCCACAAAATTAAAAGATGCTTACTCCTTGGAAGAAAAGCTATGACAAACCTAGACAGCATATTAAAAAGCAAAGACATCACTTTGCTGATAAAGGTTTACATAGTAAAAGCTATGGTTTTTCCAGTAGTCATGTATGGATGTGAGAGTTGGACCACAAAGAAGGCTGAGCCCCAAAGAATTGATGTTTTCACACTGTGGTACTGGAGAAGACTCTTGAGAGTCCCTTGGACTACAAGGGAGTCCCCACACCAGTCAATCCTAAAAGGACTCAATCCTGGATATTCATTGGAAGGATTGATGATGAAGCTGAAGCTCCAATACTTTGGCCACCTGATTCAAAGAGCCAACTCACTGAAAAAGACCCTGATGCTGGGAAGACTGAAGACAAAGGAGAAGGGGGCAGCAGAGGATGAGATGGTTGAGTGGCATCACTAACTCAATGGACATGAATTTGAGCAAACTCCAGAAGACAGTGAAGGACATGGAAGCCTGGTGTGCTGCAGTCTATGGGGGTCACAGAGAGTCGGACATGACTTGGCAACTGAAGAACAACAATAACTGAGACACTTTGCTGTGTGCCAGAGATTTACACAACATTGTAAATCAATTACACTTCAATAAAATAATTTTTTAAAACAGAATTCTGAGACCCAAAAAGAACCTAAGNCTGACAGCCCGCCTACCTGTGCTTGGCCTGGAGGTAAGATGGTATTTCTCTTGCTGCCTGGTTAAGTTATATAAGACATACAGATGGACCATGGGTTATTCATTATCTTTCCTGCTCAGGCCAATACATAGTAGGGCCTCTGACTACCCATCAAATTGGATGAAATGCACACCTCTTCCAGAACGTGGAACGCCAGTCACATCATCCTCATGTATTCAGTCCAGATCTCATAACATACATCTTTAATACAATAGGAATTATTCAGAGTTATTAACATTTAGAAACAGTCTTTGCAAAGAACTGCTAAATCTTTAGTAAGAGCTGTGTTTACATAAATATTTATTGAGTTTAAAGCTTTCAGTGTATATTGTAAACAACACTTCCAGGCGTCGTTCTTATTATGGATCAGAATAGACAGAATTTAATTGTTCATATTCTGTTCTTAGTTACTAAGGATACATCACCCTGCCTGGGTATCTCTAGAACCGCCAGCAAATAGAAGCAAGCAAAGAAAGAACACGACTTCAGGATCCTCAGTTAACATTATCACTCGCCAGCCATGGGATGGGTCCATAAATTCATCTAAGCCTTTATTTCCCATTTTTTAAATGGGAATGGTTTGGGCACTGTTCTCACAGCTTTGTTGTAAGAATCCAATTAAAAACTGAATACAAAACTGCTAACATGTCACAGATGCAATATTACTAACGATCACTGGCACCAAACATAGCTCTGAGCTTCCTGGGTAACCAGTCTCAAAGGATAACCACAATTTACGTGGTTTCTGTTGTTCAATAAGAGCAAGCTTTACAGTTCTTTGGAAAAGAAACTCTAAGACTCTGCTCAGGGGAATCTGCCATCTTGACACACACAGGAGACCAGCAATTTTCCTAACAAATGGTGTGCTTTGGGTTGCTTTGGAAGGAACAGACCTTGTTCCTCAGAGTATTTCTCCCAGTGACTCCTGATGGCAGTTAAGGACACTGTGCTAGATTGTCACTCAGGGAGGGGTTCCCAGGCAGCCAGATTTCCTGCTCCTTGCAATTCCTTTTGGGGCTTGAGAATGTTTCAGAATGATAAAACGGCTCCATTAACTATAGATCCTCCACATGGCAGAAAAGGGAGAGGAGGGAAGAGAGAGGGAAAGAGAAAGGACCTTTCAAACACCTACTCAAAGGTCAAGGAATCTCGGGGATCTTTGATTTTCCAAAACTGTCTCATTTGACACACTAGAGATAAATGAAAATTTTTACTAGAGCACAGCAGTTCACCAGGAGAAAAACACTGAACTAAAATACTTCCTTGTTCCGAAGTTAATTATTAAGCCACAGTTGTTTTTTTTTAATCAATTAGCACAACCCTCATTTATCTAATGCTCGATATTTAGCAAATATCCATTGGACATCTATTACAGGCCTAAGGATATTATTGTTGATAAAAGCATATAATAAAAATAATAGCGGGCATTTACTGAGTGCTTTCTATGAGTCAAGGGAAAATTCTGGATATTCACGGTCAAAAAAATTGGGTTAGGGTCTCAGCCACTGCCCTGGAGAATCAAAGGCTTTCCTCTTCCTCCTACCAGAATTTAGGGAGCAGGGACCCGGTGTTCTCCCTGGGAGGGAACAAGGAGAGCACTGAAGGCTGGGAAGATGTGAAAGTGCATCTCTTATCAAAGGGCGGTATGACCCTGTCTGCAAGATCAAAAACCCCTTAACAGGGAGAGGTGAAGGCATTCAAGAAGAAGAGGTAAAGATGGACTGTCCTGGGAAAATGGAGATTCCAGGACTGACCCTACATCCTTGCAAAGAGCAGGTCTGCAGCTGTTTCCTGCAAGTCATGCACCGCAGTCTGGAATCTTCTGTCCTGCTCCTACAGATGCAAGCCATCCTCCTACACCATGCTTCCTAAACGTGCCCTCCTCCATGCTCCACAAGCAGCCAAAGAGCGCCCTGGACTGCAGGTCTGCCTCCTCACTGCCCCCACTTGGGAGAAACCCGAAGTCGGTTCCCAGCACCCTGAGGATACACGTGGCCGCTGCACAAGTCTGTTCCCACCAGCCTCCCCAGGCTCTGTTTCCCTGAGTTCTTCTTGTCATCCTCAGACCCGGGTCGAAGAGCCATCATCCACCCACCAGCTCCTCACCTAAGGGGCCAGTCAACCTCAGGCAGGGCTTCGCTGAAAGCGCCAAGACAGGAAAGCCCTGGCCGGTTCCTCTCGTGTCCACTCACCGTGATGTCCCTCTCTGATTGGTCAACGTGAACATGATCAACATCAGTCTCCTCCATCACTTTCTTTGAGATAAGGGCTGTCAGCCTATTTTAATTGTTGGTGGAATTCCCTCGTGAGCTCTGAGATAACCATGCACAGAGTAGCAGAATACAAATTCTGCATCCCTGGGGTTTGAATGGGGTAGGGGAGAGTAGCCACTTTTCTGAAATCAAGTGATTTTTTTTCTTTCAGTGACACATAGCTCAGTGCGATCTTTCACTTGTGTTGCAAAACACTCTGAATTTTAACATTGAGGGTGCACAAGTGAAAATGATGGAGCTAAAAGGCCAGAGCTCTGCCTGCATCACTGGATCTACCTCCCCTTCACTACACACCACAACACACTCCAGGGAGCTGAAGCCTCCAGAGCAAGACTTGATGCCAAATTCAGTGAACCTGGCAAGTTGCACTGGGGATCTCAAGGAAAATGAATAGACTCCCTCTCTGAATGGGATCAAAAAAATCTAAGCAGAAAATACCAACAATGCTTTGTTTCCACACCAAACTTAGCCCCTGGGGAAATTACACTCAGACGATTTATGGAATGTGGGTCTTTAACTGCCGTACACTTTGCAGCACCGACAAAGACAACAATAATGTATAATTGATTCCACTTGGATCTCAGCGAGTCAATAAAGAACTTTGTTTATACATAATTTTGTTGGGCAAATCTCCCAGATGGTACTGAAATGTTGCATTTTTAAGATGTTGAGTTTGGTCCAGGAGGATCATAAATTATAAAGATAATGTGTCTTTTGTATCGTTACAGTCATCTAATTGTAATCACAATTATAGTCACTGTGAAATCTAACTACATTCTATTTTAGCATTACTCCCGACATTTTTCAAAGCTTCATTTATTTAAGAGCCAAAAGTCAAAATAAGGGTTCCAGAATCCCAGAGCTCCACCTGCTAACACAAGAGCAATTGTGCAAATTAAAACCTATCATGAAAATAAAAATTTAATGTTTTCATAATAGGAATTAGCAGCAGTGCAAATATCAACTCTCTCATAGGTTTCAGGTTAACTTTCTCACTCTGTAGAAAGATGCTTTAGCTAGGTTCCTAGGAAACTAACACTCTATCTCTGCAATAATTTTATACTCCCTGAAACATGTAATTTGTGCTTTCATTAAAGATAAAATTATGCTTCTCTCTGCTGCATCACACAAAACTGCTTGAGCAGATTAGCACAACATTGGAAGGGTAGGTTTGTGACGGTGAGATTTAAAATATAAGGTCCTAGCTTAGGAAAAGCCTTTGGGGGCCCCTGGTGGGTGCATTTCAAAGAGCCTGGCTTGTGTCCCAGAGCAGCTGAGAGCACCCCAGCCCACCCCCATGTGACTCCCTCCCAAGGGAGCAACAGGGCCTGCATACTAAGACTGTGTGAACAGAGAAAGCAAGCAGTAGTTTCAAAAACAAGCCCTTGGATGGAAAATTACCCAGGCAGAGGCCAAAGATGGCCGGCACTGGCTTATAATTGAGCTGCTTCTCCTGAGAGCAACATTGCATCACCTGCTCCAGGTGAGAGGCCTCAGGATTCAGGTATCAGTGGATGGTTAATGATTCTCTCAAGTCATGGCAGGAAGCCCAGCTGGCTGCTGAACAGATAGGAGGGGCAGGGCAGGGTGGGGGACCTGGAATAAGAGACTAGCACAGCACATCTCATACCTGAGTAAGCTTCCCAGTCACCAGAGAGGGCCGGGCTGGTAGCTGCAGTTCTAAGAGGTCTCTGGCTTCTGCAGCTGGTCTGCAAACCACATGCACAAATCCACAGCATGAGATCCTGTGCTCTGTTCAGGGCAAGTGGTCCTTGCCTGGACCCAGAGTGGCACCTGGCACCTGTTATAAACAGACTCTCAGACCCACCACCCAGGACCTATTGATTCAGAATCCACAGCTTAACGAGATTCTCCAGGTGGTTGGCGCACACATTAAGTTTGAAAAGCACCGGAGTGCATGCTATTTAAGGCCCTTTTGCCTCCGGGATTCAGCTAATTCTGCGTCCACATGGTTCCAGCATGAATGTGTGTTGGGGGTGGAATGGGGCTGAAGGAGCTCATGTTTGGGGATGGAAAGGAGGGTGTGGTTCACTTTTAACCCTTGACTGAATTCCTCTTTCCCACACCCTCAGGCCCCCAAAACATACTGAGTAAAGTAAGGTTTTGCATCTACCCTCCTGGACAACCAGCTGATATAAATGCAAAGCACATAAATCAACCCGGAGCCAGCCATGCCCATCAGAGCAGCATAATGCCTGCTGCCCATCCTTGAGGGCCGCTCTGGCCCTGTGTCTGAGAGCAGAGTGGCACCCTTCTGACCCCACGTTCTCGCCACAGTGTGGTCTTGGCCAATAGATGCGTGTGGGCTGACCAAGGGCTGCCAGGTAAGGACGCATGGAGACACAGCCCCTGCTTGTGCTACAACACACCCCCGCCTCCACACCCCTCAACCCCCAGGGCCAGTGCTATCCACAGGGCTCTCACCCCAGCTCTCCAAAGCCACAGCTCCTCTCCGGAAATGCCTGAGTTCTGAGACTCAGCACCCCCCAGAACTGTCTGCTGGGTCCCAGCCTAGAGCAGGAATGGGCAAACGTTTCCTGCCAAGGGCCAGATGGTTAACACTTCAGACTCTGTGGGTCACACAGACTCAGTCATGCAGCCACTCTACTCAGTTGATGCTGTTTGCAATCAGAGACAATACCTAAGCTGCAAGCCAAGAGCCAACAAAACTTTATTTATGGACACTGACATCTGAATTTCATATAATTTTTAATGTATTACAAAATATGATTCCTCTTTTGCATTTACTTTAACCATTTAAAAATGCAAAAGTTCTTATCTCAAGAACCATACAAAAAACAGGAAATAGGCAGTGACTGGATCTGGACCACAGTCTGACCTCATCTAAAAATCAAGTGCAAGGTTAAGGTCAAGTCCTGGCTACATATCTGACTAGCTGTGTGGCCCTTGCGAACCAAGGGCTACTGTCCCAGCGACAGATGACACAGACTGTGGCCTTCAGTGAGAGAGTCATTTCCTAGGCAGGTTGATAAGAAGCCTAGGGGTCTCCAAGGAGAGAGGGGTCTGGAATTCTCAAGGAGGAAGAAAGGACAAACTTATTTCTCTANCGGGAAGACGGCGCCTGCTGGCTAGAGCGCTGCAGAGGGAGAGTGCAAACACGGCGCCTGGTGCTGGCAGCCAGGCGGGGCCGCAGAGAGCTGGCCGCACCCGAGAAAGGGAGGACGCTGATGGCGCCTGCTGGCTGCTGCAGGCTGGCGGAGGCAGAGGGTTAAGATGGTGCCCACCGTTGTGTGTGCCCAGAGCGGTCAGGCCAGTGCTTTAATCTACCCAAGGGAAGCTGTTTCACTTAAAATCTGATCGCAGTAGCTGCCTCTCAGCTGAGTCCTGGGAGGGGCACGTTCCTGCATGGGGGCCTTTTTTGAGCAGAGGAGTACAGTCTTGTGGATATCCTGTTGTGAGGCCAGCTGATTTTCAAAGCTAGATATTTTGGGACCCTGTTACTCGGGTATAGGTCTCTACAGCTGAGATATCTAGTATGGGGTCATACTCTTCATTCCTTAAGAAGAAGGTCTGGGTTCTGAGTTTTCCTCCTGATTTTGAGTCACTGTTCCAGGGCTGGGTTTTATGGCAGGATTGTCCCCAGATTCTCACACTTTGATATGGTTTTCTTCTCTTTTGCCCAGTGTGTGGTAATTGCTCAGCCAGTCTTTAGGCATTTAACAGAGGAAATTGTTGCATATTTAGCTGTAGGCTTGGTTTGTCCACAGGAGAAAGTGAGTTCAGGATCTTCCAATATCAGTGTCTTGAACGAGATTTCTCAATGTAAGTATAATTGCTGGTCCAAGGATCTAAACTTTTGAAATTTTGTTGGACATTATCAAATTACCTTCTAAAAGGTTTTTATGTGTGCTCAGTCACTCAGTCATGTCTGACTGTTTGCAATCCCCAATGACTGTAGCCCACCAGGCTCCTCTCTCCGTGGAATTTTCCAGGCAAGAGTACTGGCGTGGGTTGCCTGCCAGTTCCTTCTCCAGAGAATCTTCCTGACCCAGGGATCGGATCCACATCTCCTGAAGTCTCCTGCTTTGTAGGCAGATTCTTTATAACTACACCACCTTTTATTAACTAGGTAATACTCCTACTGATAGAGTAAAGGTATCTTTGCATTTTTGTCAACTCTGGATATTACCACTGCTCTTAATTTTGTGGTTTATAAATAATAACTTATTTTTCTTTCTTCTCTTTATTTTTAAGGTTGTTCATTTTTTACCTTCCTTACTTGCCATATTTGCCTATTTGTGTTTTAAAGCATAAGTTTTGCTTTATAGAATGTCTAATTACTCTTTTAATATTTTATTTTTAATCATTGATTTATTTTTGATCTCTGTATTATATAATTTGCATAGTTACTTTTTGTCTTAAACTGGAATGCTCTACCCAATAAACGATTGCCGATCCCTCAGCCCCTGGCAACCACTGCCTACTTTCTGTTTCCATGACTCTGACTGTTCTTAGTATCTTGTATAAGTTGAGTCAGGTACGTATTTGTCCTTTGTAACTGCTTTATTCACTTAGCATAATGTTTTCAAGGTTCGTGCATGTTGTCAGTGTGTGTTTTAAAATGCCTATTCTGTCCCCCTTCCTCCCTTAGCCCTCTCCCCTCCCTTTCCCCTAACCAAGTTTAGGAATGCCCTGAACTTGTGTTCTCTCCTCTTACCTCTCTTCATCCCTGAGCAGAAGGACTTTTCCCAGAGACTCTGCCACCCTCATTCACTTAATGATTCATCTCAGAACCAGAGCCAAATGCAATGCAGTTTCATGTCTAGCACGGCTGGTCTAAATGTCTGTGCTCACACACTTGCTCTTCAGGAATCGATGTGCATTGAGTTTTCCTGCTCTGGCCGCTCTTCTTTCTCTTGACTCCCCTAGAGGCCTTTCTGCGGTGCACCCAGGAGCCCCAAGCTGCGGTTGGGCCCGGGATGGCCTAGGGTGGTTAAGAGTGGTGACTGCGCGGAGATAGTGAAACATGAAGTTACTTGATTCCTGCTGATGCTCTCACCAAGAGGGTAGGGGCTCTTGGTACAGCACTTCATGCTGTAGTGTGTGACCCTAGGAGCGAGTGTGAGAAAGCTAAAGGGCACTTGAGGGATAGAGAAGGCAGCGCCTGCAGCAGCCCTGGGCTCCGGGCCCAGCAGGTCCTCCTGAGTGTAGCTGTAATCCTTTGTATTTTCCAGGGAATATATGTTCTTATTTTACTTTTAGTGTTACATTATATTTACTGATCAGATCTGAACCTTTTTGTCCTATTTTAATAATATAATTAGAGAGTGATACAGTAAGCTTTTCAGTGCCAACATGATTTAAAGCCAGCATTTTGTTGCACTACGAGAGGGTTTATAGGCTTATTATCCTAAACATTTAGTACCCAACGGGAATTTTTCATTAGCTGTCTTGAGTAATAATTTTTGTTGTGAGCAGTTGAAATGATTTTAAAAAGGGCTGTAGTTTGTAATTGTTAAGACAGGTTTTTAATTGATGATGGAATATCTGTTTTGTAAAATCCTTATTTTTGTATGAATAATATTAAATCTATTCATAGTGAATTCAGCATTCCATAGTTTCAGTGGTGAATAAAAATGCAGAAAGCACAGCAATTACAAAAATGAGGTGGTAAAACATTCTCAAGATTTAGCACTCTAAGCTTACTTAGGATGGAAACAGTTTCATATTTGAGTGAAAGTTTTGGGCTTTTTAGCAGTCAGCGTCGCGTTAAACTGAGTGCCAGAGCTGCTCTCATGCTCATTTTGCTGTTGTGTTAGTGGTGGTAATGTGACAGCAATATACTCTTGAAATAGAGGATTGTTAGTATTCACATCACAGTGAATTGAAAGCATTTTGACCTTAGAATTNCCCTTCTGATGTCTATGTCAGAAGCTTTCTCTATCTCCTTTATACTTTAATAAAACTTTATTACACAAAAGCTCTGAGCGATCAAGCCTCGTCTCTGGCCCCGGATTGAATTCTTCTCCTCCGGAGGCCAAGAATCCTGGCGTCATAATTCAACAACAACCTTTCATCTGTGAGTAAGCAGTAAATGGTGGCCGTTGCTAACGTTGTCATGCTCTAGAAAAAGTCAGTGGATACAGGAAAGACCAAAATGCTTCAGTCAGGACCAGACCTTGTTTGAGAAACACCTAAGGGAATAAGAACTCTTTAGAGGAAAGGGACGGTCTCTATGGAGCCCCAGTCTGAAGGAGCTCTGTGGACACTGAGGTGTCCACACGGAGTCACCAGGAGGATGCAATGAAGCATTTGACATTTGACACGAGCAAAGACAGCATAGGAATAGGCAGGGGTGAGGTAAGTGCAGAGGGGGTGCTCAGGCAACCAGAACAAGCCCCCGTCAACCTGACCCACAGGAGGGGGAGCCACGGGGCCCCTAAAATGGCTGGACCTGGGAGTCTGGCTCTTCTGTTTGTGAGCCCAGGACAAGCCAGAAATTCAGCCTGTTTGAGCCCTTGTCTTCATCCATCTTCATACGTTTGTTCATCAGTTTGGCAAATATTTACTGAATACCTACTGTGTGCCAGGCACTGAGCTAAGTGCTGCAGACATGTGTTTAATATAGTTAAAAAACCCTGATGATGGATCAGTAGCTAGATAAATGATAGGTGCATAGATACATGACAGGTGGATGGGTTGATAAACAGATAAATACTAACAGCTACCATCAGAAACTGTCTCAGCTCAGAAGAATAACCTGATCAGCCTCTGGGGTTGTGCACAGAGAGACCAAAGGCCTCAGGTCAGCCTGCAGAAGGACTCCCCAGCCGCCTGCTGTCAGGTGTCAGGAGGGACAGGACTCTGGCCAGATGGACAACAGATTGATTGACACAGGAAGGGGTGCTGTTTTTGCCGGACTGTCCAAGTTTTCCAAAGAAACTTAAAACTGTGGCCGCGCACTCGATGGCAAATATTGCCCTCTAGCTCAAAAACTCCCAAAGGCTGTTGTCCAAATAAAGCACACCTGTGAGCTGAATACGTCTGGCCCATAGGCCACCCATCTGTGACCTCTGACTTAGAAAAAGAGTCAACAAAACAAAGAAATTGCTAACTCACACTGAAGGAAGGGAGCAGAATGCAGAGCAGACTGGGCGACTCAGGGGAGGGAGGCTAATGGGGTGTGTCCGGGGCATTGTGCCCAGTGGGCTCTGAAGGACAAAAATGTCTCATCTCAACACTGCCTTATTGTGACACCAACTCCCTCATCATGGCCAGACTTAGAGCGATCTGCCTGGAGCAAGTGGTACAGGGAGAGATGCTTGTGCTTAGGGGCAGAGGGCACTGAGGACCACCTCTGGAGCAGGATGCCAGTGGCAGGGTGGTGACCAGCAAGGGCAGGACAACCAAAGCCACTTGAGTGACCATGAGAACGAAAACCCCTCAGGATCACAGAAACAGCTTACACATGAAAGAGGGGGATAGGGCCCACCTGAAAGGCCAGGGTCCCCCAGCCTATGACTGTTTAGACAGAGGAGGACAAAGCCTGACCTTCAAGGGGTCTGCTGCAGACACGCATGCCTTCACAGCACTGGAGAAGGGGGAATGTCTCTCATCTACCCACAAAGAAAGCAAGGAGTAGACAATGTGATACTGTGTCCAAAATCTCACAAAAAGAACACCCCAGAATCTACCCAGTTCTGTCTGATTGTTTTTGTCACAGCCCAACTCAGTCTGGAGAAGAAGACAGTGTGCCTGGTTCCCCAAAGGGTACCTAAGAGTGGATAAAGTCCTGGGCTACACAGGACAGAGCAGGCCCCACACGTGCTCCATCCTTCTCATTGGACTGTTTGCCCAGGAGGTGCTGAGGACCCAGGGGAGGATGGAGCTAGAGTCTGACTATGAGGCTGAAGCCCAGCATCCCACCTTCATCTGCTGTGTTTCTGTCTTCTAGCCTCTCAGTTTCTGTGGCTATGGGAAATGGGAATAATGATAGCAATTTCTTAGCTTAAGAGTTTTGTCATGGAAGACTGTGTGATTAACAGTATGAAAGGCCTCCATGTAAGATGCTCTGGCATCTGCTGGGTTGGGTTTTGCTGTTGTCGTTGTTGCCATGGGGATCTGTGTGGTTTCCCACACACCTCAGTCATCTAGGAAGGAAGCCCTGACTCCCAGCCACAGTCGTCAATCACCTCCTGGAGCCGGACTCTGTGTCTACGGCGTGATCTCACACCATCAGTCCCTCCCTCAGGAACTCATCTTCAGATCACTAGGGCTGTGGTGACCCCAACGTGGGGCAGGGTCTCCGGGTCAAGACAGGTGGAGTCCATCGAGGGTTCAGGCACCCACCACTAGGTCTCTCAGGGCTTCTGCCTCTGCAAACCCTGTCTTCATACAGCTCTCCTCCAGGCAGGCCTCCGCTCTCTCCATCGGGTCCTCCTGGCCATTGTGCCAACGCATCACGGCCTATTGGAGCCCAGGCAGGACTCTTGTCTTTATCACAACAACCTCAGGGGCACCCCCACTATATGGGAGGCGAGGGGCCCTTGGCGTCTGAATCCAGTCACTGTGGGTGGAATTTCGCATGGAGGCCTAAAGGGTCCCTGGGCTTGTTCTCTGCTCACAGTCTGCTTATATGTAGGGCTGAGCCCATGACCATTTTTTGCCAGATTCATTCTGTTTCTGAGCCTAGGCTGCTCTGCTCGGTGCTTGCCAAGCCAAATGTCATCAGGAGACACCTTGCTGGAACAAGGAATAATGACTCTCATCGGAAAGCAAGCGGACCAAGAAGATGGCCGACCAGCTCCTCCGAAAACTCATCTTCCCTCAGTCGGTGGGGCTCCTTTTATATACAGGCGGGGAGGGGCGGGGCCTACTGTGGCATCAGCCAATGGCTGAGCGGGACCACTAACGGTCGCGGGCTGACAGTTGCCCGCTTGGGGGAGGGGCCCGCCGCAGCGCCAAGCAGTGGCTGAGCCGGCCCCAGAGCTCACACCTGCCTGTGGCACCCTGAGGAGAAAGGTGAGACCCCGGCAGCACAGGGTCTGAAGAAGAACCGGCCCCTCCAGCATCCTTACTCTCCAGCTCTCTGTGGAGCGAGGCACGCAGGCGGCAGAGACCGCGATGGCAGCGAGGGGGCAGCTGACCTGCGCATTCACTTCAGCTCAGCTCAGTCGCTCAGTCGCGTCCGACTCTCTGCGACCCCATGGGCTGCACCAGGCCTCCCGGTCCGTCACCAACTCCCGGAGTTTGCTCAGACTCAAACCCGCTCATCCTCTGTTGTCCCCTTCTCCCGCCTTCAATCTTTCCCAGCATCAGGGTCTTTGCAAATGAGTCAGTTCTTCACATCAGGTGACCAAAGTATTGAAGTTTCAGCTTCAGCATCAGTCCTTCTGGCCGCTCCGTTACCGGGATCCATGTCTGAGGCAGCGGGTGACCCCGCCTCTGGCTTCACCTGTCGGTTTATGACCGCTGTGATGGCCAGGGAGCTGGGGTCCCGGAGCGAGCTCCCTGCTGCCCACTTGTGCAGCGGGTGGGCTGTGGGCACCGGCCGGTCTGGTGGGCTAGGCATGGCTGCAGGCAGGAGAGGCCTGGCACCAGGGGGGAAGGAGGGAAGAGTCCGTCATGCCTTGGGTTCAGGCCAGGGAGGCCGCTGTTACCATTCTGACTTTGAGCAGGAGTCCCACCTACACAGAAGGGACTCTTAGCGTGACAATGTCACCTGCGCTAATGCTAAGCACACCTAGTTTTTAAATTAATTTATTTTTTATGAAGGATAATTGTTTTATAGAATTTTGCAGTTTTCTGTCAAACCTCAACATGTATCAGCCTTAGGTATACATGTATCCCCTCTCTTTTGAATCTCCCTCCCGTCTCCCTCCCCACCCCACCCCTCTAGGTTGATACCGAGCCCCTGTTTGAGTTTCCTGAGCTCTATGGCAAATTCCTATTGGCTGTCTATTTTACATATGGTAATGTAAGTTTCTGTGTTACTCTTTCCATACATCTCACCCTCTCCTCCCCCCTCCCCATGTCCATCTCTATTTAAGCACACATATTTTTTTAAATCTTCTGACTTGATGTTCACCCAAGTAGGTCCACAGGTCTGTACTGCACGGCATGCTACAATCCCATCCATACCATGCCAGGTCCTAGACACCAAAGTGGTGGCTATGCTAGGCCCAGTGACCCTACTGTTGGAAATTTCTCTTAAGTTCCAACCAGTGGGTACAGGAGACACCAGAAGAGCATGGTTTCCTGGGCCCCGTCCTCAGCCTGTTCACAGCCTGTCACACCACGGCCAGCTAAGCTACACGCATGCACAGGCCGCGGCCACAGACATGAAAATAATAGACATTTGCCTTCATGGCTCTAAAAGCATCATTCTCAGTATCAATATGTGTAGCACACGTGCCATGGTTAGGAAATCACTGCCTACACCAGAGTGTATACTTGCACCAAGTATACTTTCCACTTCCACAAATTTTATAGTTTAATAAAGCACAATGTTGCTTGGTATGATCCATCCATCAAATACCAAAGGAAGAGACATTACTGCTTGATGTTAAATACAGTTTGGAAATGTGCCACCTGGATACCACCATCCCCCGAGCCCTTTAAACCATATTCTCTTGGAAACGTCATGACATGTGAGCTGAACACGGTGTCTCTTTTCCCCCTTTGTAAATGAGCGTTTTATGTCCTCCAAAAAATCAAAAGGATATTTTTACTGTTATGATTTTATTATGCTTCTTTATAGTGTCATTTGCTTTCGTGAAGTTAAAGAAAGCACTGGCGTGGAAACCAGTAACAAGTAGGGCATACTGAAATCAAGCTCCAGAGTTAAAAGTTCCCATTCATTTGATTGGGGAGAAAAGCATGTGTTTGTTTGGGTACCTAATTATTGCGAAAGAAGAGGTTCATTCGTCTAAGTTAATATCCCTTAACCAAGTTAGGAATTAGCATACATCTCTTTAATTACACCTGCTGTGACAACGTCATGCATCAGCCACTCTGGCTGGATGGGAGGGGGTGTCCTGACCACCTGCACTCCCCACACACTACTTGTTGCTGGAAGGGCACTAGGGCCCTCCAGGAAGCTCCAGCCACCCTTCCCCGTCACTGGCTTGAAAGCCCACATGGCCCTGAGTGACCAGCCTCCATCAGTGTGCTTGGCCAGTGAACCCTCAGAGCTGCGTGATGCTTGGTGCATGGATGTGCACAGTACTTATTGAACGACCAAATGACGGAATGAATAAATGACAACTTAAAAAGTGCTCTTAAGCCCTCCCACATCACGAGGCACGCAGGCTAACACTGATCCCCAGTGCCAAATATTAATCAGCTGCATGGAAACCCTTGTGGCTCCAGTGACTGCTCCCCCTGGAGGTTGCGAAGGGAAGGACCCCTCCTGCTGTGGGGTTTGTGTTAACTTCTAATCCCATCAATCATCTGGAAATTCTGCTCATTCATTTGCTTANCCAATGCCCAGTGTTAATCAGCTGCATGGAAACCCTTGTGGCTCCAGTGACTGCTCCCCCTGGAGGTTGAGAAGGGAAGGACCCCTCCTGCTGTGGGTTTGTGTTAACTTCTAAACCCATCAATCATCTGGAAATTCTGCTCATTCATTTGCTTATTATCACTGAAAACAAATGATCTGGAGCTTAAATGCCTGACTATTGAGAAACGGTTGAGGAAATAATAGAATTGTAGTGCACTCACTTGCTATTTAAAATGATGTTTATCCAGGACTTATAATAACATTAGAAATCCTTATGATCTAATATTAACAGGAAACTAGTCTGTGCCATATAAAGTTATATGAAGACTATTGTGCTGCATGCATTTTTTTAAAAAGTAAAAGAATTCTAACACAAGACCAGAAGAAAACAGCAAGACTGTTAACTGTCTTTGGGTGATGAATTTGTGATACTCGATTCTCCTTTCTGCTTCTTGGTGCTTGCTAGGTTTTCTATAGCAAGGTTACTGTATAAAGAAATTGTAATGCTTTGTTTCTGAGAGGAGGTGATCTATAGTCACCTCTCTGCCCGCAGCTGGCTGTGATTGCTATTTTGGGTTTTCCTGAAGAGGGGGTTCTCATGACACCTCATGTTCTGGAGGCTTTTCCATACCCAGAGGGCTGTGGGGTGTGGGCTGGGAGAAGTGTGGGCCTCCACCCCCTAAAGCTGCCCCTTTCTAGTGATTGAGGGCTGAGTTAGTCTGCAGATAAGAAGATCAGTGGAGGACTGGGGTCAGAAGCCCTGCCCTGCTTTTCCCGTTAGTTATTCATGCCTTTATACTGTGCTGCCTCTCCTGGTACATTTCCAAGGCATTGTATAACACAATCAATAACTAATTTATTTACTATCAGACTTTCCTGATGGTCCAGTGGTTAGGACTCTGTGCTTCCACTTCAGGGGGCACTGGTTCAGTCCCTGGCGGGGAAAGTAATATTGGGCTTCCCTGGGAGCTCAGCTGGTAGAGAATGCAGGAGACCTCGGTTCGATTCCTAGGTCAGGAAGATCCGCTGAAGAAGGGATAGGCTAACTCACTCCAGTATTCTTGGGCTTCCTTGATGGCTCAGCTGGTAAAGAATCTGCCTGCAATGTGGGAGATCTCGGTTCAATCCCTGGGTTGGTAAGACCCCCTGGAGAAGGGAAGCTACCCACTCCAGTATTCTGGCCTGGAGAATTCCATGGACTGTATAGTCCATGGGGTCACAAAGAGTTGTACATGACTGAGCGACTTTGGGGGCTTCGCTCAGCTGGTAAAGAATCCACGTGTAATGCAGGAGACCCCGATTCAATTCCTGGGTCAGAAAGCTCCCCTGGAGAAGGGATAGGCTACCCACTCCAGTATTCTTGGGCTTCTCTGGTGGCTCAGTTGGTAAAGAATCTGCCTGCAATGCAGGAGACCAGGGTTCGATCCCTGGGTTGGAAAGATCCCCTGAAGGAGGGCATGACAACCCACTCTAGTATTCTTGCCTAGAGAATCCCCGTGGACAAAGGAGCCTGGTGAGCTACAATCCATGGGGTCACAAAGAAACAGACACAACTGAGTGACCAAGCACAGTATAAGAAATAGTTACATGCTATTTTTCGTCTTGTTGAAATGCAGCTTGAGCTAAACCCATGACTGACGCTGGTTTTCAGCCCTGGTTGGGGCTCCTGGGATGAAACGGTCAGGGCAAGGGGATGAGGAGGGTTTATGGATACTCCTGGTACAGAGGAAAGAGGAAGGGATTCAGGCAGGAACTCCTGAATGCTGCCCCAGAGCAAAGCTACTCAGGCCAGAAGGGAGGGGCCATTCTGAGTTCCCGCAAGGAAATTTCACAGCGCACACGGTGAGGATATTCACTCTAGGGGTTCTGGTAACCAGTGTGTGTAGGGAGGATTTTCCAAAGGTTCTTGGAAGTACTGTGATACCCAGAGAGACCAAATCACTGTGGCCATTACTGCTAATGTTCCCCCATGTGGACATACCTCTGGATTGTATGCTCAGGGTAAACCAGCCTATATTCATATATTAATACTTTCTATAATGTTTCATTTCTAAAGAAAAATTTTGAAGGTTTTATTTAACAATGTTTAAAACATTGCTGTCATGGGGACCAAAATCCCTTTTTAAATTGCTTATTGAAACAGTCATTTGAGTTCACAAAGATAGAATAAAAAATTGTTATCGCAGTACCATTTAGTTATAGAAGCGTTTGCAATTCATCTCCCCCCGCCCCCCAGAACTCTTAGGGCACATTTTTTTTTGATTTGTCAGTATTTTTGAAATCCAGTGATGAAACTTGCTAGAAAGGGGGCAGGCACAAAGGCCAAGTGGATGGACACGGGTGGGGAGCTGAAGGTGGAGTGGACTGGGAGCACAAGTTTGACATATAAACACCACTGTATATACGCAAAATAGACAGTGAGTAGGAACCTGCTGTATGGCACAGGGAGCTCAGCTCAGGGCTTTGTGATGACCTAGACAAATCAGGTGGGGAGGGGAGGGAGGTCCAAGAGAAAGGGGATAGATGAGTCCATATCGCTGATCCATTTCATTATATGAGCTTCCCAGGTGGTGCTAGTGGTAAAGAACATGTCTGCCAATGGAGGAGACATAAGAGATACGGGTTTGGCCCCTGGGTTACATAAGAAACACGGATTTAGTCTCTGGGTCAGGAAGATCCCCTGAGGAGGGCATGGCAGCTCACTGCAGTCTTCTTGCCTGGAGGATGCCATGGACAGAGGAGCCTGGGGGGCTCCTCTCGATGGGGTCGCAGAGTCGTACATGAATGAATCGACTTAGCACGCACGCACAACGTAACACTGTAAAGCAATTATATGACAATAAATTTTTTAAAAAAATAAAGACGAGAAAAAAATTGGCCAAGTGAATGATGCCCACAGCCTGGGTTCCCTTTGAGGTCTCCTCAACCCTCAGCCACCCTGCACACAAAACACCAATAGCACCTCCTCTCATGCCCCAGATGGTGCCATGAATGCTGCGTCCTCTGAAAGTCAGGTTCTCTCTCTTCTTCAGTTGTCTGCCTCTCCACAGGTTTCCAGGCAGATCCACCGCATCATCACCGCTGTCCTGGCCCCACCCCTCTATGGGGTGCGGGGAGGAGGCATCCCCACGCCAGTTTCGAGGAAGAGGAGAGGAAGGGCAAAACACATGTTCAGGAAACAGACTTTGTGGTCATCAGGTCAAGGCATAAAAGGTAGAAGGGAGAGACTGTGAGATCCTTCAAGATAGAAACGGAACCCTTTGGCACACCCTTGAATGCAATGCCAAGGCACTTATCATTCATTCTGCACATACAAGGGAGCCACTGATGGTTTAGAAACAAAGGAGCGATGTGATCAAAGATTTAGCCTTGGAAGGTCCTGCAGGAATGATTAGGGCTAGAAAACCCACCCGCCCTCCAGCTGGGGAGGCCTAGCTGCCCCATTTGCCACGCCTCCTCGTCCTTTCCATTTTCCGTTAATGAAGACATCATTCTTCCCTCCACTGTGGCTTCTGTATCTTCATGAGTCTCACCTTCCTGCTGGCCTGGCAGCACCTTGCAGGCAGCTTTATGCCTTAGGCACCTCCCTGCCCGCACATGGGGCAGCCATTGGTGCTGCCTGCCTCACTGCCTGATTTCAAACCTGTGCTATTTTGAAAGAGATTCAGGGCAAGTCGGTGGTGGTAAAGAAACTAGATGGAAGTGTGGATAAATAAAAGAATGAATGAGCGCTTGAGGGAATGCCAGCTTTCATGGTCCAAAGGCCCCTGCTTCTGCTGCAGCCCACAGGGCCCAGAGCTGGCTGTGCCCCTTGGAAACCTCTGGGCATCAGAGACTGAATGAGGAGAAGACTCCTTCCTATCCACTGTCACTCGGTGCCACGTGGACCCACCTCACACATCCAGGTTCCAGCTCTCCCCACTGTTGCCTGAAACCCTCTTCATCCTCCTTGTCACATTTCTAAAGGACAGAGACTATGCTAGCTTTTGTGAAGATCTTTAGAGCAGAAGGGTTGGGATTTCCCTGGTGGTCCAGTGGCTGAGACCCTGCACTCCCAATGCAGGGTCTCTGGGTTTGATCCTGGTTAAGGAAGTGGGTCCCACATGCCACAACTGAGAATTTGCATGCCACGACTAAAGATCCCTCATGCCACAATAAAGATGGAAGATCCTGAGTCCCACAATTAAAACAAATAAACAACTATTAAAAAAAAAAAAAAAAAGAACAGAAAGGTTACTCCCTGGTCGTGTCAAACCTCCCTTGACCACCCATCTTCAGCCTCTCCTTTAGAAAAATAGAAACCCTCCTTCTTTAGGTGATTAAACTGGCATCTGCCAAGATACCTGGTTCTGTTACAGCTAAACCTGTATATCGTTATCTACCCCAGATCCAGCACCCGGGAATTTTGTTCTGACCACTATACCTTTTCCAGTTGTACTGGACCCCTGGGCAAGAGAGCAATTTTAAAGGTTCCACTTCCATACAAATATTATTGAAGAAACTAGACTGTGAAGAAACACAATGTATATTAGAAAGATATGTAAATACAGGGCCTTCAAGTCGTGTCTATTTTTTTAAATAGCCTGTACCCCCAGGATCTTTATAATATTGAAAAAAAAAACTGTTTGGAAAGCTGTAATAACTTTAACTACAGCATAAAGGAAGGTAATATGTAGCATGATTAGCTTGCCATTATGTTATTTCTGCTGTATAGATACAAAATTTTGGAATCAGATGTTTTATGGGAAATCATTACAATTCTGAATATGTGACTGAACTTTTCCTAAATATATCAAAAATGGAACAGCTTGTGAGCATACATAATTGAAAACAAAGTTTATGAGGCGGTAGATGTCTACCAATATCAACAGAAATTTAACAGAACTGCATAAAATTTTGTGTTTTGTCTATTATACTCAGATGCTTCCCTGCATGGATCCACTCACTGTTCCTGTAGTGGATGGTGCTAAACCCATTCACAGATGGATGCGGTAATTTGATGAGAGGGTCTGTGGGGTTTGAGACTAATGGGGCAACCATGTACAGTTGTACAGGCTGTGCACTGAACAGCTACAGGACATCCCTTTGCCATAGAGAATGTTGCGAAAGGCATCCCCTGGAGTTCATAGCACACAACCCACACAGCATAAGGCATTCTTTTTGAGCCATTACCTTGAGGGAAAAGCAGAATCCACCTGTAATCCCTTGAAGAATACTACCCAAGTTCAGTGGAAAACCCAAGCCTCACATACTGTTGATGTGAATTCAGATTGGGGCAGCCATTACGGAAAACAGTTTGAAGGTCCCTCAAAAAATTAAAAATAGCATGTCTCATTTGTATATGGAATCTTAAAAAAAAAAAAAAAAA
>SJYV01039606.1:2705581-2749615 GCA_006410875.1 Neotragus pygmaeus | reverse complement strand
AAAAAAAAATCCAATGAAAATATTTGTGAAAAAAATGAAACTCTGAGAATATATTACAGTATTTTGCTTTAGACTCTTCAGAAGAAACTCCATTTTACTGAAAAGCAATACTAAAAGATAGCAAATATAAAAATATACCCAGTATTTCTTTCCATTTTTTGTGAAATAAACAAATGTATTATAAAAGACCTTTAAATGCTTCTACATGAAGGAAGAAAAGATCTTCCAAAGTGCAATGTCTGAATTCTGTGTATGTGCAGATTAGAAACATTTATTTTACTGATCTTGAGATTGTGGTGAGCAGATATCAGCATCTCTGAAATGACAGTCTTCATTTCTTTAAAACTGATATTTAGGCAGATATATCTAAAATGTACCTGAGTAGAGGTCATCTAATTTCTACAGACAGGGCTTTCTCAACATCTCTTTGAGAGAGCAGGGTTGTTGAGCTAAAGCAGCCCCACTCTGTAGGATGGGGCTCAAAAAGAAGTTATCACAGTAAATGTTTCAGAAAAAAATAAGCATTCATAATAAGTATTAGGTCCTATGAGCTTATAGTGTGTGTGTGTTTTCCTGTATTTTAATATAGTGCTTGGATTAAGCCTTTTCTTTTTCGTATCTGTGGTTCAAAACAATTATTTTCTGGCCTTATTTTCCAGTGTCCATCTTTATATCCCTTAATCTCCTAAAACTGTGTCCTTAAAAAAAATGCCTATTTTCATGAAATACATTCATTTACTTGGAGGAAGAAAGTGATTGGCAGTGTTTTTAGTTAACTCTAGAAAATCCCCAACATGTGATGTAGCTCAGACGGTAAAGAATCTGCCTGCAACACAATTGACCCTGGTTCGATCCTTAGGTTGGGAAGATTCTCTGGAGAAGAGAATGGTAACCCATTCCAGTATCTTGCTTAGGACAAGATTCTGCCTCGGTCTTCCTATAGACAGAGGACCCTGGCAGGCTACAATCCATGGAGTCACGAAGAGTTGGACACAACTAGCTACTAACACTCGAAAATTCAATAGAGGATTTTTGAAAATCTAAAGATAATTTTAGTGAATGTTCTAATTTTGCTACCCAGACACTATCTATAGGCTCGACTTTACCAAAAAATAAATATTCGATAATCTGATGAATATATGAAGTTGGATTTACTCATCCTGGTAAATCAATAAGAATTCATTGATGTTTCCCTCATGTAAATTGGTTTGTTTCCATCATTGCTTGGTGAGTTAGAGAGCTCTAAAGTAGGAAAACCATTTGCTTCACGTCTGCCTTATCCTTTTTATTTGGTTGGGAGTAAAGGTGGTGGTAGAGTTGAAGGGGAGGAGATGGGAAGGGCTGGCTGGAGAGATGCCACATGCAGTATGGTATATAAAGATCTCTGTCCTCTACAGAGAGGTTCTAAAAAGGAGGTAGGAGCCCAGATGAACAGGGGGACTGCTGAAGTTTCCCGACAGGGACTGGAAGGTCTGATACTGGAAGGCTCTCTAGCATATGTCATAGACCTGCACTATTCTAGGGCTTCCCTAGTGGCTCAGATGGTGAAGAGTCTGCTTTTAGTCCTGGATAACCCAGTTTGATCCCTGGGTTGGGAAGATCCCCTGGAGAAGGGAATGGCTACCCACTCCAGTATTCTGGCCTGGGGACTCCTATGGGCAGAAGAACCTTGTAGGCTATGGTCCATGATGTCCCAAAGAGTTGGACATGACTGAGTGACTAACACTTCACATTTCTCTCATGCTATTTTCAAGATCACTTCCATGGGTATCTGCATTCATTAAAAACCAAAACTAAATGGCCCAAATTGAGAAATATCTTTAGCAAATTCCAAACCCTGCTTTTTTTTTTTTTCCTACTCTAATTAGGTCTCATATTAGCACATCCATTGTTTCCTTAGTTCAATTCCTCAGTTGAAAGAGGAGCCTTTGATATTCAAATGGCTTATAAAATACAAAAGTACTTTAATTCACTAATCACCAATAGCAAGATCAAAGTAAATTCTGTTTTAAAATTAAAAAATCTAAATATTTCCTTTTTCTCTCTAAAGAATACCTAGTCCTAGATTGAACCATGGCTGACCCTTGTGGGCTTACTGCTGTGAATTCATTGGTTAATTCAAACATAGAAGCTCTGGGAGTAGATGGAAAGGAGAAAGTAAAGAAAAGAAATTGGATGCAGCAGAGAGAGCTCCTGAATGATGGGGTGACTTTAATGAGAAGAATTTATTACAGTGAAAGTGAAGCCTTGCTCTTAGCTTCAATAAATCTGTGACAGAAGTCCTGGATCATTTCTGTATTAATGAAGAGCTCACTAGATATTCACAGGGTCCTGTGGCTTCCGGAAAGGCTAATGTGATTGTGGCGCCTGAGGAGAGCTTTGTCTAGGCTGAGGGAGGGACCAGTCTGCCTAGCTCAGACACTCCTGAATCATTCCTGGAACATTCTACGAACCCTGACCAAGGAAGGCTGACCAGGGCTTGTAGGGGATCCCATTGTATCCATAAATGAGAACTGGCAATAAGCTGATTCAGGTATATGGAAGGCTTCCCCATCTCTTAATATTGGCTCTACTTCCAGAAGGTCTTAGGGCTTCCCTGGTCACTCAGATGGTAAAGCATCTGCCTGCAATGCGGGACACCCGGGATCAATTTCCTGGGTTGGGAAGATCCGCCTGAGAAGGAAATGGCAACCCACTCCAGTATGCTTGTCTGGAATATTCCATGGAGAGAGGAACCTGGTGGGCTACAGTCCATGGGGTTGCAAGAGTTGGATACAACTGAGTGACTTCACTTCACTTCACTTTAGTTCCAGAAGGTCTCCAGNGCAACCCACTCCAGTATGCTTGTCTGGAATATTCCATGGAGAGAGGAACCTGGTGGGCTACAGTCCATGGGGTTGCAAGAGTTGGATACGACTGAGTGACTTCACTTCACTTCACTTTAGTTCCAGAAGGTCTCCACATTTCTTCATTTCTCTCTGCTTTACTATTACTCTTTACTTTCGCAAAATACAGTCTCTTTACAATAGCCCAAATGCCTTTTAAAATAATTACATTTTTAAAATTGAGGTCTGGTCAGTTTACAATGTTGTGTTAGGTTCAAGGGTACAGTAAAGTGATTAAGTTTAGAAAGATAGGTAGATCTTTTCTAGATTCTTTTCCATTATAGGCTATTACAAGACTTCAATAGGTCCTGGTTGTTTACCTGTTTGATATGTAGTGATGTATATATGTTAATCCCAAACTCCTAGCTTTTAAAAGTATCTTTTGAAACAGGTGGTGCAGGTCATGCCGTTGTCCTGATTCCAGTCCTCCAGGTGTGTTCCACGGCACTTAGGTTAGAATCCAAGCACCATCATCCCATGCCTCCAGTATGCTCTGTGACCAGGCTTCTGCCCATTCTTCTATACCCACCTCTGCCACTCTTTCTGTGGCTTATGATCTTCTAACCACATCACTCCAAAATCACTGCAGATGGTGACTGCAGCCATGAAATTAGAAGACGCTTGCTCCTTGGAAAAAAAGTTATGNAAGAGCAGTACAGAAGGTGGGGTTTTCGAATGCTTGCTGCATCGTGGGCAAAGGGACTGCTCCCTGTGACTGTAAATATCGGGGAAAGTTCTTCCACGTGGAAACAGGCTATATTCAAGGCAGTTGGAACAAGGTGATGAACCCTGGGTTCACAGGTGGACTCACCAGCATGCAGACACAAGGAATCATCACAAGAGGAAGGGCACAGATGGAGAATCTTCCAAGGAGGGGCAAGAATCAAGAATCCAGGTCTGACCCCTCGTGGGAAGCTCAGCCATTTGCAGAAACTGATGGATAGACTTTCTGATTTCCACGCAGCCCAGAATGGGTAGTTGAGCCATTGTTACTTAGATGGTGTGGGGCCTGGCGATCCCAGAAGATGCCTGGGGCAACAAAGAACAAGACTTGTTATCAGAGATGACGTTAAAATGTGGACCAGATAACTTCTTCAAGTGTTATAGTTTATTCTGCACTAAGGAAGTGTGTGCGAGTGGGGATGGGTGTGTATGCAACTCACTAAATTGTTTTCCTTTGATGAAATCACATTACACGGTGAGCCCGGACCCACACATGAGCACCTCCCCACAACAGGTAAGCCAGGCCCTTTCCCATTTCCCGTGGGGCATCTCATAGCCAAAGGCCATGCAGCCAGGAAGGAAGTTTTCTCCGTGTTTCCCATGGAGCTGAGCAGGAACCAGCATGAAACAGGAACTGGACAGGACAGCTTCAGTAAGCCAACGGGATCATCACACCTAAATTGCAGAATGGAAAAAGGCAGCTTTTAGAGTGAAATTGATCTGGGCAAAAATTGCCAAGAACACTACTTTAAGGAATAATCTACCTTAAAAAAAAAATAACACTATCTAAGCTTATTCTGAATGACTTTACCATTACATTTTAACAAAGAAAATTTAATGGGAGAGAAGCTAAACTTCCATTAAATCGCTTCGAACACCCCCGATTCATATTCACTAATAATGATGATTTCCAAAAGCTCATTCCTGCGACTCAGAGCAAGCGGCCCAGCAGGCAGATGCCGTGCATGGAGTAATCTCCATGAATAATTGCCTGTCAGCGTGGCATACTAAAGAGAAACAGGACTGTCTTGGTTTGCTGTTTAACTTGAAGATACAAAGCAGAACACTAGGCTTAAGGAAAATGCTTTCAGACTTTCAAGTTTACATGGAATTTGGGAATTTTAACCCCTAGGGAAGGATTGGAAGGATCAACAGATGCTCTGAAAATGTGCACCAGATTTTTTTGTATGTCTGTATTAACATGCCTTTTTCAGGAAAGAGGATTCAGAGGGGATACTGCCCCCAAAACATTTAAGAATCACTGAATACATGTACTTTGACCGATGCCATCCAATAGAACTTCTAGAATGATGGAACTATTTTGTATCTGTACCATCCAAAATGGTAGCCATTAGCCACCATGGCTATGGAGCACATGAAATGGGGCTAGTGCAAGTAACAAGTTGTATTTTTAACTTTATTTAATTTTTACTAATTTAAATTTTGTGAAAGCAAAATTATAAGGATTAAAAAACATATCAGTGGTTACCAGGAGCTAGAGCTTGGCAGAAGGTTGAGCAGCCTGCCTGGAATAATTTGGATCAGTGGAACACTTCTGCATTTTGACTGGAGTGGCAGATACTTGGTTCTATGTACTTGTCAAAGCTCATGGAAACCTCCATCAGAAACAGTGATTTACTGGGACTTCCCTGACAGTCCAGTGGTTAGGGCTCCATGTTTCTACTGCAGGGATCATAGGTTCAATCCCTGGTCAAGGAACTAAGATCCCACAAGCCTCTCAGTGCAGTCAAAGAAAAAAAAAAGTGCTTTATTGTACACAGACTGAAAAAAAACTTTTAAAAGATGTAATTGTAATGTGATTTAAAAGATGTGGTTAGTGGCTACCTTATTAGTTGTGTAGCCTTAGACCATCACTGTAAGAGATCTATCTGTGTTTGCCTCAACACTGATGTGACTGGATTTTCCTGCCCAACAGATTCATTAAGCTTAGAAATGTTTCTACAAACCATTGCAATAATTAAGCGTGTTGCAGTCTCACTGGCAAGGACAGCATGCTAAGGACAGGATGCTGATGCCCTGTCCCGTTCCCTCCAGCTCTGCTGGGTGGTCCAACCCTCCTTGGCTACCACAAATTTTGAGGAATAACCTTGCCACAAGTTTAATACCCTTTTCCCAAGCTCCAATCTCCAGTCTTGGGACGGACCTCCTGCCTTAGCACCATCCAGAGATTCCTCTAGGTAGCAGAAAAGGCACGGTGAGCTGCAACCGGTAACAGCTTGCCTTGGTAAGCACCACTACCAACAGGCATCTTACTCAGAAGTAATCTCAAACACGTGCTCATGGAAACTCTTTTCAACACAATCCAATTTTTTCCCTTATGACCATTTGTCAGTATCCTAGGGTTTCCCGGACAAAATACAGCCAACTTGTAGCTTAGAACAATAGAAATTAATTGTCTCCCAGAGACCAGAAGCCTGAAATCCAGGTGTCAACAAGATTGGCATCTTCTCAGCCGCTGCAGGGAGAGCCTAGTCTGCGTCTCTCTTCGGGCTTCGGTGGCTTCAGCTCACCCCCTCTTTTCTTGGCCTATGGCAGCAACACTCACATGTCTGCCTCCATCTTCCATCTCCACAGAGCATCTTCCTGTCTGTGTCTCTCTGAGTCTCTGTATGCAAATGTCCCTCTTCTATACAGACACTGGAATTTGGATCAGGCACTAGAAAAGGAAATGGCAACCCACTCTAGTACTCTTGCCTGGAAAATCCCATGGACGTAGAAGCCTGGTAAGCTACAGTCCATGGGGTTGCAAAGAGTCGGACATGACTGAGCGACTTCTCTCTTTACCCTCACTCACTACGACCTCACCTTAATGTAATCACATCGGCAAAGATCCAAGTTCCCCCAAAAGTTCATATTCACAAGGTACCAGGACTCGAATGCATCTTTCCAGGGGACACAATTCAACCCATAAAAGACCCCAATCATTGTTGGACAGAATCCCTTTCCTGGCATAGAACATTCCAGACCAGGTATGGCTTCACCTTGGATTTGTCTTGAACTTCATTTGTGTGCGTGTTTCTTTCTGTGTGTGTTCATAGGTGTGCATGCGTACGTGTGTGTGTGTGTGTGTATGTGCGTGTGTGTGTTTTCCATCTCAGGGTTTATGTCCTGTCTGTGGCAAAGGGAGTAGTGTCCTTGCAGTGCCCACTTTTACTGAGCCCTTAACATTCAGGAATGGGGAAGGCACTGGCACCCCACTCCAGCACTCTTGCCTGGAAAATCCCATGGACCGAGGAGCCTGGTGGGCTGCAGTCCATGGGGTCGCTGAGGGTCGGACACGACTGAGTGACTTCACTTTCACTTTTCACTTTCATGCATTAGAGAAGGAAATGGCACCCCACTCCAACGTTCTTGCCTGGAGAATCCCAGGGACGGGGGAGCCTGGTGGGCTGCCGTCTCTAGGGTCGCATAGAGCCGGACACGACTGAAGCGACTCAGCAGCAGCAGCAGCAGCAACATTCAGGAAAGCTTGCTTTCATTAATCGAAGAGCAGGTCCTGAGGCAGAGACGTGACCTCTCCCAGGTCGGCTGGCCCTGAGCTCGTTAGCAGAAGTCTGGGCACAGAGGTACAGAGGATGCTGAAAGACAAGAGAAACTGGATTTGAGTCTAAAGTTTCTTATCACGAGTGACAGAAGGAATTACTCCACTTTTTTTTTGAATGCCCCACACAGCATGCTAAATCTTAGTTCCCTGACCAAGACCCACACCATCTGCGGTGGAGGCGTGGAGTCTTAACCACTGGACCACCGGGGAAGCCCAGTTACTTCACTTTTTGAGCCTTAATTTTCTCACTGGTCCCATGAGACTAATGCCTACGTCTTGGGTTGCTTTTATCAGTAGATAATAGATCTACTGAGTGCTTAGTAGCTAATCAATAAATGTTGTTTTCCAAGTCCTTCCTTTTTTGACAATTTTCCTTTCATTAGAAATCATTTCTATTTAATATAAGAATGAAGAAAAACATGAAAGGTAAATGGAAATGTTTGTAATTCCCTCACCCAGGGATGATCGTTATTTAAATTTTTATGTTCTTTCCTGGCTATCTTTTTCAATGCATATATTTACATATACTATTTCTGCAAAATTGGTTTCATTCTGTACATATTTGTTTTGGAACCACT
Organism: Neotragus pygmaeus; assembly: GCA_006410875.1. Classification (NCBI taxonomy): domain Eukaryota; kingdom Metazoa; phylum Chordata; class Mammalia; order Artiodactyla; family Bovidae; genus Neotragus; species Neotragus pygmaeus. The sequence goes on along the minus strand of SJYV01039606.1, from coordinate 2,741,864 downwards.
CTCACTTAACAAGACAGTAAGTACATTTTCATATTTAATTAAATGGTCCTCTAAAGCATGGTTTAGAATGGCTGCAGAGTAATCCATTATGGACATAATATATTTCTTCAATAAATAACATTTTGTCAGCCCTTTTGGCTGTTTCCAATATTTTACTCTTTTAAACAATGTTGTTAGAAATGTCCTTATGTATAATACATTGTGCCTGTCTCCAATTATTCCTTTTAGAATGCAGTTATCTGGGGGAATTCCTGGAAGTTCAGTGGTTAGGACTCGACGCTTTTATTGTGGTGAACTGGGTCCAATCCCTGGTGAGGGAACTAAAATTCCATGGTATGGCTAAAAAAACAAGGCAAGAAAAGTTATCAGGAATAGGATGACTTAAATCCACTCTCTAAAGGACCATTTCATAACGTCTTCTTGCTTCCTTCTCTCCTTCCTCCTCCTCATCTCAGTTGATAACCTTCCCTCTTGATGTCAATGAGAAGACAGAAGCCATCAGATGAGACCTTTCTTACCTCCCCTTGACCAAGTCCATCCATCTGCATTCACCTGGACCGTCACACTGNCTTCATAATGTCAAGGCAAGACATAACTGGATCAGTTCAGTTCAGCACTCAGTCATGTCCAACTCTTTGCGACCCCATGGACTGCAGCATGCCATGCTTCCCTGTCCATCACCAACTCCCGAAGCCTACTTAGACTCATGTCCATTGTATCGGTGTTATTGTTGGATGGCAACACTACTGGATGTTATTTTTTTAAGTAGATTTTAAGAAGTTTAGAGAAAAAGTAGGTATTTTGGAAGGAACTGTGACTCATGAAGATGGTTGATAGTAAAAAAATGAAATTCTGATGATTTACTTGTAAATTATCTAAACAGGAGAGAAAGGTGTATGGGCAAGATGGTTTATCTTTACAAAGCCAGTGGTAGAGACAATTCTCTGAGCACAAAGTGTATAGAAAATATACCAAATGGAGGAGCACATAACTAAAGAAAATTACAAGCATAGAGTTTATTTAAAATGAAATTGGTTACTTTTCTGTAGTAGAATTAGTTTTAAAATATGCATTTACAGAACATATTTCAAAGTTAAAACAATGACTACTGGCTAATCCTTAACTCTGACTTTCTGGAAAAGAATTCATAAGAAGAAGGTTTAGGCAGGATGGTGTCAGGTTGGCTTAAACTGAGAATTAGCTGGAAGGGATTGGGGGCAGGAGGAGAAGGGGATGACAGAGGATGAGATGGCTGGATGGCATCACTGACTCGATGGGTGTGAGTCTGAGTGAACTCTGGGAGTTGGTGATGGACAGGGAGGCCTGGTGTGCTGCAATTCATGGGGTCGCAAAGAGTCAGACACGACTGAGCGACTGAATTGAATTGAAATATGAAAAGATTAGAGCAAAAAAACCAAAAATAGGCTAAAGATAGGAGAAAGGGCCTTTGGTTTTTTTTAAATTAGTTTCCTCTAGATGCTAGAGAAGGGGATAAAGCCACTTACTAGGGAGGATGGAAAGCCTCAAAGTTATTCTTTACTGAAAATATATTAACAGAAACTGAGTATTTACCAGGGATAGTTGTAGAAGAAGGTGTAAGATTACTATTTAATGTATTAAGTGTAGTTGCCTTACTTGCATGGATGTCTAGATGTGTTGTAAACACCCTGATCTGAGTTTAAGCCTCAATTTGTATTATTCTAATTAGAATTTACCTGCCATTTGTAGTGATATTGAGCACTCATAACTAAGATGTATGGAAAAATTAATGAGAAAAACTACAAGTGTACCAACGGCTATTCTCCAAACCACCCCTATTATTTGCACTAGGCTCAATGAATCAAAGAATACTCTTGGGTTCAGTTCAGTTCAGTTGCTCAGTGGCGTCTGATTCCCCACAACACTATGGACTGCAGCACGCCAGGCCTCCCTGTCCATCACCAACTCCCGGAGCCTGCCCAAACCCACATCTCTCGGGTCAGTGATGGCATCCAACCATCTCATCCTCTGTCGTCCCCCTTTCCTCCTGCCCCCAACCCCTCCTCTCATCAGGGTCTTTTCCAATGAGTCAGCACTTCACATCAGTGGCCAAAGTATTGGAGTTTCAGCTTCAGCATCAGTCCTTCCAATGAATATTCAGGACTGATTTCGTTCAGGACAGACTGGTCTGATTTCCCTGCAGTCCAAGGGACTCTCAGGAGTCTTCTCCAATACCACAGTCCAAAAGCATCAATTCTTCGATGCTCAGCTTTCTTTATAGTCCAACTCTCACATCCATACACGACTACTGGAAAAGCCATAGCTTTGACTAGATGGACCTTTGTTGGAAAGTAGTATCTATGCTTTTTAATATGCTGTCTAGGTTGGTCATAGGTTTTCTTTGAAGGAGCAAGCGTCTTTTAATTTCATGGCTGCAGTCACCATCTGCAGTGATTTTGGAATTCAAGAAAATAAAGTCTGTCACTGTTTCCATTGTTTCACCATCTATTTGTCATGAAGTGATGGGACCGGATGCCATGATCTTAGTTTGCTGAATGTTGAATTTTAAGCCAACTTTTTTCACTCTCCTCTTTCACTTTCATCAAAAGGCTCTTTAGTTCTTCTTTGCTTTCTGCCATAAGGGTCGTGTCTTCTGCATATCTGAAGTTATTGATATTTGTCCTGGCAGTCTCGATTCCAGGCATGATGTACTCGGCATATGTACAATTTTTCAAATAACTGTTTTCAAATGGTGTGGGATCTGTTGAGGGCCAGAGAAAGACAGGTAGTTGAACATTAAGGATACTTTGTAGCTCTTGCCTGGGGATCCTTAGATCCTTAATCAGATCTCTCTTCCAAAGCTGGTATGTAGTGCCTTAAAATGAGCTCTTTACTTGGCTGTGCTTTCTCATTTACATTTTATGTTCAAATTCTCTATAGTTCACATCAGAAGAGAAGAATGGAGCCTGGGTAGCAACCCCTTTTGGACATATTTAAAGCTTAGTTTGATATTGTACTATAAGAAGGGTGCTAAAATAATGATCATAATGAATCTGTTGTACAGTTTTAAGATTTGGCTTTTTAAAACTATCTTCAGTCTTAAATGGAAGTACTTAGTCTGTAAATTTGTATAGAAATAGCATTTCTAGCCAAGTAGCAAAAAAAAAAAAAAAAAAAAAAAAAAAAAAAAATTGTTTGTTTTTTNTTGTACAGTTTTAAGATTTGGCTTTTTAAAACTATCTTCAGTCTTAAATGGAAGTACTTAGTCTGTAAATTTTTATAGAAATAGCATTTCTAGCCAAGTAGCAAAAAAAAAAAAAAAAAAAAAAGACTGGTTTGTTTCTTTTCCTAGAAAACTAACAGATGCTTTCCTAGAGATAAAATGTAATGAAATTTATTTAAAATTGAGTTGGTGAATTTCCTATAGTAAAATTGGCTTTAAAATATGCATTTAACAGAACATATTTAAAAGTCAGAACAATGACTACCAGCTACTCCCTGAGTCTCTTGTATTAAAAATAATTCATATGCAGTTTTAGATGTCAGTTGAATTAACTTATAGCAACATGCAATGGGGAAATAAATTGCTAAATTGACCTTTTTTCTTTTGACTCTGCTCCTGCAAAATAAATTTCAGAATTATAAAGGTGACATAGTTAATGCTAGAATAGTAACTTCCAATTCTGTATGTGTGTGTGGAGGGGATGGGTGAGTATAAATCTATCTAGGACATCTTTTTGGTCTTGATTATTAGATACCCATCACATCAGCAAAAAATTGTCATGATTCTTGAAGGTAAAATAACAATGGGTATAGTTTCTAAGAGTCACTCCACGTGGTTATTGAAAAATCTAATTTAAAAAATATATTGGTTTCTGAAAATTTTCCCATATAATTGACTTTATATGGTTTTGCAACCAAATTGTGCTGAGCTCACCAACAGCCCACCCACGAGAGGAAGAGCATCAAAGTGAAAAGGCCACAGTGGTTAAAACATCGGATCTAATAGTTTCCCATTTAGAAAGCTAAAAGCAGCTGATGTCAATAGACAGTATTTAAGATGAGGCTAGATGCATGAATTTAGTAATCATATGCAGTAAATATCTTCTCTCGTCCCAAATTGTTTTTAAGTAAACTTTTAATTTTAGAATGGTTTTAGATTTACAGAAATATTGCAGATATAGTAAAGGGAATTCTAATATATCCCACACAGTTTCTGCTATTATTGAAATTTTATTTTAGTATGGTATATTGATATACCAAACTAACATCGATATAATTTTTATTAAAGTCTATATTTTTTCAGATTTCCTGTTTTTTTAATCTCATGATCTTTTCTATTCCAGGATCCCATCCAGGATAGCATTCTGCATTTAGTCATTGTTACTATTTAGGCTATTCTTGACTTTGACAGTTTATCAGACTTACCTTGTTCTTTTTTTTTTTTTTATCATATTGACAATTTTGAGGAGTACTGGTCAAGTATTTGGTAGAATGGCTTTTAATTGGGATTTGTTTGATGTTTTTATAATGGAGTTATGTGTTTTTTGGGGAAAGACCACAGAGGGAAATTGCCACTTTCATGACATCATGTGAGGGGCACAAGCTATCAGAATGACTTATTGCAATTTATGTTGACCATTATTACCTGACTGAAACACCGTTTGCCATATTATCCTCTTAGGAAAGACATCACCTTGTACAACCTACACTTGAGGAGAATAAGTTTTGTTCCACTTCCCTGAGAGTGGATTCTTACTTCCTTGAGGGTGGATTCTTTACATAAATTATTAGGAATTCTTATGAATGGCAGATTGGTTTGTTCTCCATTTATTTTGTCACTAAATTGTTTATATCAGTATGGACTCATGGATATTCATTTTATACTTTGGATTACAAACGAATACTCCTTCATTTTGTTTTTCAGTCTGTTTCCCTTGGGAACTCTTTCAGTTGGTTTTAGTGTCTCTTTGACCCATTGCTTGTTTCATCTGTGTGTGTGTGTGTGCGTGTTCTGAGCATTCCCTTACTTTCTGCCAGTGTAAAATGTTCCAGGATCATCTTTTATATTTCCTGTCCTAATTTCAAAGTCTGCTATTTCTCCAAGGAACCCTAGAGAATGGTATTAGAAACCAAGATATGGATGTTAGCTGTGCTCATTGCTACTGAGATATAGTTGCTTCTCGGCCTTTCCAGCTGACAGAACAAGGAGATATGTATACGTGTATACTAACCTATGTATAGCATAGACATATGCTGCAGTCCATGGGGTCACAAAGAGTCAGATATGACTAACTGAACTGAACCTATGTATACACACATAAATACCAGTACAGATATTTTTAGATATTACAGATGTATGACCATCTGTACCTATGTTAAACTAAACAGGGGTTCATACTGATGTCAGCTGTAATCTCTTATTATATAGATAATTTACCCTCTTCCTCTTGCTTATTTGTAGCTTCTCCATTCCAACAATGGCTCTTCTTTCATTTATTTACTTATTTTAAGTTATCCTAAATATATCCCATAATCTTAAATATATAGTTATATTTTACCTACTTGGTGAACTCCTTGGTGACAAAACTCTTGTAACTTTTGCAATAAAACAGTTATGTTAAATGGTTACATTCATTAATCCTTTTCAAATATTTGTGTTTTCAAGGAAGAGTACTACTAATCCAAATATATCCTACCAAGTGTTAGACTTTTAGGCAGTGTTAACAATGACTGAAAAACTTGTAGGCAGGGTAGGGAAATCTTGCTCTCTAAGGCCAGCCTCCCTTAATGTATTATTTCTTAACTTTGTTTTGAAACTTCTTAGAGTTAAACTTTTTAAAGTTATCCTCAAACCACATCATCTTTAACAGGATTACCTTTCTTCATTCAACAAATATGTTTTTGAGCATCTTCTCTAAGTGTGATACTGTGTTAGGGGCAGAGTTCCAAACTGTAGATCAGCCACCTTCTGGGTAGCTAAAATGCTCTTGGAACCAGTGGCTCCCAGACTGCTAAATTTTAAGAGACAGTTAAAGAAAAATGGCATGGAGATACTTACCACCCTTTTATTTTGTCAAGTCTGATCGTTAAACATGAACAACCAAACAAGCAAGACTTTGATCAGGTAGGATTTGTTCTGCCCCTTCTGAATGTCAATTTTAGATTTCATATGAGGTACTTTTCTCTAATTAATAAAAGCTTTTCACCCTAATCCACTTTTATTTGAAGGTTGTTTTCTAAAACAACCTTAGCTATTATCTTACTCTACAGATGTCAGGGGTAGACTTTTAATGAGGAGAACAGATGTCAGAAATTTGACAATTGTGAATAATCATGTCTATCTCTTGTCAATCTTTCGATTCTAAGTAAGGGAAATGCTTTGGAGAATTGCTTCTTTGATTGGAAACCTAGGTTAGCACATGGTATTCCATAGTGAAAGCTTAGTATGAATGAAAAAATGAATCTTCTCAAATCATCTCATTAATTAATATGGAGGTATAGAATCTAGCATCGGACAAGAACTTCCTTTTACATTTTATAGACGAACATAATAAAAGCAAGATATTTGCCCTAATTAATGAGTGGTAGAATTTAACCTTGATTTTCTGACTTTGTCTTAACTTCTTTATAATAAGACATTATTTTAAAGTTAGTACATCTCTCATTCTCATTTTGATTTTGAACTTAGTTTTACAAGTAAGCCTTTTATTGGGCATGAGAAGGCACCATTTTGTGAACCTAGTGATTCTACAAATCTTGTACCATCACCTCTGAGACCTAATAAAGCTAAAAGAAACAAGTTGTTTTAAGTCTTTAGGATATAAATAAAAATCAAATATATTTATGAAGATATGTAGAGATTTATAGAATTTAATCAAGTGATGAGCATTTCATTCTTTGAAACTAGTTTTTTTTCTCTTAAACATGCTCTTTGAAGAATATTTAGAAAACACAGATTAAATGATAAGAGAAATCACCAATAGTCAGTTGAAAGTTAACCATTTTAAACATTTTGGCATAGATTTAGCGTATGCTGCTACTGCTGCTAAGTCGCTTCAGTCGTGTCCAACTCTGTGCGACCCCACAGACGGCAGCCCACCAGGCTCCCCTATCCCTGGGATTCTCCAGGCAAGAACACTGGAGTGGGTTGCCATTTCCTTCTCCAATGCGTGTAAGTGAAAAGTGAAAGTGAAGTCACTCAGTCGTGTCCGACTCTTTGCGACCCCATGGACTGCAGCCTACCAGACTCTTCCATCTATGGGATTTTCTAGGCAAGAGTACTGGAGTGGGGTGCCATTGCCTTCTCCGATAGTATACTGTTATACTATATGATTTAAAATGTAATTTATATGTTTTTATTCTATGTAGAGAATGTTTTCATGTTAACTATTTTGTTATACTAAATAAGTGAGAAGTGAGAAGTATAAGAAGTGAAAGTGAAAGTCACTCAGTTGTGTTGGACTCTTTGCAACCCCATGGTCTGTAGCCTGCCAGGCTCTTCTGTCCATGGGATTCTCCAGACAAGAATTGAGTCAGTTGCCATGCCCTCTTCTGGGGGATCTTCTCAATCCAGGGATCAAACTCAGGTCTCCCACATTACAGGCGAATTCAGGGAAGCCCAAGAATACTGGAGTGGGTAGCCTATCCCTTTTCCAGGGTATCATCCCAACCCAGGAATCGAACCAGAGTCTCCTGCACTGCAGGTGGATTCTTTACCAGCTGATCTATGAAGGAAGCCCCTTAAAATAGTTACTAGTATTCCATTATGTGGTAAAATGGCTTCCCTGCTGCCTCAGTGGTAAAGAATCCACCTGCAATGTGGGAGATATGGGTTCAATCCCTGGGTCAGGAAAATCCCCTGGAGAAGGAAATGGTAACTCACTCCAGTATTCTTGCCTGGGAAATTCCACTGCAACAGCGGAGCCTGGTGGGCTACAGTCCATGTGGTCACAAAAGTGTTGAATACAATTGAGAGACTAAACAACAACAACAATTGTGGGCTAGGTCCCCCTTTTGCATGTTTATTTCCAATGACAATTTCACTTTAATTCTTGTTAATTCAATAGGAAATTATGCTATTGAGTTTTTAAGAGAAAGGGAAGGTGAGTGGTATTGTGTTGTTATTGTTGTAGGGCAGTGGTGCCCTTAAGTGCTTGAAATTACTGCTGTGGGATTTGTTTGCTTGCTTCCCTAGCTGGGCTGCGGGCTGGCCGAGGCCTGTTTGCTCATAGCCCAACTGAGAGAGCAGTCGCGTCAGCAGGAACAGAGCGGGCTTCATCTCTGCTCTTTGTCTTGGATTTGGTGCTGGTGTGTTGTCCTCAATGCTGCCATGTGATGGCTTGTAAGCAGCACTACACACGGGATCTGTAACTCCTTTTGAAAGCTCTATTGTGAGATGCTGCTGAGTTTTAATGCAGAGGAGATTTTTGCCAGTGTTTTGCTTTTGATTTCTTTCAAATGTGAATATGCCTTCCTCTAAAGAATCCTAAGTAAGGAAAGCACCTAAAAGATGAATTAAATTATCTTGTCCTTCAATAGGAAAGTGAGTACTCAGATTTCTTTCTCTGTTTTACATTGTAGTTAATTACTATGAAAGAGGTGAGAAACATGAGTAGGGGTAGGAACTAGGGAAGGTTTCATAAATGAAATGATATTTGAATAGGCTGATAAAGAATGGGTAGGACTGTTGAGAGTAGAAACAGATGATAAGCTCAGAAATTTGGACAGTGGAAGTTACTCAGAATTTGTTTCAATTCATTCATAAAATTTTGAGAGTCTGTGATGTTGCAGGAATTATACTAAATGTTGATTATATAAGGATTAATTAGATATGGTTTCTACTTTCTAGGAGTTAAAAGTATGGTTGGGAAGGTAGAAAATAGATAAGCATATATAGGTGGCTTTATAATATAGTTCTCTGCAAATATAATAATAGGGAGTTCAGAATAGGGATATCATAGACCAGCTTAGCAGAGAAGGCAATGGCAACCCACTCCAGTACTCTTGCCTGGAAAATCCCATGGACAGAGGAGCCTGGTATGCTGCAGTCCATGGGGTCGCTAAGAGTCGGACACGACTGAGCGACTTCACTTTCACTTTTCACTTTCATGCATTGGAGAAGGAAATGGCAACCAGCTCCAGTGTTCTTGCTGGAAAATCCCAGAGATGTGGGGGGTGGGGCCTGTTGGGCTGCCGTCTATGGGATCGCACAGAGTTGGACAGGACTGAAGTGATTTAGCAGCAGCGGCAGCCCAGCTTATGCAAAGTAGCAAAAAAGCCTTGGTGGGCTAATACCTCAACTGAGTCTTGAAGGNGGGGGGTGGGGCCTGTTGGGCTGCCGTCTATGGGATCGCACAGAGTTGGACAGGACTGAAGTGATTTAGCAGCAGCGGCAGCCCAGCTTATGCAAAGTAGCAAAAAAGCCTTGGTGGGCTAATACCTCAACTGAGTCTTGAAGGACCCATGGGCAGAGAGTGAGGATACTACAGGTAGAGAAAACTGCATGTACAAAAGCAAGTATGCAAGAAGGTAGATGGAATCTTCAGAACACTAAAAAAAGCCCAGACACGACTGAAGCAATTTAGCGACAGCAGCAGATTGAGACAGAACTGTGTTTGGATTGAGACAGGATGAGTTTGGGGTGCTTGTAATACAAAGTGGAAGTCTGGAACTCAGAAGATAGATCAAGATTACAGAGGTCTAATTGGGAACCATTATCAGGAAGTGGACAAAACCATTGAAGGAGAATGTGTGGAGTGAGAGGAGGGCTGATAAAAACCCAGGAAGGACTAGACAATGAAAGACACTGAGAAGGAGGGGAGAGATTGGAGGCAAAGCAGAAGGGAATAGGGTGAGGGAAGTTAGCTGAGAAAGCATCAGGAAAGGAGAGGTAAAACAAGGAGAGGATGAGAGGAGAAGAAAGGAGAGGAGAGAGAAGTAAAAAATATTAAGTGTTGCTGAAAGAAGAAGGAAGGTAAATTCTGGGAGTCCCATCATTCTTAGACGTAAGAAGGTCATGTCTATCCCCAGTTCCCTAAGTTGCCCTACCGCCAGCAACCATGAGTCTGTTCTCTAAGTCTGCCTTTTTCTCTTTTGTAGGTTCATTGGTATCATTTCTTTTTAGATTCCACATGTAAGGGATGGATATGTACACACTGCTATATTTAAAATGGATAACCAACAAGGACCTACTGTATAGTACATGGAACTTGGCTCAATGTTATGTGGAAGACTGGATGGGAGGGGAGTTTGCGGGGAATGGATACATGTATATGTATGGCTGAGTCTCTTTGCTGTTCACCTGAAACTATTACAACATTATTAATCAGCTATATGTGCCAATACAAAATAAAAAGTTTTTTTTTTTTAAAAAGGTCCTGGTGATCTTGGTGAGGGCAGTTTTCAGGGTGAAGTAGAAGATTAACTTGATTTATAGTGTTTGAGGCATGCATTAGAGGTCAACAAGGCATGATTTTAGAATAATCTTTTTCATTAAAAAAAATTATTTTAGTTGGAGGTTAGTTATTTTACAGTATTGTGGTGGTTTTTGCCAAACCCATCTGTAGAGAGAGTGATGAGGGATAGAGCAGGTGGGAGTGGATGAATGAAATAAGGATTGAGAGAGATGATGGTGTTAGTTTGCTTGTATTTTCCCTGAAATGATGGAAAACTGGAATATTTTTTAAGAGGCACTTGAGAGGGGAGGTTGAAAATGTAGGAGAGAGTCTGAGAGGATGGAAATTGCTGGAGAGAGGTCTCAGAGGGAGGGAGGGGGATTATGAACACATGCATAATTGTACTGAGATCTTTCTTTCAAAAATGTCTAAGTGATGTTAAATATACACATACCAGTACACAGACTTTATTCTAAGTGGGCTCTAACTCTGTGTGTTTTCCTATTTCTGTATCTTTACTAATCTGAGCCATTTAGTTTTTCTTGTTATCCAGACATTTGTCCTGTCTCTAGTTTAACCTGTGATGTAAACAATTTCCCCCTAATATCTACTGAATAACCTTTGTAAAAAGTAAAGAATAAAACTTCTTGACATATACTTCTTGACGTATTAGGGACATGCTTTCTCAAGTGGTGGAGAATCCCTGGTGAGAGAACGTCGTGGGTAAGGCAACTTCTTTGGGAGGCAGTACTGTTAGCAAAGTACAGGCCTGGAAATTAGGCTCCAGCCCCAGCTCCGTCACTGGTCAGCTCCTGTGACATTGATAAATCCCTTAACCCCTCTTTGTCTCTTTCCTTACTTGTAACAGTTGAGTAGTAAGTGCCCTTGTACTTACAATCTTCACTGTTGAGAGAACTAAAGTAGATAATATATATGTATATTATTAATGCTTGGAAATGTATAGAATGCAGTACATATGAAAGTTGATATTATCATAGTTGTTCCTTACCTGGGTAGAATTCAGAAATCTACAAATTCAATGATCCCTAGTATTGATAGTTTAACAACTTTGTGCATTATGTGTGGTAGAAAGCATTTTCACATCCTTGGTTTTCCATGTAACCCTGAAAGAGGACAGCTATAAAGAAACAGGTGAATTAAATAGGCTGTGTGTAGCCATGGTGATGTAGCAGAGTTCTTCTAGAGTCCCCTCAGGTGAGCAATGCAGACTGTTGGCCAGAACTCACTGGCTTCCACACAACTCTCAAAAGTTGGATTTTTTCACATCTATACCCAATATGGAGTAGGAATTGCAGACTAGGAACTAAGAGGAAAGAATGGTTAAGAGCAGACACACTTATAGCAGAGTGATGTGACATCCAATGTGTGATATCTCCTAAGGGGACAACAATAATAATAAAAGCTCACAATTTGTGCAGGATTATCAGGCCTTTTAAAGATCTGCTGTGGACATAGCTATATTTTAGCTTAATATAATAGGTGATGTTTCAAATGAAGACTTTATAAAAGAAATATTTAAATATTTGATATGTTGTATGTTAAGAATGCCAGGAAAAAATATCAACTTTATAGTTTTTCATTAAAATAAAATTTTGACAATTAAAGTGCCAGCTGGGGCCTTTCCCAAAGGGTCTCACTTGACTATTATTTGAAGTATGCTAAAGAGTTAGTGCTCTTTATATAAACTACTGAGAGATAGAGCTGGTTTCTATCTTTCCTGTATGTGATAGATGGTATACAAAACCTGGTGATTTTTAAAGGGAATATCAAGGAAGCTTCATATTGTCAGTTCAATTTTATATTTCCATCAGTTCAGTTCAGTCAGTCAGTCATGTCCAACTCTTGGCAACCCCATGAATCGCAGCATGCCAGGCCTCCCTGACCATCACCAACTCCCGGAGTTCACTCAGACTCACGNTGGCACCCCACTCCAACGTTCTTGCCTGGAAAATCCCAGGGACGGGGGAGCCTGGTGGGCTGCCGTCTCTAGGGTCGCATAGAGCCGGACACGACTGAAGCGACTCAGCAGCAGCAGCAGCAGCAACATTCAGGAAAGCTTGCTTTCATTAATCGAAGAGCAGGTCCTGAGGCAGAGACGTGACCTCTCCCAGGTCGGCTGGCCCTGAGCTCGTTAGCAGAAGTCTGGGCACAGAGGTACAGAGGATGCTGAAAGACAAGAGAAACTGGATTTGAGTCTAAAGTTTCTTATCACGAGTGACAGAAGGAATTACTCCACTTTTTTTTTGAATGCCCCACACAGCATGCTAAATCTTAGTTCCCTGACCAAGACCCACACCATCTGCGGTGGAGGCGTGGAGTCTTAACCACTGGACCACCGGGGAAGCCCAGTTACTTCACTTTTTGAGCCTTAATTTTCTCACTGGTCCCATGAGACTAATGCCTACGTCTTGGGTTGCTTTTATCAGTAGATAATAGATCTACTGAGTGCTTAGTAGCTAATCAATAAATGTTGTTTTCCAAGTCCTTCCTTTTTTGACAATTTTCCTTTCATTAGAAATCATTTCTATTTAATATAAGAATGAAGAAAAACATGAAAGGTAAATGGAAATGTTTGTAATTCCCTCACCCAGGGATGATCGTTATTTAAATTTTTATGTTCTTTCCTGGCTATCTTTTTCAATGCATATATTTACATATACTATTTCTGCAAAATTGGTTTCATTCTGTACATATTTGTTTTGGAACCACTCTCACTTAACAAGACAGTAAGTACATTTTCATATTTAATTAAATGGTCCTCTAAAGCATGGTTTAGAATGGCTGCAGAGTAATCCATTATGGACATAATATATTTCTTCAATAAATAACATTTTGTCAGCCCTTTTGGCTGTTTCCAATATTTTACTCTTTTAAACAATGTTGTTAGAAATGTCCTTATGTATAATACATTGTGCCTGTCTCCAATTATTCCTTTTAGAATGCAGTTATCTGGGGGAATTCCTGGAAGTTCAGTGGTTAGGACTCGACGCTTTTATTGTGGTGAACTGGGTCCAATCCCTGGTGAGGGAACTAAAATTCCATGGTATGGCTAAAAAAACAAGGCAAGAAAAGTTATCAGGAATAGGATGACTTAAATCCACTCTCTAAAGGACCATTTCATAACGTCTTCTTGCTTCCTTCTCTCCTTCCTCCTCCTCATCTCAGTTGATAACCTTCCCTCTTGATGTCAATGAGAAGACAGAAGCCATCAGATGAGACCTTTCTTACCTCCCCTTGACCAAGTCCATCCATCTGCATTCACCTGGACCGTCACACTGTCTCGCCTCCCTGCCACATAGGTGAAGTTCAGCCCCTCCACTTAGGCTCTGGGTCCCAGCCTCTCTTGCTGACTCACTGACACTGCTCCTAAAACCTCTCTGCTTCCTCTCCTGCATCTTCAGAGACCTTCACCAGATCTGGAACATCCCATCCCCGACACCATGCAGACACCTAGAGATTTATCTCCTGGATTTTTGTTCTGTGACTGCTGTCACCAAAGACCACAGACTTGGTGGCTTCAAACACAGATATATTGTCTTACAGTTCTGGAAATCAGAAGTCCCAAATAGGTTTCTACTGGACTAAAATCAAGTGTCAACAGGGTTGTGTTCCTTCTGGAGCTCCAGGAGAAAATCCATTTCCTTTCCTTTTCCAGCCTCTTACAAAGACCCCTGTGGTTACCTTGCCATCGAGACAACCCAGGACNTCTACTGGACTAAAATCAAGTGTCAACAGGGTTGTGTTCCTTCTGGAGCTCCAGGAGAAAATCCATTTCCTTTCCTTTTCCAGCCTCTTACAAAGACCCCTGTGGTTACCTTGCCATCGAGACAACCCAGGACGATATTCCCATCTCAAAACCCTTAATCAAGGGCTTCCCTGGCAGTCTAGTGGCTAAGAAGCCACCTTGTAAGCCAGGGGACGCAGGTTCCATCCCTAGTCTGGGAACTAAGATCTCCAGCGCAACGAAGCCCACTCACCACAGCTAAGAGTTCACACACCTCAGTGAAAGGGCCCACGTGACACAGGGAGACCTTGAGCATCGCAACCGAGACCCAGTGCCTCTCCTGCTCAGTGCGCCCAGGGCCGAGCTCCAGGCCCCTCCACCCCCACTCGCCCAGCAGGGCATTCCCACGTCACCAAACGACACGGGGCACCCAGATGCTCCACCAGAAAGCATGGGTTCATCTTGCTTCTGTGCTTTCCCTTGAAACCAGCACCCCAGGCATCAGCAAGTCCTGAGGGTGCCACCTTTACCACGCATCCCAAGATGACCTGTGCAACACCCCTTGAACGGTCCCCTCTCTCCTGGGTCACTTCCCAGGCCTCCAAAAATCTCCCTGCTTCTTGTCCTGGACTATAGTCTGTTTCCCAGCATGATCTTTAAAATGTACATCAAATTCTGTCATTCTTGTACTCAGATCCTCCAGTCAGAGCATGTACAAGATCGAGATGGTAACTACGGGACATGCGTCTCAGACACATACAATTAACGACTTTGGTGATGACAAATGACCAGGTAGAAGATTCAGGGCGACCTTAGTCCTGTTGACAGCATGGTGGGAAATAAGCGACAAAACAGGAAACAAATGAGTGAGATGGAGACTTAGAAGAGATATGCATTAGAATCAGGAATACCTGATAAGCAGTGCCCTTAATGGCAGAATTAACAGAAATGTGACAGACTGGGAGATATTTGCAAATCTACAACTGACCAGGGATTTAAAAACAAAATATTTCCAAGAGCTCCAATGACTGAGCCAGGCAGAAGCTCAGAAGCCTGGCTGTGCATTAGAAGCAGCTCAGAAGAATGTGGACAACATCACTGCCTGGGCCTTCCCTGGATGATGTCAGTCAGAACCTCTGGGCATGAGGTTCCAGCATCAGCACATTTTAAACGCTCTCCACCCAAGTCTGCTTTGAAGACTGAGAACCGCCAGTGAAGGGTATGAACATAAGAGTGGAAATAAGGAAAGTCGACTGAAGAGAAGATGGAAAATGAGAAGATGAAGCCGCGGAGAGGTCAAGGTGTCCAGTGGTCATTTATGCAGACTCTGAAGTCTCCACCAGCTGCAGAGGAGAGAGATTCCACCATGGTTAGAGATGCTTTCTTGAACTGACTTCCTGGGCACTTGGTTGGAAGAAGATGGGCAGTTTATGGTGGGGGCCAGGAATCTGGGCTTCCCAGGGCCACTCGGGCCTCTGAGGATCTCCCTCAAGTCCTTGCAAGAGCACAGCTGAGGCCCAGGAGTGGGTGATCTCAGTAGGAACACTCTGAGCTCAGGGAACCACTTTCGCATCCACGGCAGGCAGAGTAACGCCCCCCTGGAGTGAACTGATTGGTATCCCCCCAAATCCATGTCCCCCTAGAAAGTCAGAGCATTTTACTTGGAAATAGGGTCTTTGGAGATGGAATTACATTGAGATGAGACTGGATTGGAGTTGTCTCTAAATCCAAAGGCCAGTGTCCTTAAAAGAAGAAAGGACACATAGACACACAGGAGAGAAAGGGGCCACGTGAAGGCAGAGGGACACATGGAAGACCTAGAGCTCCTCCCGACAGAAGGGGATAGGTGCACCCCTTTTTGAAACGATTTATTTATTAATTCGTTTTGGGCTTCACTGCTGTGCAGGCTTCTCTCTCATTGTGGTGAACGGGGGCTCCTCTCTGATTGCGAGGCGTGGGCTTTTCATCACCGTGGCTTCTCCTGTTGCACGCTGCAGGGTGTGCAGGCTTCAGCAGCTGCAGCACGCAGGCTCGGTTGCTCCACGGCTTGTGGGATCTTCCCGGACCAGGGCTCAAACCCACATCCTCTTAAAACCACTAGACCACCACCAGGGAAGCCCACGTACAGCCTTTAGTCCCTTAGAGCTTTTCATGATTTCAGTTTTTATATTTAATTGTATAATCCAACAGCCTTTAACCAATTTCTTGGGAATGTGACGAAAGCTATTGACGCTTCCACCTCCAAAGAACATAAACATATACATGCAAAACTTTGCCACAATGAAGAACATTTCCAATCCTGTTGCCATTTCTCTTGGTTTACAGCCTAAAGCAGAGGCCTTGTTTCAAAAAGGCTCTCTTGTCCCTCTAGCCTGTCCCACAAACAAAAGTTTCAAATATCAAACAGAAGGCTTTTATTCCCTCAGGCCAAGGTGTTCACCTCTAGAAAAAGAAGGTTAAAAAACAAACAAAAAGAACCCCTCATTTAAAAACGAACTGAGGCAACCCGGAAAGGAGGGACTCAGATGCACGCAGAGCAAAGTTCACAGAAGCATCATTCCCAAGTGCCAAAAGGTGTGGACATCTGAAATGTCCCTGGATGGATTGATGGATAAACAAATAGGGTCTATACAGTACTATTCAGCCTTAAAAGAAATGAAATTCTGACAAGTGTTATAACATACATGAACCCTAAAAACAGTATGCTGAGTAACATAAGCCAGATACAGAAGAACAAATATTATATGATCATCCTTATATGAGATACCTAACAGAGGCAAATTTATAGAGACAGGAAGTAGAATTGATAACTGAGTGGGACTTCCCTGGTGGCCCAGTGGCTAAGGCCCGGGTCCCCATGCTTGCAAAGCAGGAGGCCTGCGTTTGATCCCTGGTCAGGAACTAGATTCTACACGCCACAGTTAAAGATCCTGCTTGCAGCAACGAATCTGTTGGTGCCACTGGGCTGCTCCTTTGTTGGATTTGTCATTCATTTGACACGTGTTTACTAAGGACCTACCAGGTATCAGAGGTTTCCCAGGTGGCTCAGTGGTAAAGACTCCACGTGCCAAAGCAGAAGACCCAAGAGACGTGGGTTCAATCCCTGGGTTGGAAAGATTTCCTGGAGAAGGAAATAGCAACCCACTCCGGTGTTCTTGCTTGGGAAATCCCATGGACAGAGGAACCCGGNGTCAGCACAATGCATATGAGACCTCTAGGGCAAACGAGCCTTTAAAAGGGATACAAGGGGCTTCCTTGGCAGTCCAGTTGTTAAGACTTAAGTGTTTCCAATGCAGGGGGCACCAGTGTGATCCCTGGTGGAGGAACTAAGATCCCATATGCTGTATAACATGGCCTATATATATATATATATAATTTATATATATATATATATATATGATCCTAGAGCAAACAGCAATTCCTGGACCCAACTAAATGGCTTTGCTGATAATAACCACGATAACTTGCATTGACCAAACCCTTGCTTAAAGCCACATACTGTGACCAGCATTTTTAAGTGGGCTATCTCATTTAATCCTCCAAGAACTCTATACGGTATCTTCCACTATCTCCACTTTTCTGTCCAGGAAAGTGAGGCACGGAGAAATCCAGTGACCTGCTCCATGACCCATGTGACATCGGCACAGACGTGGAGAGGCCAGAAGGGATCCCCTGTGAATCAAGAAGAGCTGCAACCCTGGGGCTGGGTAGCCATGGAAACATATGCTAGAGATGTGCCAGCAATTGTCATCACCCTCAGACAGAGGGTCCAGAGCTGGACATGGAGCATCATCTAGACGTTAAGCATTCATGTTAATCAGATTGGTGCTTCAGTAAAGGGAGCTGTGGAAGAAGTGGGGACTAGATGCACAGGCTGTGCCTACCTGGGGATGGCAAGGTATGGGCAGTGCAATGGCAATCGGGGGACCCAAAGCAGCTGCTGCGGACAGGGAAGGCACGCTGCCACCCCTGGATCCCCTCCCACACACCCCAGTGAGACCTCGGCCACCGGCACAAGCTGTCCAGATCCGGCAGCTCACGGCTCATGGCTCATAGACATCCACGTCCTCAGGGGAAAGGAGAGGGCTGCCCACGGAAAGAATCTTCTGGGGACTCTGCCCCCATATTTCCAGAATCTTCCACCTGCACCTTCTCCAGAATCTGTAACAAAATCTGCCTGAGAATGCAGGCTTAATTTTTAATGATCACTCAGTAGAACCAGCAATGAAAATGACGAAGTGAGTTCCCTAGCAGATCCTGGGGAAATACACGCACTCAGATCATCTCAGCCCTGGAGATGTGCCGTGGGTGAGGTTCACACCACAGCTCACACTTGACACACATTTAGTGGGGCCCCCTGTAGGTCAGGAGCTAGCTATGCTGCGTCCTGGGGCTATGAGGTCAAATGAGACCTGGGCTCAGCCCTCGAGGTGCTCACACTTCTGGGGATGACATATCAGGAATGCATGTGGACTCTGCAGAAGCATAGTAGTGGGTTGCTGCCCAGGTTTGGAGGCACCCGGACCTCGAGGTGAGAATCGGAACACAGAGAGCTACTCAGCAGGTGCCAGGGGTGCTAGGAGAGTGTGGAGGACAAAACCAGGGAGGAAAGCAGCTAGTGAAGGATGCACTGTCCAGCCTGCATCCCTGTGGATTGAAGGAGTGTCATCCTGGGAACAAGTGTAAGACACACCTGCCTCTGAGCTACCCCCAGAGGATGAGGAAGTGGGGTATTTATGCACCCACTCCCACCAGTCATGGGTTAAGCCTGCTCCCAAAGCCTCTAATTCTGACCTGCCACACAGGGAACAGCCGTCTCCATGGGCAAGCAGAAGCACTTGGGGTGGGGACTATGTTGGCACTGGGTTGCCAGCTGCTCTAAACAGGAATGGTAAAGGCCAGTGGATGTGGCCGAGACCCTCCTAGTATCCCCCCAAGGCTCATGTACCTCCTGTGGTTATTCTTTAATTCTTTAAATTTTGATTTACTATTTATTTGGCTGCTCCAGGTCTTAATTGTGGCATGCAGGATCTTTAGCTGCAGCCCGAGGGATCTAGTTCCCTGATCGAGGATTGAACCCAGGCTCCCAGCATTGGGAGTGCAAAGTGTTAGCCACTGGACCACTGACTGGGGAGGTCCCTCCCTGTGGTTATTTTTGAAGAGTTTGCTTTGCCTCACAAACTGGAATATAAACCCAACCAAGAACAAAGACCCCTCCTACACCTCTAGTGGGGCTTCCCAGGTGGCGCTAGTGGTAAAGAATCCTCCTGCAAGGCAGGGGACGTGAGTTCCATCCCTGGGTTGGGAAGATCCATTGAAGGAAGGCATGGCAACCCACTCCAGTATCCCTGCCTGGAGAATCCCATGGTGAGGAGGAGTCTGGAGGGCTACAATCCATAGGGTTCCAAAGCATCGGACATGACTGAAGCGACTTAGCATGCATGCACACCTCTGGCATCCGGTCACACATATCACCACGTGCTTGACCAATCCCCTGCGCCCAGTGTCAGACCTGGAGGGTTCCATGTATAATGTTTCCCAAGGACTCTGTGCTATGAGATCATCAAGCCTGTTTCATAGAGAAGGAAGCAGACTCAGAGGAACAGGGCTAGGGTGTGTGAGCTGTGGGTGTTACACACAGCACACGCAAGCAAGAGCTAGTCATCCAGACTTCTACATAAGTGGAGCCCCCTAGCCTTGTGCAGTGCATAGCCTGGGCAACCGAGTCCTGGGTGAGAAAGGGTGATACCTTGCAAAACATCTCTCTACTAGGAAGTGGCAGTGTGGGGCACCCATCTGCTCCAATGCCCTGACTTCCCATCCCTGCGTCTTTCCTCCTACAGCCCTGGAAGGCACTTCATAAACAAAACCCATAAGATGGGCTGCTGCTGAGTCATCCAACGTCAGCTTAAAGGATTTGCACAAGTCATCAGCCCAGGCCAGGGGGTGGCATGATTCATGATGGGGCAACAGGCAAGAAACAAGAATCAGAGAGGAAGAGTGAACAGAAAAAGTAGAGGACCTTGGAAGATGATAATGAAGCAGTTTGCAGAGGCAAATGGACAGCAGAAGAAATGAGGGAGATTTAGACAATGGAGCTGGACACCATTTCCAAACAACTCAGACCTTTGGCTCCCCTGGGACCACTGTCTGGCTCAGGCCTTGTGGTCTGAGGTGTGCAGGGTGGTCTGGGGACCTGGCCAAGACCCCACACTAATAGCTCTCTGGCAAGAACTTCAAGCAGAATTCAGCCTGATCCAGCTGAGGGTCTGAGGGCCACGACAGGCAGGTGAGTGAGGGCTGGCCCAGTGCCACCTGGCCGCGTGGCCACCATCTCCAAGGGCAGATGCACCTCGGACGTCATCTGGTGTCCTCACCTCTCTCCTCTGACCCCCAACAGCCCCTCGTCAGGGATAGTCATTCGGAATTTGAGCTTTGGCGACCTGGCTGCATTTGGTCTGAATCTTGTTTCATGAAGATTCCTGTAGGGCCATGCCGTGCCCCTTCCAGCTGTCTCTCAGTCATGTCCAGCTCTTTGTAATCCCATGGACCGCAGCACACCAGGCTTCCTGTCCTTCACCATCTCCTGGAGCTTGCTCAAACTCATGTCCATTGTGTTGGTGATGCCATCCCACCATCTCATCCTCTGTCGTGCCCTTCTCCTCCTGCCCTCAATCTCTCCCAGGATCAAGGTCTTTTCTAATGAGTCAGCACTTTGCATCAGGTGGCCAAAGTATTGGAGCTTCAGTTTCAGCATCAGTCCTTTCAGTGAATATTTAGGAGTGATTTCCTTTAGGATTGACTGGTTTCATCTCCTTGCAGTCCAAGGGACTCTCAAGAGTCTTCTGCAACCCCTTCCAGGCTCTTACTCAGTCCTTACAGAAGTCTGCCCCACACCCCAGCAACAGCACTGTTCCTTACCACACACACCCTCAGGATTCAGGGGTGTCAGCTCTACACCATGATGCTTATGGGAACATCTTCCAAATGAATGCCACTGGCCCCTTGGGAGACACCCAGACCAGCACAATTTCCTCCTCCTTTTAACCCACAAGTAAACTGCCCAAATGATCTGCTTCCCACCCCTCATCTGCTGGGAGCACTGCAACTTTGGAAAGAGCTGGGTCACCTGGAGGTGTCATGAGACAAGTCACAGGAGCTCTGGAGAGCGGGCCTGGACAAGGACACACTCCCAGCCTATAGACAGATGTTCTCCTGTGTTGACCTTTCATGCCCTTCAAAGGATTTCCGAAGGATTCGTCTCGAACTCCCCAGTCCTTGGGCATCTGAGCCATACCTGGTGCTCCCTCTTGCTCCCCTCGCCCCCCACGGTTCTAAAGCACCACGTTCCCAGGTGTTTCCTCCCAATCAGTGAGCACCCCTGGTGCTGTGGGTCACCTCCTCTGCTTACGGCAAGGGCTGGCTTTCTTTCCTGCTCCAACACCTTCTTCCCCATCAGCATGCAGACCTGAGCTGGAAACAAGTGGCTCAGCTAAACCAGTCCACCCTAAAGGAGATCAGCTGAATATTAACTGGAAGGACTGAGGACGAAGCTAAAACTCCAGTTCTTTGGCCACCTGATGCAGAGTCAACTCATTGGAAAAGACCTTGATGCTGGGAAAGATTGAAGGCAGGAGGAGAACGGGGCACAGAGGCTGGATGGCATCATCGACTCAGTGGACGTGAGTTTGAGTAAACTCCAGGAGGTAGTGAAGGACAGGGAAGCTTGGCATGTTGCAGTCCATGGGGTCACAAAGAGTTGGACTCAACCAACTGAACAACTCTGTCTCCTATTCCACTCCAAACAGACCTCGTGACTCCAACAAGGCTGCTCCTGTCAAGGTCACACGTGGGCTCCATGTAGTAGTTGAGTGATCCCTCCTGTCCTCATCCCAGCCTCTCAGCAGCCTTCACAGAAGGCTGCTCCTTCCTGCTGAGACACCGCCTCCCACTTGCTGCTAGGATCCACACTTCCTGTCGTTCCCTCCTGCTCCTCCCTGCTCCTTCCCAGCCCCTTTTGCTGACTCCTCCCCTTCTTCCTGACCCTCGCTGAGGGCATCTCCAGGGGCTGCTCTGAGTGGCCTCTCCTTTCTCTCCCCACATTCTTTCCGGGTCATCTTATCCTCCCTATCTCCAGGCTCTGAATGCCTTGTATTTGACCCCTGGGTCCATATCTCCTGCTTTCATCTCCTGGAATTCCAGATTTCTAGATCTTATTGACAGGGCTCCTCGGATGCATAAGTGTGATCTCAGACTTAAGAAGGCAGAATTCTTCACTTGCCCCCACCCTTTGCCTGCAGCCTGCATATTTCCTGCATCTCCCTCCATCTCGCTAATCATCACTCCAACAGTCACCCAGATTTTCAGGNGCTTGGCATGTTGCAGTCCATGGGGTCACAAAGAGTTGGACTCAACCAACTGAACAACTCTGTCTCCTATTCCACTCCAAACAGACCTCGTGACTCCAACAAGGCTGCTCCTGTCAAGGTCACACGTGGGCTCCATGTAGTAGTTGAGTGATCCCTCCTGTCCTCATCCCAGCCTCTCAGCAGCCTTCACAGAAGGCTGCTCCTTCCTGCTGAGACACCGCCTCCCACTTGCTGCTAGGATCCACACTTCCTGTCGTTCCCTCCTGCTCCTCCCTGCTCCTTCCCAGCCCCTTTTGCTGACTCCTCCCCTTCTTCCTGACCCTCGCTGAGGGCATCTCCAGGGGCTGCTCTGAGTGGCCTCTCCTTTCTCTCCCCACATTCTTTCCAGGTCATCTTATCCTCCCTATCTCCAGGCTCTGAATGCCTTGTATTTGACCCCTGGGTCCATATCTCCTGCTTTCATCTCCTGGAATTCCAGATTTCTAGATCTTATTGACAGGGCTCCTCGGATGCATAAGTGTGATCTCAGACTTAAGAAGGCAGAACTCTTCACTTGCCCCCACCCTTTGCCTGCAGCCTGCATATTTCCTGCATCTCCCTCCATCTCGCTAATCATCACTCCAACAGTCACCCAGATTTTCAGGTTAGAAATCCGAGAGTCTTTGTGGCATCCCCTCTTTTCCTCAGTCCCTACTTGAATCCTGAGTCCTATCTTATCCCCCACTTTGGGGTGGATCTCAGCACCCTACTCTCCAGGAATCTTCAGCACCTCCTAATGGGTATCCAGAGGCGGGCATGACTACCCACTCCAGTGATCTTGCCTGGAGAATCCCCGTGAACAGCCCTGGCGGGCTACAGTCCATGGGGTCGCAAGAGTCAGACACGACTGAGAGACTAAACACAGTGGGTATCCTGCCTCAACTCTTGGAGGCAGAATTTTACAAACACTAGATGTGGGACTTCCTTGGTGGTCCAGTGGCTAGGATTTACCTTTCCAGTGTGAGGGGTGTGGGCTTGATCCCTGGTTGGGTAGCTAAGATCCCACATGCCTCGTGGCCCAAAATATATATATATATATAAAACACAGCAGCTATATTGTAACAAGTTCCATAGAGACTTAAAAAATCATCCACATTAAAAAAAAAAAGACTCCAGGCTTCCAATGCAGGAGGCATGGGTTCAAGTTTTGGTTGGGGAAGTTCTACCTGAATTGTAGCAAAAAAACAAAAACAAACAAACAGACAAAAAGAAAAAAAACAGCAGCAGGGGTTGGGTAGGGGACAGAAAAGAAAATATGTGTAATAAAATAATTTAACAAAAAGTTCCTTCTTAAGTATGCAGAAAAATACAACAAAGCTTTGTGGTAAAATACATATTAAAAATAAAAAAGTAAATTAAAGCATTAAATGCTTTATTAATACTTCTCTCCGCCTAAAATCCAAAGCTTAAAACCATTTACAATAAAACCCATGGCCTGCCAGGTCTCTAGGCCATCTACCTCTCGGCCCTGACCTATGCCCCTGTGGCACCCTCCCCCGGTTTAAGCTTTGCCCGCCACGCTGTGTATCTGCTCCTTGAATATGCCAAGTTCATCCTTCTCGCTGGGCCTGGTTGTCCCAGTTCCTCTCCTTGGAACGGATTCCCTCATCTTGGCATCGGGAGTCCCTTCTTACCTGTCCCCTCCCCCTCCCCAGCCTCTGTCGCCTCCTCCCACTTTCCTTCTCTGCAGCGCCCTCGACATGGCCCTCCTCGCTTTCCTGTTTGGAGATTCGGTTGTTTGTTCGCTGTCTGCCCACGCTCGCTCACCGTGGTCTCACCAGCGCTCGCAGGAGTGACTGAGCCTTGTAGTAACCAAGAAGCCCCTGAGTGAACTCAGAATAGACAAATGCTTGTATTGACCCAAACCAAGGGGAATCAAAAACAGACATCCTGGGGCTTCCCTGGTGGTCCAGTGGTTAGACTATGCTTCCAATGGAGGGGGCCCTGGTTCCATCCTTTGTCAGGCAATGATATCCCACACGCTGCAATTAAGACACAGCACAGTCAAATAAATTTTTAAAAAACGAACAGCCCCCAAAGTTATCTGAGAACCAAGCAGCCTGCAAGAACAGTGAGATTACCATTCTTCTGTCCCCAAAGACAGATGATAAATGAAAGGCATATCCAGACAACCAGTCAAGGACATTTTCTTCTAATTCCTCCTCTAAATCAATCTCATCACTGCAATTAGCTCCTTTTACATTACAGAGTCAACCTGAGCTCCGAAGTAGATCAATGACACGTGGAATAACAGAATAAGTGGGCCCATCATACCATCCTTGGGCTCAAACTTCCAGGAATTGTGTGTTTCCTCTTTAACCCTTGGGCTTCCCTCAGAGCTCAGTTGGTAAAGAATCTGCCTGCAACACAGGAGACCCTGGTTCGATTCCTGGGTTGGGAAGATCCGCTGGAGAAGGGATAAGCTACCCACTCCAGTATTCTTGGGCTTCCCTTGTGGCTCAGCTTGTAAAGAAACTGCCTACAGTGCGGGAGACCTGGGTTCGATCCCTGGGTGGGAATGATCCCCTGGAGAAGAGAAAGGCTACCCACTCCAGTATTCTGGCCTGGAGGATTCCATGGACTGGACGGTCCGTGGGGTCACTCTTGTGCTGGCCACTCAGTGCAGTGCAGTGAGTGATAGCTTTACGACTGTGGCATTGACCAACTGCCTGGGTTTTCTTTCATGAAGATTTGGGTTTTGATCTGTCATTTTTCTATAATTATGTGTCAGGATTATATTTCAGTAGGAAAACATATTTGAAGTCAAAAGTATAGGTCTTAAATTTAGACATTAAAAAAAATACACAGAGACAAGCATGGTTCCTTGAAACTCTGTCATATAATAATCCAGAGGTCAGAGTGGCCCACAGCTGTGCAGAGTCAAAACTTACTGCTATTATTGTTCAAAGAGGCAATCTCTTTGGATGTGTATGAGCACAGTTAATAAGGAAGAAAGTCTGGGCTTGTTAAGTGAAAAATAGGCAGGACTTTCCCCTTAGAGGTTGGTTTTGCTCTTTGATATCAGTTCCAACTCTCAGACCTCCTTTGACCCAGAGCCAGAGACTTTCTCCTTAAAATTCCTATTTAAAAATCTTAATTCAGTTTATGATGTGTGTTAGCTTAAAGCCTGATGAGGATAACATAATTCATGTTATACTAAATACTAATGATCAACTTCTCAACGTCCAGATATGGGTTATGTAACCATCCCATTGCTCCTGTGTGACATCTTGGTTGAGGACATGTCGCTCCTGAATAACTGGGGATGGGGTCACTCATTGTGCCAACAACCAGAGTCCTGTTGAGAAGGATCTGAGCTCTTTGTGGTCTGTTATCTTATCCTCCACCTGTTCTATCAACTCCAACCTAACTCCTTGCCCAGGGCCGGGCCCACATCGCTTCTCCTTAGCAACACTCATCTGTTCCACTGCCCAGACAGCTCACCCTCTGGACAGGCATCTGGAACCCAGCCTTCCCCTTGTAGCCCCTGCGATTGGTGTGCAGGGCAAATACAATCACCACGTTAAGACTCACCTGACAGAGGAAGGTGCCTTGAAGAGAAGTCTTTAAACTGGAGCAGCTATGACCTTCCCTGTGACAGAGGATGGGATGGTTGGATGGCGTCACCGACGCGATGGACGTGCGTCTGAGTAAACTCTGGGAGTTGGTGATGGACAGGGAAGCCTGGCGTGTTGCAGTCGATGGGGTCGCAAAGAGTCGGACACGACCGAGCCACTGAACTGAACTGATGACCTTCCCCCTTCCCACTTTGACCTTCCCCCTTCCCACCTTTCCAGTTTCCCTTCATCACTCCTCACCTTCTGTCTAGACCTTCACTTCAGCTCCACTAGACCACAGGCGGCTTCGTGTCTTCCTCACTTTATTCACACCACGGTTGTCTTTATACAGAATGGTGTTTTCTCCCCTGCCCGCCTCCCTGCCCAGCTCACATCTACTCATCCCCCAGAGCATAGCATCACCTCTGCTGGTGAGTCTCCCGGGTCCTCAGACCTGGCTTTAGGCTGTTCCTCTGGGTGCCCATCATCCCCGGTGCATACAATGTGTTCCCAATAAAATATTTTCTGGCCCACTTGCCCCGGATACATGGTGATCTCGTTGAGGGCAGGGTCAGAGTGCTTTCTGGCACAGAACAGATACTCAACAAAGGTTAACAGAATGAAGGTTGGATAAATGGATGAATGAGCCAAGGCCTATTATTACAGTGACTGCCAACATTTTTTTTTTCCTTTTTTTAAAAATGCCAGTTCCTGTCATCTGGACCAAAAGGATCTAGACAAGCCAGTGTCTGGTCTGGAGAAGAGCTGTAGAGGGGACGTAAGACTCACTCGTTGGGGTCACCATGCAGGTGGACACAGGAATCAAAGGGAGAAGCCATCTTTATGGTGCCAAACCAGGGGCTCTAACTTGCATTTCAAGGAGGAAGACAGTTTTCCCTATCTACTGACATTTGCTCGAAGGGGCTGTGAATCGAAATGAAAGAAGAAAGGGATTGAAAAAGGAATCTGAAAGCAGAGACGTGAAGAACTATGGTATTTAAAAATAATGACTGAATTAAAGGAGAAGCCTTGAGGTATATGAACAGCCCACTCTTTCAACACAAGACCGCCAGGGAGAGAGACACCCACAGACGCCGCAGGGTCTGTCTGTGCCCTGAGCCACAACCGCGAGAGCTGGGAGGCGGGGCTTCCCTCTGGAGGAGCTCCAGGAGGAATTCTGAGCCATCAAGCTTGCTTCAGGGCAGTCCTGGGATTGACCAGCAACTGACATCTCCAAATTCCTGCAGCAAGAGAAGAACAGGCAGTGACTATGCCAGGAGGCCGCTCCGGGTGAGGGCTGGGCTTTCCAAGGTGCGTCCCAGGGATGCCCCCACGTGCCAGGTACAGGACAGCAACACTGCAGAAGCAGAAACTGAATCTGGACTTGACCAGACTTTGGAACAAATTCAGATTAGCACAATTTCCAAGAGGCCAATGTATGGACGAGCACCGGCTTCCAGAAATAAAAGGCTGCGCCCCCTGCAGGGCTCGTGTCTGTGACTCTCTCATGTTCTCCCTAGAGGGAGACCTCAGGGGAAGTCACACTGTCCGGGGAGGGGCATAGCGCATAGAGCCCAGGAAAGGGTGCTGCTTGGGAGATCTGAAGGCCAAGAGGCTCTGCCAGCCAGTGCCCCACCTTCATGGTAAGGCGGGCTCTAACCAACCAGGGCCTTCTCTGGTGGCTCAGATGATAAAGAATCTGCTTGCAATGTAGGAGACCTGGGCTCCATCCCTAGGTCAGGAAGAACCCCCGGAGGAGGAAATGGCAGCCCACTCCAGTATTCTTGCCTCCTCATAGACAGAGGAGCCTAGCGGGCTACATACATGGGGTCGCAAAGAGTCAGACATGACTGAGTGACTAACACCCATCAGAAACTTGTATTTGAGCAGACCAATCCTTGCTTTCTACCTGCACCTTTTCTAGCTCAGTGGTACTCCCTGAGAGCTCAGTTGGTAAAGAATCTGCCTGCAACACAGGAGACCCCGGTTAGATTCCTGGGTTGGGAAGAGCCCCTGGAGAAGGGATAGGCTAGCCACTCCAGTATTCTTGGGCTTCCCTGGTGGCTCAGCTGGTAAAGAAACCGCCTGCAATGCAGGAGACCTGGGTTCGATCCCTGGGTGGGAAGATCCCCTGGAGAAGGAAAAGGCTACCCGCTCTAATATTTTGGCGTGGAGAATTCCGTGGACTATAGTTCATGGAGTGAAGATGAGTTGGACACGAATGAATGACTTTCACTTTCTCCCTGCCTCAGACTGGACACAGGGGATGAGGTTGAAGACTTCTGGAAATAATCCCAATTACTCAGCGTCACACTTTGGTTGCTCCCAAAAGCAGTAACAGAGACACAGACTGGAGTGAAGATAGATTTTTGGAAGGTGATCCCAGGAAGCACAGGGGAGGAAGTGAGGGGACTGAACAAGAAAGAAAAGTCGATGAAGGTTCGTTGATGGTCTGGATGCTCCTTGGTCACTGCTAGGGGTCACCTGAGGTAACCAGGTGGACATGGTCAGTACAGCATTTTCCCACTGATCCTCTTGCTCGATGGTTGACGTTCACCCCTGGAGGCAATTCCACTTGCTCTCCTTTCCCTTCCAAGCTATATCTGTGTGCTCCTAGGCTTGCTTCAAGTGCCAAAGAAAGCCTTCAAGCAGGCAGGAAGAGACAGAATCCAGAGTTCAAGGTGGGGCAATGTCAGGGGCTGGGAATTATCTGCAGGTACAGAAAAATTCATGTGGGCCCATGGATGATGCTACAGCTGGTTATTCTCAGATCCCATGGGTCACACATTTACAGTTGGATAAATTGATCCATAAATGGCTAATTGGCTAATCAGTTCAGTCGCTCAGTTGTGTCCGACTCTTTGTGACCCCATGGACTGCAGTACTCCAGGCCTCCCTGTCCGTCACCAACTCCCGGAGTTTACTCAAACTCACATGTCCACTGAGTCGGTGATGCCATCCAACCACCATCGTCTGTCATCCCCTTGTCCTCCTGCCTTCAATCCTTCCCAGCATCAGGGGCTTTTCTCAACTCTTTTTTCTTCCCCTTGAAGAATAATCTCCCAACGACCTCTGTTTAATTCACTAGTCCAGTTTCTTGGTCTCCTCACGTTTAGTCAAGTCATTCAACTCCAAGAAAAACAGTGATATTCCTTTATAACAGATATTTTCTTCATAATATTTTTATTCACCATGGGCTATAAATGATTCATAACTTGATTCTCCCCACCTATCACAAATACGAATTTTCAGGTCATTTTAAAGATTAATTTTTAAACTTAAACCAGCCCCTAAAAAAGTAGTGATATTTAAAATAAATTTGCAATTCATTTCTATTTGAGTACAGAGATTAACAGACTTACCCAAGATTTAAGATGTTATCTTTTCAACCAAAGAACATCTTAGAATTAGATATTTATTATTGACCTTAATGAAAGCTTTAAAAATTATTAATTGGAGGAGAACATAGGCAAAACACTCTCTGCCATACATCACAGCAGGATCCTCTATGACCCACCTCCCAGAATATTGGAAATAAAAGCAAAAATAAACAAATGGGACCTAATTAAACTTAAAAGCTTCTGCACAACAAAGGAAACTATAAGCAAGGTGAAAAGACAGCCTTCTGAATGGGAGAAAACAATAGCAAATGAAGCAACTGACAAACAACTAATCTCAAAAATATACAAGCAACTCCTGCAGCTCAATTCCAGAAAAATAAACGACCCAATCAAAAAATGCACCAAAGAACTAAATAGACATTTCTTCAAAGAAGACATACGGATGGCNAAATGAAGCAACTGACAAACAACTAATCTCAAAAATATACAAGCAACACCTGCAGCTCAATTCCAGAAAAATAAACGACCCAATCAAGAAATGGGCCAAAGAACTAAATAGACATTTCTCCAAAGAAGACATACAGATGGCCAACAAACACATGGAGAAGGCTCTCGAGCGTCCCTTGGACTGCAAGGAGATCCAACCAGTCCATCCTGAAGGAAATCAGTCCTGAATAATCATTGGAAGGACGTAAGCTGAAGCTCAAACTCCAATACTTTGTCTACCTGATGTGAAAAACTGACTCATTTGAAAAGACCCTGATGCCAGGAAAGATTGGAGGCAGGAAGAAAAGAGAACAACAGAGGATGAGATGGTCAGATAGCATCACTGGCTCAGTGGACATTTATTTGAATAGACTCCAGGAGTTGGTTTTGGACAGGGAGGTCTGGCATGCTGCAATCCATGGGGTCGCGAAGAATCGGATACAACTCAGGAACTGAGCTGAACTGAACTGAACATTCTATTTCAATTTTCATTTTGTACAGACGTGGCTTTTTAGAGCAGTTTGAGATTTGCAGTAAAACAAAGTATAAAGATTTCCCGTATATCATCTGCTCCCATACATGCCTTGTTGTTGTTTAGTTGTCATGTCCGACTCTTTTGCAACCCCATAAACTGTAGCCCACCAGACTCCTGCGTCCATGGGATTTCCAGGGAAGAATATTGGAGTGTGTTGCCCTTTCCTTCTCCTCCCGTATTGCATAGCTTTCCCCATTATCAGGATCTCCCACCAGGACAGATTTGTGACAGCTGATGGACTTACGTGACACATCATAATCACCCAAAGTCCATTGTTTACATGGGTGTTTCACATTCTGTGGGTTTACCCAAATGTGTAACAACATTATCCATCATTGTGGTATCATACAGAGGAGTTCCATTGCCCTAAAAATCCTCTTTGCTCTGCCTGTTCATCCCTCCCTCCCTCCTAACCCCTGGCAACCACTAGTGTTTTCACAGTCTCCATAGTTTTGCCTTTTCTAGGATGTCATATGGTTGGCATCATATAGTACAAAGCCTTTTCAGATTAGCTTCTTTCACTGTTTCAAATTTGGTAAGTCTTATCCTGAACTGATCATAGGAATGCCAAGTTCAGTCAATAAAAATATGATTGATAATATAAATTGCATATATTCCATAATGCAAATCTGGAAATATCATCAGAGCTGTTAAGCCATGCCTGAAAAACTGTAATTTATCTGAGTTAGGGCTTGGAGATAATAAGCAATGTTGGTGGCTTATTATTTATTGTCACCTGAAATATGTATTTGGGATAAAATTCTTTTGGTATTATTCATGGTGATTATTCACTAGTTGATATAAAAAGCTTAATAGTAGGCCAAAATCTCTTCTGGACTCAGGCCTTGCATTGCTAATGAGTGATACACAACCACTTTAGTGTTTTAAATGGCAGTAGACTTGTTGGTTACAGTGCTCAGCATGCATTATAGTCTGCACATTAGTTTTCAGGAACTAACAAAATGGTCCCCTTAAATGATTGGCAGTATATCGAGATAATTTAGAACATACTGATGTCAATCTTTGATCTTAAATATTAAATTGGGGTGCATAAGACACATATTTTGGGATAAGCACTTTTTCAGAGTTTAGGCTCATAAATATATTGATTAAGGCATCATACATTTAAAGGACTGATAGAGGCATCTCATCTGATTTCTTTATTTCTGGTGATTCTTAAGTATGTTTGTAAATTTGATGAGGAACCAAGCAACGGCACCTGGATTGCCATTACACGTGTTTTACTTGATATTGACCTATAACACGCCTTTAAGCTGGTATTTGATATGNTGAACACATGTGTATGGAATTTAGAAAGATGGTAACGATAACCCTGTATGCGAGACAGCAAAAGAGACACAGATGTATAGAACAGTCTTTTGGACTCTACGGGAGAGGGCGAGGGTGGGATGATTTGGGAGAATGACATTGAAACATGTATAATATCATATATGAAATGAATTGCCAGTCCAGGTTCGATGCCTGACACTGGATGCTTGGGGCTGGTGCACTGGGATGACCCAGAGGGATGGTACAGGGAGGGAGGTGGGAGGGGTGTTCAGGATCGGGAACACATGTATACCTGTGGTGAATTCATGTTGATGTATGGCAAAACCAATACAATATTGTAAAGTAATTAACCTCCAATTAAAATAAAAAATGTATATTAAAAAAAGAAAATGAAGGAAAGAAATGAATTGGGCCTAAATTATAATTAAGTCAAAAATTTCCAAATTAAGATGTGATACTGAAACATCACTCCTTTCAGCTGTGATATAATTATGAAGTCAGTCAACCTAATATTTGTTTAAAGTATTCATTCAACCACATTATAAACTATTAATTTTTAGGAAAAGTTCATTTGCCAAGCTCAAGCTTCTAGAGCATAGTCTTGGTTTGCCCTCTACCTACAAATGACAGAGACAAAGCTTCTCATACCTGCTACCCTGAGCTGGAGAGTAATTATGGAAAGACAGGACTGGGACTTCCCTGGTGGCTCAGGGGTTGAAGATTCCCTGCAGTGAAAGCAGCTGAGGAAATAACCAGGGATCAAATGGAATTCCCTGGTGGCTCAGACGGTAAAGAATCTGCCTGCAATAAAGGAGACCCAGGTTCCATCCCTGGGTCGGGAAGATCCCCTGGAGAAGGAAATGACAACCCACTCAAGTATTCTTGCCTGGGAATTTCCTTGGACAGAGGAGCCTGGTGGGCTGCAGTCCATGGTATCGCAAAGAGTCGGACACGACTGAGCCACTAACACTTTCTTTTCATTGGGGAACTAAGATCCTGAATGCCATATGAAGCGGCCAAAAAAAGGCGGGGGCATAATTAAAAGCAAACCCAAAAGCAAAGATACAGGTAGATTCTGAGAACAGCCATCAAAACCAGGGGCGATGCTGCCCCTTCCGATAGCAAGTGGCTGCCAGGGGCTCCTGGGAAGAAGGCCAGGAGGGGCCAGGCAATCAGGCCCGTGAGCTCTCACAATAATCCTGCTGGGGGTTCCTTCTAGAACAGAGCACACAAGGAGAAACCTCAAGGAACAGAATGTATTTGATCAAGGACAATAAAGACAAAGACGAGAAGATCCATATCTCAGTGGGAAAGGGGAACGGATCCCAGAAACTGCACAGAAAGTAAGCTGCCGTACATTTTTCTTTCAATTGGGATATAGTTGCTTTACAAAGTTGGGTTAGTTTCTGCTGTACAACGAAATGAATCAGCTATATTTATACGTATAGAGTCGGACACTACCGAGTGATAACACACACACATGCACACAAACCTCCCTCTTGGGCGTCCCTCTCACTCCCCTACCCCCATCGCACCCATCTAGATCACCACAGAGCACCCAGCCGAGCTCCTTGCATAAACTGATTCAGCCTCTATGGAGAACAGTACGGAGAGTCCTTAAGAAACTAAAAATAGAGCTGCCATATGACCCAGCAAGCCCACTGCTGGGCATATACCCTGGGAACACCATCATTTAAAAGAATACACGTACCCGTGCTCACTGCCTTTGCCGTATCTTTTAACAAGACACAGACACATCAGAGGAGGGTGCCCTTTGGAGTTAGAAAAGTTTTCCTGGACACTGCCTTACTTATAAAGTTCAGGAGGACTAATTCCACTTAAAAATGAGCACCAGGCAAGGAATGAAGTCAAATCTCACACAAAGTGAATGTAAGTAAAAGAACAAAAGGGGCAGAATAAACATCCGGAAAGATGATCAAAGCATAACAGAGAGACTGATAAGAGAAGAGATAAAAATTATCCTATTATTTCAAGATAAGCTAAAATACATGAGTAAACAACATTTAGGAACATTCAGGAAAGAGATAACAGAACTTACAGAAGAGTTAGAGGTCAAAGAAAAAAAAAAACTTTATATAAAAGTTAGAAGGAACGCAGTGGTGAGTGGACAGAAATAATGTCTGAAGAGAAACCGCAGATTTTTAAAAAAGAATTTTCAATCAAAAAGAAATGTTAAAAAAAATATTTGAGAAAAAGTGGCAAAGGTTGAAATAGGCAAAGAAGATTAAACATGCAGATAATAGGAGTCCCTTAAGAACAAAATCAAGGCAAGGCAAGAAAACAAATATTAAAAACATAATTCAAGAAAAATTCCCCCAAATAAAAAAGGGATATGAAACTATATATTGAAAGAGCAGATTATGCACCTGAGATTACTGACTCAGAAAAATCAACACCAAGACAGAGTCTAGTAAAATGACTAGATCTGAAAAATAAAAACAGGGCCTTTCCTGGTGGTCCAGTGGTTAAGGCTCTGCACTGCCAAAGCAGGGTGCACAGGTTTAGTCCCTGGTCAGGGAACTAAGACCCCATATGCATGTGTCTTGGCCAAAAGACAAAAAGAAATTTTTTAAAAAACCAATTAATAAATAAAAAAAGAACTGATGGAATTAGAATATCACCACTTAGCAATCTCCAGTAACTTAACAGATGAAAGCATTAAGCGTCCAAGTCTGCAAACACTATAAAGAGAAAGACAGCCCGTTATGAAGTACGGCCTGTATTTTGGCCAAAGGGACCTAACCTGAATCTGATCCAGTCACTGGATCCAGCTGCAAATTTTTCAGACATACAGGGACAGAGAAACATATTAAATTGTATCATAAACATGCAATTAGCAAAGCCAAGACTGTGAGAAATTTTATAGCTCAAGTGCCCCTCAACAGAGACTTATGGAGACAAAGGACTAAAAGAGTAACCTAGAGATTAAAAAGGACTTGAAAAATAAATCAAAAGTGCTTTAAATGTAAGTCTATCATCTGTCATGTTAGTCACTCAGTCATGTCCAACTCTTTGTGACCCCATGTACTGCAGCCCACCAGGCTCCTCTGTCCATGGGATTCTCCAGGTAAGAATACCGGAGTAGGTTGCCATTGCTTTCTTGAAGGCACCTTCCTCATCCAAGGTTTGAAGGCTGGTCTCTCGCACTGCAGGCAGATTCTTTACTTTCTGAACCACCTGGACAGACTATAGTTGCGATATAGTAAGAAATACATATTCTGTCTCTGCCCCATCCCACCAATTCCTAGCACAGAGCTTCTAAGAGCCTAGAAATGTCTAAGTGCTCCAAGTGCCTTTGGCATGCTGATGAAATGACTCTTTAAAAAATTTTAATCGCTATATAATTGATTTACAATGTTGTGTTAGTTTCAGGTGTATAGCAATGTGATCCAGTTATATATATAGTATATAAATGTTCTTTTGGGGGATTCTTTTCTATTATGGGTTATTACAATATATTGAGTTTAGTTCCTTGCACTATATAGGAGGCCCTTGTTGATTATCTATTTTATATATAGTATATATAGTATGTTATATATAGTGTATATTTTAATCCCAACTTATATTTAATCCCAACTTTATCTCTCCTCCACTTCCTGCCTCGGTAACCATAAATTTGCTTTCTATGTCTGAGTCTATTTCTGTTTTGTGAATATTAATTATATTAGTTCCTTTGTGTCCTTTCTTTAGATTCTGCATGTAAGCAGTATCATGATGTTTGTCTTTCTCTGTCTGAGCTAACTCACGTAGCATGACCACCTCTAGGTCCATCCGCGTTGCTGCAAAGGGCGTTGCTCATTCTTTTCTGCGGCTGAGTCACGTCCCGCTGCACGTAGGAACCACATCTTATTTGTCCGTTCCTCTGTTGGTGGACGTCTAGGTTGCTTCCATGTCTTGGCTATTGTAAACAGTGCTGCGGTGAACACTGGGCTGCATATATCCTTTCAGACACTGTTTTCCTCTGGATATACGCCCAGGAGTGGACTTGCAGGGCCACATAGAAGCTCTATTTTTAGTTTTAAGGCACCTCCATCCTATTCTCCGTCATGTTAATGAGATGACTCTTAGCTGAGGTCTCTGGACAGGATGTAGGTCATTAGAATCTGAGCGGATTGCCAGAGGTACCAGACTGGAGGATTGCACATTTCGGCCCCATCCCCCAGTATTGGTGATTACCGATGGCCACAGATTTAATCAGTTGTGCCTACATAATGGACCACCCATAAAAACCCCAAATGAAAGGGTGTGGAGAGCTTCTGGGTTCGTGAACATATCCTCCTGCTGGGAAGGTGAGTGACTGAAGTTGCTCAGTCGTGTCCAACTCTTTGCGACCCCATGGACTGTAGCCTACCAGGCTTCTCCATCCATGGGATTTTCCAGGCAAGGTTTCTGGAGTTGGCTGCCATTTCCTTTTCCAGGGGATCTTCCCAAATCAGGAATCAAATCTGGGTTTCCTGCATTGCAGGCAGATGCTTTACCCTCTGAGTGATGCATCCCAAACTCCATGGAGACAGAAGTTCCTGA
>SJYV01039606.1:2689115-2705198 GCA_006410875.1 Neotragus pygmaeus | reverse complement strand
TGACTCATTTGAAAAGAACTGACTCATTGGAAAAGACCCTGATGCTGGGAAAGACTGAAGGCGGGAGGAGAGGGGGATGACAGGATGAGATGGTTGGACGGCATCCCCGACTCGATGGACGTGAGTTCGGGTAGGCTCCAGGAACTGGTGATGGACGGGAGGGCTGGCGTGCTGCAGTCCACAGGGTGGCAAAGAGTCAGACACGACTGAGCGGCTGAACCGAGCTGTGGTACTGCCGGGGTCTGCCCAGGTAGCTTCACCTGCTGAAGCCTCTGTCCCCCAGAGCCTGTGAGTATAGACGCGAACCTGAAGAATAACGAGACTGTCGTATTGTCATTTCTGAAAAGTGGAGCAATGCCATTATGATGACCCTCAAAAAAGCTAGGGTTCCAGATCCAGTATGCGTGCCTGCTCAGTCAGTCACTCAGTCATGTCTGACTCTTTGTGACCTCATGGACGGTAGCCCGCCAGGCTCCTCTGTCCATGGGATTTCCCAGGCAAGAACACTGGAGTAGGTTACCATGTCCTTCTCCAGGAGATCTTCCAGACTCAGGGACCAAACCCACGTCTCCTCTGTCTTCGGCATTGGCAGGCAGATTCTTTACCACTGAGCCACTTGGTCTTAGGAGGTCCTTGACAGTGGGGGGAACCCAGGCTTCCCACAGTCCCAGAGCCCTCAGCCCACAGCTCAAGCCCAGCATGGCAGAGGTCCTCATGAATGATAATACATAATTTATATATATACACACACTATATGGAGAAGAAAATGGCAACCCACTCCAGTATTCTTGCCTGGAGAATCCCATGGACAGAGGAACCTGGCAGGCTACAGTCCCTGGGGTCACAAAGAGCCGGACACGACTGCGTGACTAACAACAGCAACTATATTGTGTGTATATCAGAAGTGTTCACTAGATTAGACGCCCGCCCACGGGCTTCCCAGGTGGTGCTAATGGTAAAGAACCTGTCTGCCAATGCAGGGACACAAGAGACACAGGTTTGATCCCTGGGTCGGGAAGATCCCCTGGAGGAGGAAATGGCAACCCAGTCTAGTATCTTTGCCTGGAAAAGTCCATGGACAGAGGAGCCTAGAGAGCTACAGCTCATGGAATCTCACAGAGGTGGACATTACCGAAGCCACTTAGCACACAATATACGCGTATAAATAAGTGATCATACCTGGTGCTGAGTAATTCCAAGGCATGGTTTCTGCCTCCCACCCTTCCCCCCAACACACACTCACACCTTCTGCCCTCTCCCCTCCATCCCAGACCGACCCCGGCATCTAGCAGGTGCATTCCTGCCTCTGGACCATTGCAGTTGCCATTCCCTCAATCAAAACCTTCTCTCCTTAGCTTTTGGCAAACCCCTTTCTTCCCGTTATTCAGGTCAGCTCAGATGTCATCTTCTCCCAGCATCTAGCTGATTTGCCCTTTTGTCCCCTGTCCCTCTCTGGGCTGTAAAGCCGCGTCAGAACAGGAATTCTTGTCACCTCCAATCCTGAGCCCTAGGCCACTCCCTAGCACCAGGGCATTCCTAGGCCCCTTCTAGGGACTGGAATTCCCCGGCCTTCACTGTCACCAGCACGATCCTCGCCCACCAGGCACGGAGTTCAAGGTCTCTCCCCTGGGCCTGAGCTGCGTGCTTAAGCGGGCAGCCTCAGTGCCAGGGGTTGTGAATTCCTAGGTCCCCTTCTCAATCTGGGGGGACACCCCCTTCTCTCCGGGACTCTACAAATGCTTTCCTTTCTCCCTCCTACCCTGGACACTGCCCTCTTTAACAAACCTCCCGAGGGCAGTTTCTCTGGAAGTAGCCTGAAATGGAAAATCTATTGTTGAGTGATGCTGTGCTGGGGTGATGGGTCTCCAGACGGAACGAGTCGGATTGGGGGGAGTGGGGAGGAACTCGGCCAGAAGACCGGCTTCAGACAAACGCAAGGCTGGAGGCGGGGGCAGGGCGGCTGTCCCACACAGAGGCATCAAGTCCTGTTCTATGCCGTCTGCCGTGAGTCACTGGCTCAGTCTGGGGGACCGTGGGAACTCTCCACGAGCTTGGGGGGCGGCGATGCTGCCAAGGGAACAGCCCACACTCGCAGCAGCTGCAGGTCCAGGGACCTGGGCAGGGCTCTTTTTCTTTAATCTTGTAATCATTGCTTTACAATGCTATGTTAGTTNTTCATTTGTATCCTTTATAATAAATGAGTAATAATAAGTAGTGTCCCTGAATCCCTTGAGTCGATGTAGCAAATTATTACTTGTGAGGAGCTGGTGGCAAGAACCCCCGAATTGTAGCTAAGTCGTATAGAAATGTAAGAAGCCTGGGCCGCCACTCCTGGCGATTGGCATCTGAAGTTAGGGTGCAGTCTTTGGGGACTCAGTCCTTAGCCTGTGGGGTGTGGGGTTAACTCCAGCAGGTAGTGTTAAGATTGAATTAAACCCTAGCACACCAGCTGGTGTAGAAAAACTGAAAAATCACTGGACGATGTGGAAAATTCATAGTTATTGTCAGAAGTGTTATGAATGGAAAAACAGTTTTGCTTCAAGAGTGGATAGTGATGCAAATTTGGGCGATTGAAGAATTCATTTCAAAAAGCATGAGAGCGCGGGATGGAGTGGAAGGTGGGAGGGAGGTTCAGGAGGGCTGGGACATACCGATGGCTGATTTATGTCAATCTATGGTGGAAATCAATACAATATTGTAAAGCAATTATTCTCCAATTAAAAATAAATAAATTTTTTTAAAAAGAAAAAAATATCAAAAAGCACAAGAAATTAAAAGTCAAGATAGCAGTCACATCTGGGGCCAGAGAAGAGGTTGTGATTGGGGCAGGCATCTATCTGCGGGGGCTTCAGAACAGTGGGCAGAGCTTTATTTCTCAACCTAGTGAAGTTTGCCTTGAAAGAATTTGCTCAGTCATCTATTCAATTTGGGGAGTTTTCTGAATTTTTGATTCATTTTGTAATAAAAAGTTTTTAAAACATAAAAACAAAGTTCTACCCAATAAGGACAAGCAGCCTTTTGAAAGCTCACATCTGATCTGTCTCCTGTTCTCTACATTATGGAATAATGATGTCTATAAGACAAAGACGCTTTGCAAACCTCTCTAGGAATCAGAATGCATAAAAAACGTGTCCTCCAGCTTGTCTCCAGCTTTGCTTCGCCGGGCTCTGCGTGGTTTTCCTAGTCTGCAGAATAGAGGAATTCACCCACACAGCTCCTGCTTTCAGGTCCAGGATTAAGTCATATTTCTTCAATAGAACAAAACCGTACTTCTCTATTAACTGCTTGAGATAACCAGTGAGACAGTANCCCCCGGGGCTCTGCTGCGCCCTCTGCTGGTGGAGCCCTTTCTCACTCACACTTGCTCATGCACCCCCGCAGCCCCACCAGGCCTCTGCTGCAGAACCACCCTCTCCTGGAAACCCTTCCCGGCCCCCCACCCCTCAGCTCTGTCTCCCCCTGGGGAGGAGGGGCCTTACAGAGAACAGAGTGGGACAGGAGAGGGTTTTCCCGTAGACCAGAGAGTGGACTTCCCTCTCTGCAGACAGCCCTTTATTTTTCACTTCCTTTCTATTTATGGCAAGTACGACTGGTTCTTCTTTTTACAATCAACTTACTTGTTTGGCTTTTAAGGAAGAAATGGTAAGCAAGTCGTAGCACAGATGATGCTGGGCAAGCAGACATCCTCTGGGTGGTAGGAGAGGGGTGGGTTCGGGAGCACGGCCTGGGCTGTTCTGTGCTCACCTGCACTTCCAAGATTCCTCAGCTGCTCCTTGGGCTGGGGACCTCCAGCCTAGGAGCTCCTGAGGGGTGGTCATTACAGTGTATCCGGGACCTGCGCACAGTGGGAGTGCTGTGCACACTTACTGCCCTGAGCTGAGCCCGGGATGCTCTGGGACCCTCTGCGGGGCCCCGGGTGTGTGTCTGACTCAAGCCAGACTCTACTTTCTCATCACCCGGTATCGTGGTGCTGAAGCTGAAGCTCCAATACTTTGGCCACCTGATGCGAAGAGCCGACTCATTGGAATGGACCCTGATGCTGGGAAAGACTGAAGGCAGGAGGAGAAGGGGATGACAGAGGATGAGATGGTCAGATGGCAACACCAACTCAATACACATGGGTTTGAGCAAACTCTGGGAGATGGTGAAGGACAGGGAAAGCTGATATTCTGCACTTCTTGGAGTCTCAAGGAGTCAGATATGGCTTAGCGACTTAACAGGTCCTTAGCGACAGCCAGGCAGGCATGAGGCATGGGTGTGTGCCTGCATCTGGGCATGGCCTGCCTCTGGGCCCGAAAGTTAAGAGAGTGTCTTGGCGGATGTGTTTGCGAGCCCAGGCTCGCTCTCCTCCTTGAGCAGGGCTGGGGAGTGGGCCTTCCATGATGCTGAGTCACAGGAGTTCTGTGCAGGTTCAAGGAAGTGTTAACTGAGGTGCGCTCTGTCCCCACTGTCACTTAGCTGTACCCTGGCCTGGGGCATCAGTGGATCCTCAAGCCAGGGATGCCAGCTTGAGTCACCAAGAGCCCGCCTTGTGTGCGTCTCCTGCAGCACCCAGAATTGAGGCCGAGTCACCCCAGGTGCTCACTCAGTCCCTCACACTCAACAGCCATCTACCCAGCTCCGACTCTACTGCTAACAGCAGCTGACAGTTATCACACCTCACCCTCCTCCAGGCCAGACGTGAAATGCTCCCACATGGCTACCTGCAACAATAGGCTGTATTTAAATGAGATAATACGTGAGCTCAGTAGAGCTTGCCTTTTTGTATTATTGTTGCTTTCATCTTGCTCTTACGAGCCCTGAGTGCAGGCTCTGCAGATAAGATGCATGAAGCCTCTCTCCCAGCCTGTGGAACAGTCCCAGATAATTTAAATTAGAGGCCCAGGTAAGTCAGTCCAGGTAGATGCCCTCTAAGGGGAGAGGGTTTCTGTGAGTGCTACAGAGGTGGAGGGGTCAACTACTTGGGGGATGAAAAAAAAAACCTCACTGACTGAAATTTGACCCAGGCTGGGATGGCACGAACCTTGACCCAGAGGGAGCGAGGCTCACAGGTTCTGGGCTAGGGTGTCTTCCATTTAGGTGCCCTCTAGGGCCTGGGCGTCCTTGGCCTTGAGAGTCCCTTGGACTGCAAGGAGATCCAACCAGTCCATCCTAAAGCAAATCAGTCCTGAATGTTAACTGGAAGGACTGATGCTGAAGCTGAAACTCCAATACTTTGGCCACCTGATGCGAAGAACTGACTCACTGGAAAAGACCCTGATGCTGGGAAAGATTGCAGGCGGGAGGAGAAGGGGATGACAGGATGAGATGGTTGGATGGCATCACTGACTCAATGGACATGAGTTTGAACAAATTTCAGGAGCTGGTGATGGACAGGAAGGCCTGATGTGCTGCAGTGCATGGAGTCACAAAGAGTCGGACATGACTGAACCACTGAACTGAATTGAACTGAACTGAGGGCCTGGGAAAGTTGTGTATGTCCAGGGCCTGGCTGGAGGCAGGCTCAGGAGTGTGGGTCCTTGAGGTTAGCAGCGCCTCTCTGTTCAGAAGCACCACGCTTGTCCTGGTCAACTGGGCATATACCTGTGGGAGAGTGGTGAGCTGGGAGGCACATTCTGGGTGTGGTGGCCACTCCCAGCAGGCTGCCCTGGGCTCAGAGGAGCACCCTGGCTGCCCTGCCGGCCTGCATCTCCATCCAGTCATGGTGTTGGGGCACTGGGGCATAAGGTGGCCGTTGTGTTGACTGGGCAATGCGAATTACAGTTTCTACGAGGGCCTTTGTGCCACTAAGACCCAGAGACAGGGAGATCCAAGGAGCATTGGTCCTTGATAATAGAAGCCTGGAGCCTGGGCTACAGGCCCAGCGACCCTGCCAACATGTGCGGAGTGGGCACAAGAGCTTCGCCCATCCTGCCCACCACATAGATGGGCCGTTGTCAGGACCACATCCACGCAGGTGGCTCAGAGTCTGCGATCTGACGCTGCAGTGACTGGGCTCCATCTGAGTGCCATTGCCTTTCTTTTCTTCTCGGCTGCATGAGCTCTTCGTGGTGCCCGGGCTCCTCTTGCTGTGGTGCCCAGGCTCTAGAGTGCAAGGGCTCAGTAGTGGTGGCGTGTGGGCCTAGCTGCCCCCGTGGCATGTGGGATCTTAGTTCCCTGACCAGGGATAGAACCTGTGTCCCCTTCATTATAAGGCAGATTCTTAAAGCACTGGATCACCCGGAAATTCCCCTCCACTGCTTTCCTATCTGTGAGCTCTGGTAAAGTTACAGAGAAACCTTTAGGAGCCTCAGTTTCCTCATCTGTAAAATGGGCTAACCATACCTCCTAACTCCCGGGTTA
Organism: Neotragus pygmaeus; assembly: GCA_006410875.1. Lineage (NCBI taxonomy): Eukaryota > Metazoa > Chordata > Mammalia > Artiodactyla > Bovidae > Neotragus > Neotragus pygmaeus. The sequence continues at coordinate 2,698,856 of SJYV01039606.1, read as the reverse complement.
TTATTATGAGGATGACAAGCTCTGAGTGCATCGGTGGGCATGTTCTCAGTAAATTAAGTGTAATCGTGCACCTGTTTCATTTGTGAAATTCAAAACTTTAAAGACTTCCCCAATTCACCCCTCTTTTCCCTTAACTCACTTTCTAGATCCAGTTTCTTTTTCTCAGCCCATCATCTCTCAGGCCTCTGGGGTGAGCGTCCTAAAGCACAGATTTGGGCCTTGCTGCCCCCTTGGCTTGGGGGTCACGGTCTTGTCCTCTGGCCCCATGTCCACCCCTACCCTTCATCTCACCTCCCTGCTCCATCCCAGGCATCCAGGCCCGGAGGGCGTTCCAGACCCCGGCCACTCCTCACACCGCTCCCCTTGTCTGAAGTGACACCTNGAAAGTTACAGAGAAACCTTTAGGAGCCTCAGTTTCCTCATCTGTAAAATGGGCTAACCATACCTCCTAACTCCCGGGTTATTATTATGAGGATGACAAGCTCTGAGTGCATCGGTGGGCATGTTCTCAGTAAATTAAGTGTAATCGTGCACCTGTTCCATTTGTGAAATTCAAAACTTTAAAGACTTCCCCAATTCACCCCTCTTTTCCCTTAACTCACTTTCTAGATCCAGTTTCTTTTTCTCAGCCCATCATCTCTCAGGCCTCTGGGGTGAGCGTCCTAAAGCACAGATTTGGGCCTTGCTGCCCCCTTGGCTTGGGGGTCACGGTCTTGTCCTCTGGCCCCATGTCCACCCCTACCCTTCATCTCACCTCCCTGCTCCATCCCAGGCATCCAGGCCCGGAGGGCGTTCCAGACCCCGGCCACTCCTCACACCGCTCCTCTTGTCTGAAGTGACACCTCGTGCCTCACCTTCTCACCTCGATGGCCACCTCCTGGCCTGCTTTCCCTGATTCCTCCGGGTGGTATGAATGTCCCCTTCCTCCGGATACCCCTAGGCCTCCGGAGGCAGGGGTGTGGGTTTCATGTGTATCTGGCCCCGTGGGCTTCCCAGGTGAAATGCAGAAGACATGGATTTGATCCCTGGGTCAGGAAGATCCCCTGGAGCAGGAAATGGCCACCCACTCCAGTATTGTTGCCAAGAAATCCCCTGGACAGAGGAGACTGATGGGCTACAGTTCATGGGGGTCACAGAGAGTCACATGACTGAGTGACTGAGCCCCCAGAGCACCCTGACTGGCAGCCCCAGCCTGCCTTTCGTAGGCTGGCACTCACCTGGACTCCTCCGTGATGCCCGAAGAGGATCCTCTGATCAGGGGTCTGGCTGCGAGGCTCCAGAGGGGAAGTGCTGCCTCTGCGGTCTGAACTGTCAGACGGCACCAGCCAGGCCCTGGAGCCGGGCCAGACTCCCACCCTGCTGCCCACATCCTGCCCCGGGCTCTCAGGGTGGCCTGGGTGAGGACGCCAGCGGGAGCCCTGGGCAGTTGCTGTGCAGGAGGCTGCGAGGAACCGGGGAGCAGAGGTGAGCTGCTTGCTGCTCCGGAGGCTGCGAGTCTGAGGCCAAGCTGGCGGCAGGCTGGCGCCCCCCGAGGCTGCTCTCTGCGGCCGTTTTCGGCTGGTGTCCCCGCATGGCCCTTCTGTCCGTTCTGCGCCCCTGGTGCCTCTCTCTCCCTTTCCATTTTAATATGAAGTTCTTTATTCGGCCGTGCCGGGTCTTCACTGTGGCCTGTGGGATCTTTAGTTGCGGCATGCAGGCTTTTATTACGGCATGTGGGACCCAGCTCCCTGACCAGGGGTGGAACCTGGCTCCTTGCACTGGGAGTGTGAAGTCTTAGTCACTGGACCACTGGGGAAGACCCCCTGAGGTCGCTTTGTGCGTCCAAATTTTTTTCCTTTTATAAGTTCACCAGTCAGATTGAGCGGGATCCATCCTAACGGCCTCAGTTTAACTTAATCATCTCTTGAAAGGCCCTATTTCCAATAACAGTCACATTCCAAGGTACTGGGTATTGGGGATTCAACACAAGAATTTGGGGGGACATCTTCAGTGCATAACCGTGGGTCCCCAAAGGACAGCCAGCACGGCCTTGCCCAGGGATGGAGGGGTGGGGAGGGGCAGATACTCACCGTAATTCCTGACTGCCTCTTCAGCCAGGGCCCCGGCTGAAAGCTGCGAGCACGCTGAGAGCAGAGCCCGGAAGTGGCTCCTCTAAATAAGTTTAAAAGGAAGAAGCTGGGAGAATCCCAGAATTTCCTGAAGAGAATAAGGTACTTTAGAGGTTACTGTCGTTGTTCAGTTGCCAAGTTGTGTTCGACTCTTTGCAAACTCCATGGACTGCAGTATGCCAGGCTTCCCTGTCCTCCACTGTCTCCCAGAGTTTGCTTAAGTTCATGTCCATTGAGTTGGTGACACTTTCCAAGCATCTCATCCTCTGCTGCTAATCCCACCATGACAATAACGCTGCTCCCATTTACGGTCCCTCTTCTTTCCTCGCCATTTTTATGTTTTCCTCTGCATTTCTGAGCTCTTGGAGCATGTTGACAACCCTGTTTTAAGGTCTTTTGTCTACTGTTAACAATGACATCATTGCTGTCATTTCTGTGTTTGTTTCTACTGACGGGTTTTGTTTCCCTGGTTACGGGTCATGTTTTCCTGTATCTTTGCATGTCTGATCATTTTTGGTTGGATGCCAGACATTGTGAACTTTATATTGTTGGGAGCTGGATTTTATTGTATTCTTTTAAATAGCACTGGATTTTGTATGGTGTACTGTTATGTTACTTGGGCTCAGCTTCATTCATCTAAGCTTGCTTTCAGCTTTATAATTTACTAGAGCAGCCTTTGGTCTAATGTAGTCCCACAATAAGGTGAGATCCTTAGGAGGTCTCTACTCGTTCCACTCTATATTATGAGGTCTGTCCAATGTGGCTGAAGGTAACACCAATCCCCCTGTGAGCTCTGGGAGTTATTTGGGGCCTGCTTCTTCTTGGTGTTCTTTCCACAGCCAGATTCATAGAGTTTCAGTCTTCACGTGCATAGTACTCAGAGACTCACTGGAGCCCTTCTGCAGATCTCTGGAATTCTCTCTCAGTGTGGGCAGCGCCCTTCTCCTGGGCCCCATGACCTGCAGGTCCTGGCAGCCTTGGCATCTCTGAACTCTAACATCTGTTTTCAGTGAGCGAGACCCTAGGCTTAATTTAGTTCCCCTTCCTGTGCTGCAGCCCAGAAACTGCCTCCAGGAAGCCAGCTGGGCTGCCATAGGACGCACCTCACTCGTTTCTCTTTTTCAGGGTCACAGCCTTGCAGTGCCTCGTGTCTGGTACTGAAAACCACCGCTTTATCTGGATCCCCTCCCAGTGGAAGCTCTGCACTGTTATCATCTCATTAAATCTTCCAGAGGCTCTAGAAGTCAGACTACTTTTAAAATGAAGACACTTGGAACACCCAGGGAACTTTCCCAGAGTCAGACAGTTGCCAAGATGTTGGCCATGTGTCTGCCTGACTCTGTGAACACTGCCCTGTGCCGACTGGACCCTGAGGGACTCCAGCCTCCAGGAGCAAGAACTCGACTGTCTCGGGCCTTGCCACCTGCACCCAGGGCTCCCTCTGTTTTAGGATGCTCCCCCTCCTGAAGAGATATCTGCAGAGACATCACTTTGTCAAAGCTATGGGTTTTCCTGTAGTCATGTACTGCTGTGAGAGCTGGACCACAAAGAAAGCTGAGTGCCGAAAAATTGATGCTTTCAAACTGTGGTGCTGGAGAAGACCCTTGAGAGTCCCTTGGACTGCAAGGAGATCCAACCAGTCCATCCTAAAGGAAATCAGTCCTGAATATTCATTGGAAGGACTGATGATGAAGCTGAAGCTCCAATACTTTGGCCACCTGATGCAAAGAATTCACTCAAAAGACCCTGATGCTGGGAAAGATTGAAGGTGGGAGGAGAAGGGGGTGACAGAGGATGAGATGACTGAATGGCATCATCGACTCAATGGACATGAATGTGAGTAAACTCCAGGAGACAGTGAAGGACAGAGAAGCCTGGCGTGCTGCAGTCCATGGGGTCACAAAGAGTCGGACGCGACCGAGTGACTGCCCAACGACAACCCCTTTCTGCAGGCGTCCCGGCCCGCAGCCCCAGAGCTCATTTCTGTGTGTGCTCAGCGTGAGGAGGACTGCTTGGTCTGCATTTAAACTCACAGGCACATCTGCCCACCAGGCACTCAGGCTCGGCAGGCAGCATCCTCTACTGAACAACCTATTTGCTCTACGGAGCTGGTTGAAGTTGAACATCAAGGGTCTGCCTTAATGATCTTCACGGAGAATGCTGAGCAGGGCACCAGGAATGTAAAGCAGAGCACAGGTGGCTGCAGCGAGGCCAGTCCAGGCAACTGATTCATAAGCTGGTATTCACACCTCAAGCCCTGCACTTCCCCTGCTTTAACTTTACTTATTAAGAAATTTCAAACATAAAGATGAAACACGCATAAACCTATCACCTAGACTGAACAATTTTGCTTCATCTTTTTTTTTTTTTTTTGCTGTAGTATTTAAAAGTAAATGACACACTTCCAAACACTGCAGCATGCATCTCTAAACCATAAGGAGTTTTCCCCCAGACGTATTTATTTTCGGCTGGGCTGGGCCTTCACTGCTGCCCTGGGCTTTCTCTAGTTGTGGTGAGCGGGGCTGCTCTCTGTCGCACTGTGGCGGCTTCTCCTGTTGCGGAGCTCGGGCTCCAGGCTGCACGGGCTCAGCAGCTGCAGCTCGCAGGCTCTAGAGCTCATGCTCTGTGGCTGTGGCCTTAGATGCCCCGAGGCAAGCGTGATCTTCCCGGACCAGGTATTGAACCCACATCCCCTGCATTGGCAGGTGGATTCTTAACCACTGAACCACTAGGGAAGTCCTGAGGATTTCTTTTGATATATTATCTACAATATATTATTGTATAACAATGTAATAATAACTATTATTAATAGTTATATTAATAATAATAACTTATCACACTTGGCAAAATAAATAATTTAAAAATATTATGTACTATTGGTTTACAGTTAAAATCGTCTCTTGTCCTCAACAACTCTCAGAGTTGGTTTGCTAAGAGCAGTATCTAGGCAAGAAGCACATTTCTTATATTTCTTAAATTTTTAAAAATCTAGAATAATTCTTTCTCATTAAAAAAAAAATTATACTGACTTATTGGACTTCCCTGGTGGCTCAGACGGTAAAGAATCTGCCCACAATTTTTGTAGGAAACCCAGGTTCAATCCCTGGGTAGGGAAAATCCTCTGGAGAAAAGAATGGCAATCCACTCCAGGATTCTTGCCTGGAGAATCCCATGGATGGACAGTAGAGTCTGCTGGGCTACAGTCCATGAGGTCACAAAGAGTCAGACGTGACTGAGTGACTAACACTCTCACTTTCATTGACACCAGACCACTGTCCCATGAAAGAGCCTCCCTTCTATCTTAATGTAACTATACAGATTTTCCTCAACTTATAATAAAGTTACACCCTAATGCATCCACTGTAAGTTGAAAATATCATTGTTGAAGATATATTTAACACACTAATCAACCAAACATCATCACTTAGCCAAGTCTATGTATGTGAAACACACTTAGAATATTTTTTTTTTAAAAAAGAAAAATCCTTGGCCCGACCACGAGGCATACGGGATCTTAGTCCTGCGGCCAGGGGTTCAACGTGTGTCCCCTGCATTGGAATCATGGAATCTTAACCACTGGACCACCAGGGAAGTGTCCCCTGACCTTCATTGTTTTAATAGAGTACTTATGTTAGCCTATAGTGGGGCAAAACAAAGCCTGTTTTATAAGAAGGTGTTGAGCATTTTGTGTAATTGATTTGACACTGTACTGAAGTAAAGAGCAGACTGGTTGGTTGTCTGGATACAGAATGATTGTATGTTTACTGGTCATTTCCCCTTCTGACTGAGGGCTGACTGGGAGCTGTGGCTCCCACCTGCTGCCCAGCATCAGGAGATAGAGCTGTATTATTAGCCTAGGAAAAGATTCAATTCAGTTCAGTCGCTCAGTTGTGTCCAACTCTTTGCGACCCCATTGACTGCAGCACGCCAGGCTTCTCTATCACCAGCTCCTGGAGCTTACTCAAACTCATGTCCATTGAGTTGGTGATGCCATCCAACCATCTCACCCTCTGTCATCCCCTTCTCTTCCCACCTTCTATCTTTCCCAACATCACAGTTTTTTCAAATGAGTCAGTTCTTTGCATGAGGTGACCAATGTATTGGAAAAGATTAAAAATTCAGAATTCAAGCTAAGGTTTGTACCGAATGCACAGCACTTTTGTACCATTCTTAAGTTGAAAGACCTAAGTCCAACCATCTTAAACAAGGGGTTCCCAAGGGTTCTTGGGGTGTCATTTAACTTTTTCCTTGGTCTTTCTTTTTCCTGTAACCTGGAATTTAGATGTGAAGACTTGAGTATACTTTTTTTTTTTTTTTTTTTGCGGGGAGAGGGGGATTATACTTTTTCATTCTGTGTGACATTAAGCGCTGTGACCACATGCTGGGTCATGTAATACAATGCTAACATCTGCTACTGGATCAAAGCGGCGGCAAGTATATGCCTCACCGCACAGCGCATCCTTCCCTTTTCAGGTGGCAGGCAGCCTGTGATGCAGCCCCTTGATAGTGTGCGAACTCCCCACATCTCCGTCTCACTCTCCTCTGTTCCTGCTCCTCTCCCCTATTCACTGTGCCTTATGCCACCCCCACCAGGCAAGATTTTGCTGAATCGACCTCCCAGGTTTGCACTGTGAATGTGGAAAACTTTTTCCAATGAAACAAATTAATTCTAATTTTCAAAATCTAAATAACGTGTGATGCAATGTCGATTATGCTTTTTCATGGCCCCCTCTTAGGATTCTGCCTTATCTTGGGAGGTGGCCCTAGTCTGAACCCGCACTGATCTTCAGGCCTGGACTGCCGGGAACCACGGTGCTGTTGGGCGGGTCACAATTACAAGCCAGCAGACACCTGATTCCTATGAGAAGCCGGGGAGGAATGGCTGAGCTTAGGGGCCCACCCACGGCGACTCAGGAGTTAAAAACGCCAACTCACTAAAACCCCTAGGGCTCATGGAGTTGGAGACGATGCCAACCTAGAGCTCATGCAACCACAGGGCGAGGAGCCAGGCCTGGACTCAGTTTCCAGCCTCTAGATGGGACCACTGTCGGAGTCAGCCAGGGAACGCCGACAAACCGCTCAGAGGTGCATGGACGGTGGCCAAGCTTGGGCACACATCAAAGTAACGGGATCAAAACCTCATTGTCTCCAACACGTGATCCGTGGCTCATCTGGAGTTTTAAAATTCTGTTTCAGAAATTTACTTATTTTCAAAAATTATTTGACTGTGCCAATTATTAGTTAGAGCATGCAGAATCTTTAGTTGCAGCACTCAGGATCTTCAGTTGTGGCGTGTGGGATCGAGTTCCCTGACCGAGGATTGAACCTGGGCCCTCTGCATTGAGAGGGAGGAGGCTTAGCCACTGAACTACCAGGGCAGTTCCAAGAAATTTACTTGTATCACAGTCTTACAAAAATATGCAAGTCCCATGCCATATGATATGTATCTTTTTTCAGTGGGTCTCTTGTATCAGAGTGAAAGTGGAAACTATAGAAAGTGTGAACCGTGATGTTATTAGGCAAAATCCCTGGGGGCAACATCAGATGAGAAAACCGGATGTAACTAGAGGGTGTCTCACCCGTGCAGCTGTATCTTCTCCTTTGATCCTCAGACGAGGCTGGCCTCATGGCCCCTAGTTTATACACAGAACTATCAGAACCCTAAGGTTTGGGAGCAGAACAGGCTAGAAACGGAGAGAGAAGGTCACACAGCTGGCAAAGGAAGGCCAGGGCTCCGAGTTGCATATGGCTCTCAAGCTCCTCATCTTTCACTGCAATATGCCATATGCCTCCGTGTGTAGCCACACAAGCAAAACCAAAACACTGGACACAAGAGAGATCAGTATCATTACAACGTTCCCAGGTTTTCTTTGCAGAACTCCACATTCCTGAGAAGACCGACACGGCCCCTCTGCTACAGGCTCATTCCTTGGCCTTTCCCCCGGTTTCCCGTGCTTCAGGAAAGACTGAAGTCCCTTAAAGCATCCGTGTTCCTTCCCAACCCACTGCCTTTGCACATGCGGTTCCCCTTGCTAGTCTCTGTTTTTCCTTAAAGTCTGGGCAGCTTCTCTTTTCCCAGGAAGCCTGTTCTGACCTAGAGTAGGTCAGGCCATCACATAACTGGTCTCAGAGTGTCCTGCTTCTCCCAGACAGCACCTTCACACCTCCAGGGGTCCGGGTGACCAGGCTGGGGGTTCAGGGCCTGAGCTCCTGAAGTTTCGAATTCCCACAGAAGGTTTTAAGTGCCCGCCTGTGGCTGGGTGTGATTGGAGCCCAGACCCTTCCGTCTGTGGGACTCGGGTTCTTTATCAGTGAAACAGGGCCTGTGACTTTCTTTGAATCTGTGGTTGCTTCTGTGAACTCTCAGATCGTATGTTACCCTCTGCGTACAGGAGGTTGCCTCTCAGACACCCAAACGGATAAGCTCTTAAGGCATCCTCAAGTGTTTAATCAGTATTCTCGGTGGAATGCTGAGATTTCCCTGTCTCAAAGTAGCCGAGAAGGCAGGTGACAGGCCTTCTCTACATCAGGATGGTGGCCTTCCCGGTCTTTCCCCAGGCCCTCCCAGCCTGTTCCCCGAGCTCCCTCACCCAGCACTGTCCCTACCCCATGGAACCTTCCAATCTTTTTACCATCCTTCCTCCAATCCTTGAAGGCTGGGACTCCCCTGGGGGTCTAGTGGCTAAGACTCTGAGCTCCCCATGCAGGGGGCTGGGGTTCAATCCCTGGTCAGGGGACTAGATCCCATATCGGCACACTTAGGACCTGGGGCAGCCAGAAAAAAAAATTCTTGAAGACCCCCTGACCTACTGCCATTGGCAGTGGTTCTTGGGGGTATGAGTTAATATTCCATGACACCAAGTGTATTCCATCCCGAGGCTGTCTCCTTGCTCCTTTTCTTGGTTTTGATCTTTCTATTTTTAAACGAAATTATGGTAAAAATAAATGTGTGTGTGTTGTTTTAACTTGAAGAAAATCTGAAGCCCCAATCTTCTACTGGTGCAGGAAACACAAGAGCCTGAGGACGCTTAGCAGAGTGGACACCAAGTTCCTAAGAGGCCAGTGTGTCTGCTCCAGGCCGGGACTGGGCTTTCCTTCCCAAGCTAGCACCCTCTCCTCCAGTTTCCCACTTCCCCCTCTTCACAGACCTCCTGTCCTACTCAGCTTGCAGAGGTTTCTGGGACCAAAGGAGGCTGAGGTCTCCAGGTCAATGCACTCACTCCACAGTCCAGCAAGAGGTCACCTTCCCCCCACCCCCTAGGCCAGCCCTGCGCCGGCTCTTTCCACTCTCCTTGGGTGTCTCCGCGCAAGCAGTAGGAGCCAACCTCTCTCTGGTTATTCTGCCCATCACCTCCCCAGCACTAGCTTGGCTACTTGGTGATCAGCGCACCGGGCGCTGGGTAGGTGCTCAAGTTAACTTTTGCCAAAGGAATGAATGAATGAACCGCGCGCTTCGGGGAAGGCTCCTCCCAGGGATCCTGCTGGTTTGCTCAGCTCCACGCCTCTCCCAACGCCAGGGGTGGGGGGCCTCAGCCTACAATAACCGAGCCCAGGCCCGGCGTCTCCAGGGAGATGTGGCAGGTGAGGGGAGGGTCCTGGAGCCTGTGCAGGGCGTCTGGGAGGACACAGAGAT
>SJYV01039606.1:2575580-2688311 GCA_006410875.1 Neotragus pygmaeus | reverse complement strand
GCGGGGGGCGCGCGGGTGTGTGTGTGTGTGTGTGTGTGTGTGTGTGTGTGTGTGTGTGTGTGTGTTTGGGGGGGGGCATGGCGGGTTGTGTCGTGTCCCGAGGGGGTCCCCTCCGACACTCAGCTCTCGGGACGGGCACCGCGGCGGCCGAACCCTCCAGCCTCCCGGATCCCATTTGGGCCCGGAGGCCCCCGGGGGCATTGTTCAGCCGCGCCTTTTTTTTTTTTTTGCTTTTCGGGTGAAGTTGTGCTCAGCGTCTGGGGCTCCCGGGTGGACCGTTTCGAGTTGCAGCGATCACGGAGAGAACTGTGCTCTCCTCCGCGGGGGTGGGCGGGAGGAGGTGGCCCGTGGGACCCGGGGCGGCCCTTCGTACGACCCGGCAGCTCGGTGGTCCTGCCCTGGACGGCGCGGGACCTTGGGGACGGCAGCCGAGCGCGTCCCCGGAGCCGGGGAGCGGGGTTGGGAAGGGCTGGACGGGTTTTGGCTCCGCGGCTCTTTGTCGTTTGCGGAGGGGAGTGAAGGGAGTCCGGTTGCAAGTTTACATTTCTGCCCAAGTACACATACATTCCAGAGACGGGCACTTTCCTTAAGGGCCGAACGCATGGCCCCCTGGGGCCCCGTTCGCCCTGCAGCCCTCCTGGCGGGGCCTGGCCTGCCGGGGCCTGTAGGTTCCTGCCTTCTCTTGACTTACCCACCCGGGGCTCTGTCTGGGTTGGCGGCTGGTCCCCCGGCTCCATAGCTTCCCAGGGGGTTTTCAGTCTCTTTCCTCCTGCTCCAGGGTCCAAAGCGGGGACCCTGGACCATCTCCTCAGCCAGGCTGGACTCTGCCTGACCTGGGCCTCCCTCTGAAGGCAGGGGATGCCCCCCAGGGGCTCCCGGTCCCTCGCCTGTCTTGCCCTCGCGGCTCTGAACCTTTGCAGTGTGGTCACCCAGCCTGTCTTCCCACTCCTGCTGCTGGTCTGCTTCAGGCCTCCCGCGACTGCGAAGCCTCCTGGGTGGTGCTCGTCCCCAGGGCACTCTCTTTTCTTTCTGTGATGCCAGTGGCTTATCTGCGAGATGCCAGAGACGGAGAGTGGGCACAGGGACAGTCCTAGGTCCCCTCTGGCCCCGCGCTGTCTTAGCGGGCCCTGTTTCAGGACTGCAGTGGCTGAATTCCCTCCCCACCACCTTTTAGAGACTCAGGCATCTGAGACTCAGGCTTGTTTACAAATGTCAACAGCCCAACAGAGCTGGGCTTTCTGATGGCAGCTGTTTCTAAACTTCTAAGTGGCATCCTGTGTGCGTTCAGATGGTTTCAGACCCATAGAAATAACCCCACCCGTCTGCACTGGATGAGGGAGATTTGGGGTGGTGGAGTTTCCTGCTGGGGTAACTGCAACCGGGCGGTAGGGCCGGGGGGGGGATCTGGCTGTGGGGAGCCTGTTGGGATGCTGTGTTCAAGCTGAGGGCTGAGGGCTGACCCTCGGGGAACTTTGCACTGAGAGATGGAAGAGGAGCTGGAGCTGTGGGGAGAGGCGGGCAGAGGGCAGGAGACCACCATCCTGCTCGGGACTTGGCCACTCGTCCTGTGTGCTGGGGTCTACTCACGGTCCCTCCCATTTCACAGAGGCCGAGGGCAGATGAATGCCACCGAAATCCTGGAGGTGGCTCTAGAGCTCATTTCTGGTCGACGCCCCCAGCGTCCCACCAGGCGATGGGGAAGGGGCTTCTCTTTAGGATACCATGTTTGGGGTTTTTTTTTTTTTTTTTTACACTTTGTATTTTATATTGGAGTCTAGCTGACTAACAGTGTCCTGCTATTTCAGGTCCACAGCAAAGTGGCTCAGCGGTAGATGCATGTATCCACTCTCCCCCAAACTCGCCTCCCACCCAAGCCGCCACATAAGGTCGAGCAGACTTCCCTGTGTCAAACAGTAGGACCATGTCGGTTATCCATTTTAAATATAGTAAGGTGTACATGTTGATCCTGGGACACCGTATCTGAAGACAGCTCGATCCTCTTGGTTCCTGGGGTGACCTGGATGGTGCCAGTGATCACCCTGTGGATGGCTGAATAGTGGCTTGTGTCTCGAGACCGAAGGGAGCGTTCAGGAGCAGGGTCTGCCCACCGGGGAGGCGGCTCTGGGCGTGACCGTGGCTGTGTCCTTTCTGCCGTAAGGCACACGCCTTCTGAACACTTTGGTGGCTCAGTGGTAAAGAACCTGCCTACCGATGCAGGAGACGCAAGAGGCTCAGGTTTGATCTCTGGGTTGGGAAGATCTCCTGGAGGAGGGCATGGCAATCCACTCCAGTATTCTTGCCTGAGAAGTCCCATGGACAGAAGAGCCTGCTGGGCTCCAGTCCATGGCGTCGCAAAGGGTCAGACACGACTGAAGTGACTTAGCATGCATGCACAGCAGTTCCTTCTGGTGTCACACCTTGGGCTTATACTTTGGGGTTTGAAGAAAACTCCCAAGTTGAAGAGTTTCAAAGAAGTTTCCTGGGTGGTTTGGAGGCAGTTCTGGGAAGGATGTGAGTGGCGGTCAGGCGGTCAGGGGACCCGGAGGGGGCTTCTACTCAGTGTCTCCAGGAGAAGGTGACAAGACAACCCAACTTTGAGCAGCAAAAGGAGCTTTAAATACGTCCGGTCAAGGAGGGCAGGCAGGCTTAGAACTCCAGATTTGGGCAGGGGGATGCCAAGGGTGCTTGCACCAGGCGGCCCTCCTGCCTGGGAGTCGCCTGGGGAGGGGTCCCCTGGTTCTCAGGGCCTCGGCTGGCTGGGAAGATGGAAGTGCTGTGTGTAGGAATCCATTTCCCCGAGCTAACTGGCTCTTTCTGCCTAAGGGAACACTCTTAGAGAGCTCTTTCACCAACCACAAAACTTTTTTTGGCCGGAGCCTCATAAGGGGACTGTGTCTCCCTAGATGGGCTCTGGTGGGTCTGTGGGCGGGCCATGCTTCCAGCGACTTGGCCTGCGAATAGATCACGAGGGGAGAGAAAATGGTAAAACTCTTATCTCATTTGCAAACATGAATCACAGCTCATTGTCTGCAAGTACTTAGGTTCTGTTAGAAGCATTGTTTGTAAGTGAGACACTTCAGTTATTTATTTATTCTGTAAGGTCGGGAAAGGAGTAAACAGCTGATCTCTTGCTCCCTCAGCAAAGGCAGGAAATCCCGGCACCCCCGGGATTCATGGGGCGGGGCGGGGGCGGCACTGCGATGGTCCCCTGTGCAGTTGGCTAGCCTGTTCCTGTCTCCCCTTGGGTGTGAGTTTGGTGGGTCAGTGTTTACACGCTGGTTTATTAACGCAAGGCATGAACTTTGACCTAACTCAGTCACACTCAGGGGTTGGGCCAGATGAACTTTTCCATCACCCCCCACCTAAGTTGAGTCATAAGGTCCCAACACCTGTAAAGCTGTGTTCATGTGGATCCAGTTGCTAAGATTAGGTGAACGGATGCAGGGCTGTAATTCTCCACCTGATGGTGTTTGCCTTATAAGAATTCACTGAAGCCGTACATTTGATCTGGGAAGTTTTCTGAGGATAGTGGGCTCATATCTCCTTGATGGTGTAGGAGACAGAATATTCCCCGCCACCCCCCACCCCCGCCAAACACCAACNGTTTGCCTTATAAGAATTCACTGAAGCCGTACATTTGATCTGGGAAGTTTTCTGAGGATAGTGGGCTCATATCTCCTTGATGGTGTAGGAGACAGAATATTCCCCGCCACCCCCCCCCCCCGCCAAATACCAACTCCCTAATCCCCAAGACTTATGAATACGATGTGTGACATGACAGAAGGGACTTGGCAGGTGTGGTTATGGTCACGAACCTTGACATGGGTTGATTAGTCCTAAGTTACTCACCTGGGGCTGAAGCCCCAATACTTTGGCCCCCTGATGTGAAGAGCTGACTTGCTGGAAAAGCCCCTGATGCTGGGAAAGATGGGGGGGAGGAGGAGGAGGGGACAACAGAGGATGAGACGGTTGGATGGCATCACCGACTCGATGGACATGGGTTTGAGCAAGCTCCAGGAGCTGGTGATGGACAGGGAGGCCTAGTGTGCTGTGGTCTGTGGGGTCGCAAAGAGTTGGACACGACCGAACAGCAGCAGCACCCCTGGGTCCCCTGAGCAGAGAACTTCCTCTGACTGCTCACAGGAGAAAGAGGTGGTGGAAGTGGACTCAGAGGTTCCGAGCCTTGGAAGGGCTGTGTGCCCCCTTGCTGGCCCGGAGATGTAGGGGCCCACTTGCTAGGACCGCAGGGAGCTCAGCTGACAGCCAGCAAGGAAACGGGGACCTCGGACCTGCAACCACAGCTGGCTTCTGCCAGCGCCCCCGATAAGCCCGGAAACAGATTAATCCCAGAGCCTCCCGTGCGAGCCCAGCTGGCCAGCACCTTGGCTCTGAGACCCAGGAGCACTGGGCGTCTGACTTGGAGCACAGTGAGATAATAAATGTGGGTGGTTTTCAACTGCCAAGGGCGTGGTGATGGGTTATGGCACTGGTAGGGCGTGAATGGAGGTGGTGTGGCGAGCAGCCGGGGCGAGACTGGGGGTTCCCTTTCCAGCCTTAGCTTTGCCAGGGGGCAGGTTGACCTCCGTGTGTCCTTCGCTCTTCACTCCAGGCCAAACTCAAACAGAGAGTGTGGGTATTGGCACCAAGACATCTTTAACTCCTGGATCTTAGTCGTCATGTGGCCCTTGAGCAAATGATTCCTGCTTCCTTAGCCTCAGTTTCCTCATCTGGAAAGGGGACACAAGCCTGCCTTCTGCAGAGACCGGTGGGGATTCATTGAGATAGTGTCCTCAGAGCACAAAGCGCTGAGGTCAGCATTTGAGATAAGCCAGGCAGTCCATGGAGCCATGCTTCTAGTAATTTTTTAATTTAATGAATTGCAGTTTAGAAATGTGGTGACAAGCGATTTCCTCTTTGGATTCGACAGTCACCATGGCTGAAGGAAGGCTCTTCTTCCAAAGTTAATTTTCTACCGGGGAGTGTGACATTAGCTTGATAATAGAGATTATAACGTGTGTATTCAGATTAGCTCTGAGCAATGGTAATTGCTAGGAATATGGTAGAATTCCAATAAGTTTGGGAGTGTGGAGCTCCAGAGAGATCCTTCATATTGCTTGGAATAGCAAGCAAGTTGCTACTTTGGGGGATGAAAAATTATATTTGATCGTAAGTAAATAGAAATGCAGACATTTTCATTCATTGGAGTTGCAGAAAAACAAAACTTAACAGTGTATTATATTTCTGCAAATCTGATTTTACTTTGGAAACATTATACACATTTTAAATGTATTGTTGTGCCAGGGTTGGCCCAGAATAGCAGAGTGTTATCAGGATTGCCTGAGGGTGTGTGAATTGTTCTTTTGCTTGTGTTCTTGTGACCTCTGAGGATGCAGGTAGTGAATTCAGAGGAGGAAATGGTGAGTCCTGAGCTGGGTGCAGCCCAGAAGCCAAGTGCCTGTGCCCAGAGTGCCCCTGTGACCTCTCTCTGTGTCTGTCTTTGTCTCTCTTCTCTCTTTTTTCCCCCCTTCCTCCTTTCCTTTCTCCCCTCCTTCCACTCTCTTCGTTAGACTTTGGATTTCCCTATAATTACACACAGCAGTTGTAAGAAGTAATACAGAGACCCCACGTACATATTGCCGGTTTTCCCCAAGGTTCTATCTTGTAAAACTCCAACACAGTGTCAGAACCTGGATGTNCCTTCCACTCTCTTCGTTAGACTTTGGATTTCCCTATAATTACACACAGCAGTTGTAAGAAGTAATACAGAGACCCCACGTACATATTGCCGGTTTTCCCCAAGGTTCTATCTTGTAAAACTCCAACACAGTGTCAGAACCTGGATGTAGACGTTGAAGATACAGAGCATCTCCATCCCCCCCCAGGACCCCTCATCTGGTCCTTCTGTTGCCACCCCACCCCTCTCGTTTCCCTGCCCCATAATCCCTGGCAACCATTAATCTGACATCCGTGTCTGCAATTTTGTAATTTCACGAATGGTAACGTGAATGGGATCTTGAGTATGTAACCTCTCTGGATTGCCTTTTTCCCTCAGCATAATTCTCCGAAGAGTCACCAGATTGCTGTGTGTATCAACGATTTGTTCCTTTTCTTGGCTGAGTAGTGTCCCGTGGTGTTGAACGTGCCACAGATGGCTTAACCATTCATTCCTTGAAGGATGTCTGGTTTTGGCTATTATGAGTAAAGCTGCTGTGAACACTCATGCACAGGTTTTGTGTGTGTGTGTGTGAATGGAAATCTCCAT
The DNA here is from genome assembly GCA_006410875.1 of Neotragus pygmaeus. Taxonomy (NCBI): domain Eukaryota; kingdom Metazoa; phylum Chordata; class Mammalia; order Artiodactyla; family Bovidae; genus Neotragus; species Neotragus pygmaeus. Next base: position 2,682,049 of record SJYV01039606.1, on the reverse strand, counting down.
CTTGTGGGATAAATGCCTAGGAGTGCAATTGTGTTTTGTTTGTTTTTAATTTTTAAAAAAATTTTAGCCACACTGTGCAGTATGTGGGATCTTAGTTCCCAGACCAGGTATTGAACCTGTGCCCCCTGCATTGGGAGGGCAGAGTCTTTAAGCACCTGACTGCCAGGGAAGTACCAGGAGTGCAATTATTGATTGTGTGGCAGTTTGGCTTTTTAAGAAATTATTAATACCAGACTTTTCCCCAGTGGCTTAGCCGTTTTACATTCCCACCAGCTGTGTGTACATGGGCATGTTTGTGCATGTGCCCGGGTGTGTGCTTGTGTGTGTGCGAAGGTGTGTGTACATGCGTGTCTGCACACATGTGTATGTGTGCATGTGCATACGTGTGTACTTGAAGGTATGTGTGTGCACGCATGTGCGCATGTTTATGTGAATGTGTGCAGGTACGTGCGTGTGTGCGTGAGATCCAGTCTCCACATCCTTACTGACACGTGTTGTCTGTTTTTCCCAGTCTGAGCGGCGTGTCGTTGGGNCTTGAAGGTATGTGTGTGCACGCATGTGCGCATGTTTATGTGAATGTGTGCAGGTACGTGCGTGTGTGCGTGAGATCCAGTCTCCACATCCTTACTGACACGTGTTGTCTGTTTTTCCCAGTCTGAGCGGCATGTCGTTGGGGTTGGAATTTGCATTTCTTTCACTGCGGTGCACCTTGAAGGAGATCTGGGTGTAATCTGGGAGATGAGCCGGGCGGGGTGCTGGGTGGAGCTGGGGCTGCTGATGGATTTGGTGAGGTAGTTGGGTTTGCGCAGGGGAGGGCCAGCAGTCCGGCTTGCAGGGAAGATTCTGGAGGGGGAGGCTGGAGGCAGCCTGATGGCGTGGAGGTACACAGGGCTCACCCAGACGCTCACTTTTCAGACTCTCTGTGTCCTGGGGTCATCCTCAGAGAGGAGCGTGGTGAAGAGGGGGTGCCATTTCACACAGGGGACTCACGCATCCATGGAGTTTGGTATCTGGGTGCTAGAACCAGTTCCCTGTGGACACAGGGCAGGGGGGTGACTGGGTTGCTGCCTGCCTGTGCACACACTTAAGTGGCCTAGACAGCAGGAATTTCTTCCTCCCGGTTCTGGAGGCCGGGGCCAGGGCCCGGGTGTCGGAGGGGCTGGTTCCTGCTGGGGCTTCTCGCCAGTTTTCAGGTCTTGCCGTGCCCTCCCATGGGCCCCCCTGTGTGAGTCTCTGTCCTAATCTCTTCTTGTAAAGACCCCCCTCGTGGGTGAGAATCCACCCTGATNGGGAGGGAGGTGGGAGGGGGGTTCGGGATGGGGGACACATGTATACCCGTGGCTGATTCATATCAGTGTATGGCAAAAACCACCACAATACTTTAATTAGCCTCCAATTTAATTTAATTAATTAAAAAACGCACATTTTCCTTTTATTACTTTCAAGACCTCAAAAGTCCTGGCTCAATAGTCCCTTCTGACCTTGTGTCCAGAAACAGTGGCTATGCAGGCCCTCATGCCATGCCCACATTCCTCTCAGGGCCTTTGCGCTTGCTACTGGGCTCCTGGGAGAACCTTCCTTCCAACCTCTCCTCAGCATTCCAGACATTACATGTGAGGCCCCCCTCTACACTCTCCCCACTGCACCCTCATCACTGACCATATTCCCCTGGTTGACTTCCTTCACTGCACTTATCAGAATCTGACATGAATTCATTATCTACACTTTCATCTGTGTTTGTGTTTGTATCTTAATTGTCTTACCCCACTGTAAAGAGTGTAATCCAGGAGAAGAGGACCTGGCTTACTAATCTCTCTCTGGAGCCTAGAACACTGCCTGGCATGTAGAATGCATTCAGTAAACATTTGTGAATGAATGAAGATTATCAAAGACCTTTGCCTTTCAGTATTCTTGAAATTTTAACCCAGTGAAAATGTAAGGGAGAATATGAAATCCTTTCCTTTCATATTTTCTGTAGCATTTCTAAAGCAAAATATTAGGCCCTAAAAATGTATAAAATAACATGGGACTAAACCAAGAGGGTTGACTGAGGTAGGTCAGTCCATAAACTGCATGAGGACGCTCTCCCGATCCAGATGGAAGCCCTGTGCTGGAATCTGTATGGATGGAGATGGGGGGCGAGAGTGCTCTCAGGAAAAGAAGCAAAGGTGCGGGTAGAGGAGGACCCTCGCGAGCTTAAACCCACAGGCTGGTCTATCTCAAAAGGCAACCATCCTCAAGAGAACTGCTGGTTAGAAAATCTCCCAACAGCAAAGAATCTTCCCAGCTGGAAGCCAGCAGAGAGGCTAATTATCAGAAACTCCTCTCCCCACAGAAAGTGCATTCTTCCCCCTTCCCCTACTAAGACCTGTTTATATTGCTTCCTCTTTCAGGCTTTGAAAAAAAACCGTGATTGTGCATACAGTGAGTGCACACTTCTGTTGTTGATAGGCCATTTAAATATATGAAATAACGTTTCTTGTTTCGAGTTAGATTTGACTTGGGGGAGGGGGCATGGAGGGCAGGGACGGAGAGGTAGCACAGAGCCAGCAAATAAAGTCAGCAAATGCAACCACACAAGGTTGGGGGAAGAAATCCCCCACTCTGAGGAAATTACTTCATACCATAGTAAGGGGCTGCATTTATTTTGCTTTTCATTCTCTATGCCATACACAGCCGCCCTCCAATGACCAGGCTGGAAGGGGTTACTAGGCTCTCTAACATAAGAATAGAGGGAGGTGGGAAGCAAGAAACTGCTAGTTCAGTGATTTTTTTAAAAAGGAGAAATAGGATTACTCTTTTCAGTTTATTTCAATTCCACATTAACTGACTGATAGACTTTATTTCCCCTGGAGAAGGAAATGGCAACCTGCTCCAGTGTCCTTGCCATGGAGAATCTCATGGACAGAGGAGCCTGGTGGGCTACTGTTCACGGGGTTGCAAAGAGTTAGACATGACTGAGCAACTAAACAACAGACTTTCTTTCTGAGCTTTAAGGGAAGAAAATGCAGTCAACTTGGGAATAGTTTTAATCAAAAAGCAAGTGTTAGGAGTGATTAGTATTGGCCTTTGTCCATATTTATTTTAATTTGTAGTTGCAAATTGATATATTTCCTAGAACACAGCTCACTAAAAGTTTTAGGTCACAACAGTCTCCAGGTTCTATCCCTGTAATAACACACACAGCTGTCAAAAAGGGAAAGGTAGGAAAAGTTTTCAGTTATCCAATTCTCACACAAGAAAAAGATCTACTGAGCAATGGTTAGCTGCCATGTCATGAATGGATATACAGACAGATAGACAGATGGGTGGATGGATGAATGGATGGATGGAGATACTAAGTGATAGATACAGATTGATACAGACATGAAAGATACAGAGATAGATGATAGATGATGGATGGATGGATGGATAGATCAGTCGATCTTAAGAAAGCCTCACAAATCACAGTACATCCCAGGGAATCTTCTTTCACATGGGAAGTATTAAGATTTCACAATATTTTACGTGGTGCATTTTCCTAAAACTGAAGGGAGACCACAGTTGTGATGGGTAAAGGATAGCAAGGGGAAAAAAAAAAAGCAGATGCATATGGACATATTGAGATTTACTCTCTCTTTTTGATCTCAACCAGGGCTCATTTCCAGTATCTCTCTGCACTCCTCACTACAGCACCCTTGTTCAATGGTACACACACGCAGAGGAAACGGGGGTGCAATCAGAAGCAGGGCACAGGCATTAGCAGTCCACATGGATGAGACACACTCCCCTGTGGCACAAACTCCGTGCTCCACACAGGGAGCCGAGCTTCTCCACTTTCCTCGTGAGAGAATCCTGTGTGGGAATTCTCACATATCTGAGTTTAGATGCCCACTCATCACAGCCCCCAAGGTCACACATGTACCACATACCTGAGGAAGATGAGCAATACTCTGGCTTGAAAGCAATAACCCAGCAATAACCCTGTCATTTGTTATGAATTATGAAACAGCTGGGAATGATTGTTCTGCAGAATTATCCCTCTTGGAGAGTGGGAGCCGGGGAGAAAGCAGACGGGACTGCTTTGTGTCAACAGTCAGTACCCAGATGAGCTATGAACACATGGGAATAGCGCCGCAAGGCCCTCAGAACCCTGCCGCCTCTGGGAACAAAGCTTCCAGCCTCGGAGCTGCTTCTGAAGGTACATCCATGACCAGTTAAGTCAGAAACACTGACTCGGAGCCACTCAAAACCCATCACTGGTTAAAACAGGCTAGAAAACAGCTGAGAGCGGCCATGTGTTAAGAATAGGGAGTTTGGCAAATACACTTAAGAACCTCGTCAGAAAGGAAACAGGTGTTAAGCTGTCGTGGGGCAGGGGCGGGGAGGCCTGATCGCACGAAGGTGGGGCGAAGGGCAGGCACACGTCGGAGGCGCGGCTGCCGCGGCGCTGCCTCCCAGCCAGCGAGGCCTGCGGACGCTCTTACGTACATCAAACGGGGCCGAGCTGGACTGGGCGTTCTGCCCGCACGGTTCCCGGAAGCAGTCGCTGAACGGGAGGAGGAGCCCCATGGCGATGATCCGCGAGCAGAACTTCTCCGCTTCTTCCGGAGGCCCGTTCTCCTGCTGGCTGAACAGCTTCTCCAGGAGAGTTCTCCCTGCAGGTGAGACACGGTCGTTAGGCAGGAGCCCCGGCAGGTCCCCAGCTCAGACTCCCCGAGGAGAGGCGGGAACGCGGCGGGGCGGCGCCATTGCCCAGGCCGCGCCAAGCGCAGAGCGGCCACTGGGCGGCCCAGGTACCACGCGGGATCTCGCCTCCGGGTCTCTCTCCCATCCCCAAACACCTCCTAACCCCAAAGACGCAGAGGCCACGCGACGGGCCCTCCATCTTCTGCCATGTGAAGAAGCTGCAGGCTTTGGGGTTTCCTTGGAAACCCTCCTGCCATCGCCAAAGGCTCTCTGAGGAGGCAGCCAGGAGCCCCCATTTGGACTAAGAAATGTCAGTGGCTGATATTCACAGTCTTGTNTGGTGAAAGGAAAAGGAAGTCTCCTTCCAGGGCACCAGCTGTTGCTCAGTTCCTGCCCTGCTCCTGCTCCTCCTCTATGAGCAGGTTCAACCTTCAAATTTAGGTTAAAGCCACTTATCCAGAAAAGCTCCCAGAGACCCCCATCTGCCCTCTTTTGGCAACCTTCAAAGCTCCTCTGTCATTAATTATTTTAGTTGTTTGTGCAATTATTTGTTTAATGTCTGCCTCCCTTGCTGCTGCTGCTGCTAAGTCACTTCAGTCGTGTCCGACTCTGTGCGACCCCATAGATGGCAGCCCGCCAGGCTCCCCTGTCCCTGGGATTCTCCAGGCAAGAACACTGGAGTGGGTTGCCATTTCCTGCTCCAATGCATGGAAGTGAAAAGTGAAAGTGAAGTTGCTCAGTCGTGTCTGACTCTTCGCAACCCCATGGACTGCAGCCTACCAGGCTCCTCCATCCACAGGATTTTTCAGGCAAGTGTACTGGAGTGAGGTGCCATCGCCTTCTCTGCTGCCTCCCTTACTAAATCATAAACTCTCTGACAGCAGGCAGACATCCTGCAAACCTGGCCACTTGCACATAAGAAGCATCAGTGAATACTTTTAGGATTTATGAATGAATACAATGCAATGATACTTTGACAAAGACTCGTTCACTTCATGGTCGGAACTGGAAATGAATTATTAGCAAATTATTAGCAAATTCTCTGTAAATAACCAAAGAGTAAATATTTTAGGCTTTAAGGGCTATGGATAAGCCTCTGCTTATGTTCTTCCTTGGTTGGGTTTTATTTTGAAAAACTTTTAAAATGTAAAAAGCATTTTCAGCTTGGGTCTGTGAAAGCCAAGTCCAACTCTACATATCAGTCACATCTAAATTTCAAACGTATACACACTCAGCTCTGCAGGACAGTAGTCACGCAATTTTTGTGTCTCTTCCTGTTGCTGTTTGTAAAACAAAAACTAAAGAATCAAGATCTACTTCTGATACACAGAATAACAGAGCAGGGCAGAAGAGGCTGTTTTCTCTATTCCTGTAGGTCAGTAGAGAACATCTGCTGGTCTCCCAGGACATTTTCTGAGAGGAAATAAAAAGCTTTTTCCCTACAGAACTTAAATTTGTCTGCACCTCACTGGATCCACACTTAGGAAACCATATTCCTCAGTTCTCAAGTGACTGATTATTATTACAATAAACCCATTTTATAAATACATCTTACAGTAGGCCTGCAAATGGTCAGAAGATTAATTAACTCTTTCCTATAACTCAATCTTGTATATGAAGGAAAACAAGGGAGACCAGGTCTTGTGTTTGTATGTGTATGTCCAAGAGTGAAAAAAATGTGTGTGTGTGCATCAAGTCAAAAAATTATCAAAAGTGGGGAGAGGGCTTCCCTAGTGGTCCAATGGTTAAGAATTCATCTGGCAATGCAGGAGACACGGGTTCAATCCCTGGTCCAAGGGGATTCCACATGCTGCAAAGCAACTAAGCCCGTGTACCGCAACTACCGAGTCCACCAGCTGAAACTACATAAGCTCGTGCCTCCTAAAGCCTGTCTCCACAATAAGAGATGCCACCAGTGAGAAGACTCAACAAAGAGTAGGCCCTTCTCATGCAACTAGAGAAAGCCTCTATGCAGCCATGAAGACCCAGCACAGCCAAAACTATATATATATATTTTTTTTTTTTTTTTTTTTTTTTTCCCCAGCACCACAGCCTCGTGCCTTGAGGAGCAAACACCCTTCAACCTGAGCATCTCAGCTGCAGCTTCCAGCCCTGGGCAGCAGCTTGTGCTGAAGGCTATCGTGCCACAGCACCCTGGGACCCCACCTCCAGCTCTCCAGCTCTCTCTGTGGCAGANTTTTTTTTTTCCCCAGCACCACAGCCTCGTGCCTTGAGGAGCAAACACCCTTCAACCTGAGCATCTCAGCTGCAGCTTCCAGCCCTGGGCAGCAGCTTGTGCTGAAGGCTATCGTGCCACAGCACCCTGGGACCCCACCTCCAGCTCTCCAGCTCTCTCTGTGGCAGACTCGCCCTGGGGTTGGAATCCTGTGTTCACAACAGCCCAGGTGCCCTGGAGGCTTCCTCTCACAAGCCTCTCAGATGGAGACATTTATGTCAAATCCCACACATCTCAGGGACATGGAGTGGGGGAGAAGGGGTTCTTGATCCCACAAGCAATTCTGAAATGACCTTACTCCTTCAAAACCCTCTGCTCCCTTGAAACTCTCCTCACTCTTCCTTCTGCATCCACTCCTGGTCCTTCTCTTCCCTACTAAGTCCTTCACCTCACCCCTCGCCACCCTGGTCTCCACCTCAACTCCTACTACCACTGTCACCTATACTTAAGATAACTCACCCATGACCTTGAGCCCTGCCTCCCATGCCTTCTGCACCCCCACAGAAACGTCTTGTCCATCACTGGGAGCTTGACTGCTTGCACCAGGCCTGGGTCTGAGCTCACTCAGCCCTCAGGGCTCCCTGTCACCCTTGGGCTGAAGCCATGACTGAAAAAGATCCCACCTCCTGCGTCCTCCTGTCTCCTCCACCCCACCCCCAGCTCACATACCANCAATTATTATGGAAACTTCAAAGATCACTGATCATAGATCACTATAACAAATACAATAATAACGGAAAAATTTGAAAATATCACAAGAATAACTAAAATATGGCAGAGAGACATGAAATGAGTAAATAGTGTTAGAAAAATGGTGCTGATGTAGAGTTGCCTCAAGCCTTCAATTTGTGAAAAATACAATACCTGCAAAGCACAATAAAGCAAGGTATGCCATCTCCCTGGTGGAAGCAAAAAGGAAAACAAGCCTGTCTCTACATGTTCTTCAGCTCAGTTTAAATGACAGTCCTTTGAGAAGCCTCACTCCATACTCTTGGCTAAAACCTTGGCTATAATTTGTACCATTCTGGTTTGTTCTCATTGGCCACTGGTCTCCATAATGGCAGGTGCTGCATCTTCCTTACCTTTGTTTTTCTGGCATCTAATACATACTTAATATATTGTGGTTACTCTAGAAATATGCTAGATAATTGATTCACCTTCTTACTGATATAATTTATCATTGCTAGTTAAAAGCAGACTGACTTGCTAAATCACAGAACTTTGAGTCATCATCACTGGAAAGCACAGGCTCATGGTAAGCAGACTAAAGCTACCCAGTGCTTGGCCTTCTGAAGTCACTGGCTTATTTGAAAAACAAATGGAAGTGTTATAAACATTCTTCCTAGAAAATGCATAGGATTAAGTGCATAAAAAGCAACTTTTTGTAAGCAAGATTTTTATTTCATTAGAAGATACTTGCAGTAAAAAGCCCTATTGTATTCATCTCTATATCTTATAATACCTTGCACAGAGTGGGTGGTCAAAAGATTAAAGCTATGAATAACACCTTGAACATTCAGATGAACAGTAGGCAATCCATTCTAAATATTCCTTTTATTCCTCTATTTTCAGATTGGGTTTCCTTGACAAATCTGGGGAACCATACATAAATATTGTCCTATTGAAACAAAATCTCTCTAAGGGACCACCCTGATGTTTGTCAAGGTCAAGACAGCAAATGAATTCACATCGTTCAGGTGCAAATTAATTCCATGTGGTTGATGAAAAGCATTTGTAAAGTTGTCTTTAAGCACTGTCTCACTATTGGAGCTCAAAGGTTCTCTCTTTAGGCAGATACAGAAGAGACTCTGGCTTGATAGCTAAATGTCACCCTGGTGCTATACATTTGTGTGGTACAGGAAACACAGAACTCTCTGGAATCAGCTACTCTGAATGTGGCCACTCTGCAGACGTGGAGGACAGCATCCTTCAAGCAATTGTCCCAAGATCACTCTCAGCATTGCAACCTGGAGAAGGCTTCCGATCTCTAACATCTGACTCCACCTAACATTATATCATCAACTGAATTTAACATCATGCTTCACGTGTGCATCTTTTTATTTCATTAATGGTATATATTACACACGAATCCATGCTGGAGAAAAAAAATACAAAGGTAACTAATGCTCCTTGCCTTTTATAGATAAGAAAGCACTTTCAGAAATTTTCTTGGTAAATCTTTGGTGAAGTCATAATCCCTTGACTTGACTGGGGGTGAGGGAGGTCACCGATTCCTTTGAGAAGGAAATGAAAGTGTCCCGGTTATTTTCCCTGGAAAATGTTTACTGAAAAATTCATGAAAAGCACACATTTTACCTATTGGTTTATGTTGCAAAATTTAAACCACAGTAGGAAATGGCAACCCACTCTAGTATTCTTGCCTGGAAAATTCCATGGATGGAGGAGCCTGGTAGGCTACAGTCCATGGGGTCGCAAAGAGTCGGACACGACTGAGCGACTTCAATGTCAATGAGCTGAAAAGTATCTTAAGTCTCAATCAATCTATCCTCCTCCCTCAGTCCTCTCCATTTGGCTGGTGGAGGGAAACCGTTGAGCAGGTTATAGCATCAGTTTGCATAAAGCCCCTAAGGAGTGTATTCAGCTCTGCTTTATAACAAGGTACCATCTCTCAGAGCATCCTCAGCCTTCCACCTCCAGCCTGTTTTCTCCCTAGGACAGCAACAGGTGCAGGATTAGGGAAAGCTACCCACATCCCTTTTTCCCTAAGATGACATCAAGTGAACTGGAGCCAGTGTGTCACTATCTATGTGTCTCAGAGTGGAAGAGTCAGGCTCCTTGGGGACCATGTCTTGGGCCCTGGAGCCCCCACCCCCCCACGCCCCCGGCAGCCACAGTCTGTTCTCTGTGTCTGTGAGTCTGTTTCTGTTTGTCAGTAAGTTCCTTTGAGTCATACTTCAGATTCCGTCCCTGGTGGCTCAGATGGTAAAGAATCTGCCTGCAATGTGGGAGACCTGGATTTGATCCCTGGGTGGAGAAAGTCCTCTAGAGAAGGGAATGGCTACCCACTTCAGTATTCTTGCCTGGAGAATCCCGTGGACAGAGGAACCTAGCTGGCTACCATCCATAGGGTCGCCCAGAGTCAGACTTGACTGAGCGACAAAACACTTTCACTTCTTTTCACTTTTCATGCTTGTTTTACAAAGTTGTATTTGTTTCAGGTGTACAGCACAGTGGTGCATTATACCTGTGTGTGGATATAAATATATACATATGCACACGTACACGTATATATTCTCTTCAAATTGTTTTTCCTTCAATGGGCTACTACAGAATACTGAGTCTAGTTCCCTCTGCCACACAGTAGGTCCTTGTTTGTTACCTATGTTGTATATAGTAATTCAGAGGTCCGCAGCTGCTTCCCAGATGGCATTAGTGGTAAAGAATCCACCTGCTAATGCAGGAGACGTAAGAGACTTGAGTTTGATCCCTGGGTTGGGAAGATCCCTTAGAGGAGGGCATGGCTACCCACCCCAGCATTCATGCCTAGAGAATCCCATGGACAGAGGAGCCTGGTGGGCTATAGTCTGTAGGGTCGCAAAGAGTTGGACGTGACTGATGTGACTTAGCATGCACCTCCAGCCTCTGGGCTTGGATGCCTGATGATCTGAGGTGGAGCTGATGTAGTAATAATGGAAATAAAGTGCACAATAAATGTAATGCACTTGAATCAACCCCAAACCATCCCCTCCCGCGCCTGCAGTTCATGGAGAAACTATCTTCCACAAAACGAGTCCCTGGTGTAGTTGGGTACCTCTGTAGTAATTCATAGGCTCTTAAAGCCAAAGGGGCAATATCATCTTGGTTTCCTAATTGAGGGGCCAGGGGTGTGAGTGTGGAGCTGGGTGGGAACCCTTGCTGGCAGGCCCTGTTTAGAGCTTTAATGAACACGAGAGGCCTCTGAAGTGCTGGGTGTGCGGAAGGGGAAGCGAATCTTGAGTGACAGTTTTTTTTTTTTTTTAAGTGATTTAACAGAAATCCAATTCCATAGGATTCCTGCCTCTTCAACTGTGTTGCCTCCAGTTGAACAGAAAATAAAATCTCCAGTTTTCACCTGACCAGTAGTTACCAGTGCGGACCACGTGTGGTCAAGGGCTCAAAAGCATTTGTCTGTACAATTTCCCTCTTTGATGCCTATGATTTACAGGCAGGCGCTTAAAGGTGGGATTAACGTGGACTCAGCCTTCAGAGTGAAGAATGTAAGGCCCTGGAAGTGAAGGACGGATGGAACTGTTTCCTAAGGACGAAATTTGAGCAGTCTTGGCATCAATAGTATGGCATTATTCTTTCATTCTTAAAATTGATCTTCATTTACCTGCCAAAGTCCGCCGCTTACCTGCAACTGTGGGCAGCAGCTTTGCAGCTTTGCTTTAAATGTGTCAGCTTACACAAACTTTAGACCAGCTTATAAAATTTTCACAGGGTTTCCCGCCTTTATCACTGAGTTAATGATGTTTCATCTCGTGGTTGTGGTTGCGTCACAGCCTGGAGAAATACAGTGGTGGTGTTGAGTCTTGTTTCCTTCTTCTTTTTTAAATGAATGCTTCTTGTGTCATACAGGGCTTCCCTGGTGGCTCAGTGGTAAAGAACCTGCCTGCCAAAGGCAGGAAATGCGGGTTTGATCCCTGGATTGGGAAGATCCCCTGGAAGAAGAAATGGCATCCCACTCCAGTGTTCTTCCCTGGGAAATTCCATGAACAGAGGAGCCTGGCAGACTGCAGACCACAGGGTCTCAAAACTTAGCGACTAAACAGCAACAACATCTTGTGTCCTACAGCCCGACTGCCTGGGCAGTGAGCCTAATTTGCCCTCTGCTTATGCTGTAAAATGTTACACACACACACACACACACACACACACACACACACACAGACACACACACACAGACACACACAGACACACAGACACACACAGACACACAGACACACAGACACACACACCCACACCCACACACACCCACCCACACACCCACACCCACACACACCCACACACACACCCACACACCCACACCCACACACACACACACACCCCAGGCACATACGTGCACAAAGCTGTGTGAAATCCCTGCATTACCCTGTCCAGCTTCTGCACTTTGCTCTTGTTACCTTTTACCATGAAGGGAAGTCATGAACCCCTTTCTAAAATGCACACGTGGCAGGGTGTTTGTGTCATAGTCACACCCATGTGGACGACCCAAAACCTCAAGGGGCAGCTGAGACCAGAGGAAGCGATGTTATTAGAAAACCTTCGTGGGATGCTTCCAGACCAGGAAAGCTTCTGAGTCTTTCCTTTTTCTGAGAAGATGACAAGTGGAAGACCTAAAATGTCAAGTGGAGACAGCAGTTTTAAATGGAAGTTGATTTATAGTGTCCTGTTAGTTTTCAGGTGTAAAGCAAAGTGATTCAGTTACACATATGCATATATATTCCTTTTCAGAGTCTTTCCTTTTATAGGTTATTACAAGATATTAAATATAGTTCCCTGTGCTTTACAGTAGGTCCGTATTGTTTTCCTGTTTCATATATAATAGTGTGTATCTGTTAATTCCAAATTTATCTCTTCCCGCNCTAGCTTATGCTTCTAGATTCATACACAGACAAACTGTACATAATCACAAGACTACTATTTACTTGTCAAACATATTTGATTATAAAATAGCAGTTATATCTTGCTTGAATATGCTAGTACTGCACTATGGTTTGGAAATTCAATTAAATTTATTAATACTCATTCAGAAAAAACTGTCGTGGAAGGCAAATTATTAACTATATAATTTCTCATGTAGATTTAAAGTAAAATAAATATATTATTATTTTGTCTTTTGTATACATGTATACATATACCACACAGTTATATATACAAGAATCATATGTGTACATGCTGCATACCTATAGATATACACACATGTATCATATTAATACATGCTCATGTATTGGCATAATTTTCCCTTAATAGTATAAATCACTTTGTGACAGTAAAATATACTTTCAACTATTCTAAGAGTTATTCACTACCTAATGTTGAAAGAAGTTAATATTCACTCCTTCAGCAAGAGTTTCTAAAGGAAAAGAGATAAAAATCTATGGAGGGGAATGAATATTTGATTTATATATAGCCAAAAACTAGACTAAAACAATAACTAAACAATAAATCATATTATCAGTATTTTTATTTTCCTTTTATGTTTCAAAATTTATTTTCCACTCACTGTCCTTACAAAAAGAAATTCTTTTATTTTTTGTCATTCTTTTTTATAAACTATAAAATAAAATTGATTGCATCTTGTTCGGTTGCCCAGTCATGTCTGACTCTTTGTGACCTCACGGACTGTAGCATGCCAGGTCAGAGAATTCCACAGACAGAGTAGCCTGACTGGATACAGTCCATGGTCGCAGAGTCAGACAAAATGAGAAACCAAACACTGATTGCATCTACCCTCTAGCTAGACTTGAGAAGCTGTATAGCCTGAATTTCATTTTGATAACTGATATAATAAATATGTGCTGGACACATTCTTGGGACCACCACTATGCTAGGAGCTAAACAGGTAAATAAAAGATCAAACAGAATACGTTCAATTCAATGGTCTTCAATCACCTGGAACATCTGAACACACAGACCACTGAGCGCCAATCCCCAGAGTTTCTGATTCAAGAGGTGATGTGGCACAAAATCTTGCATTACTAACAAGTTCCAGAGAAATGCTGATTCTGTGGTTCTTGGAAAGACACTTCCAGAACAAGTGATTGAGTGTGTTTTACAGTTAGGGTGTAGCAAGGATACCGTAAATCTGTCACTAACCAAGACATGGAGAAGTTAGGGAAGAATTCCCAGGGCTCCTGAACACTGAATCTTGAAGAATAGTGAACAAAGCCAGGTGAAGCCAGGTAAATTCTACTGTTGTAGGAGCCCTATTGATAGCTGAGCTTTCATAGCTCATTAATCCAGGTCAAACCAAGTCTTCTACTGAGCCGGGAATTTTACTCATGTAAAAAGAATATTATTTATCCTTTTCTGACAACTGCAGTTTCAATGAGGTTGAAAGTATGCACGATAGACACAAACAGAAATCTGATCTCATAAGCTTTGGCTAAGCTACGGTATTTTTGGTCTCAAAGAAAATTTAATACTCAATTTCTGAGAGTTGTAGTCCCAAAGGGCTAAACACGACTTTTGAATAGAAATTTGACCTTAAAAGAGGAGGCTTTTATGTTTCCAATTATTTGCTGTTTCCTCAAACAAAAACAATGATCAAAATAATGTTACTAATAAATTAAGCCCACCATTTTTTTCCATATGTTTGAACAGTACAATTGGAGAAGGGCATGACAACCCACCTCAGTATTCTTGCCTGAAGAACCCCATGGACAGAGGAGCCTGGAGGGCTGCAGTCCATGGGGTCGTAAAAGAGTTGGATACAAATGAAGCAACTAAACAACATGTAGGACAGGACATGTTCAAGTCACTAAAACACACAGGAACTGAACTTCCCTTATGGTTCAGTGGTTAAAATTCTGCACTTCTACTAGAAGAAGCATGAGTTCGATCCCAGGTTGGGGAACTAAGATCTCACATGCATCAAACTCCAAACCCTCCCTTGATTCTTTCTAGATTAATCAAGGTCAGTTATCTGAAAAATTCCCTCAAACCTTTCTCTGAATGCTCTTTTCCTAATCTGATATAACTGCAACCAGGCTCTCCTCTGAGTATATATTTCCACTAAAATCCTCTCCATTGGTGTGTGTTGAAGGCCTCCTTCTTAATTCTCATGGTTGTTTCCAGACCCTTCTCCTTTATTCTTCCCTGAAACCATCACTGAAAAACTCTATGATATAGGATTATAGCCCTCATTGTTATAGTCATCTACCAACTTTGGCTTATTTTCCTTTGTCATTAAAGATTTAGGTTTTTATTTTGTTCCTGGTACATATCTACACTCATAATTCAGGGAGGGAATAGCCCAATGCTTGGCCTCTCAGTTTCTGTCCTCTTTCCACTCTACAAACACCTCAGTCACATACTCTCTTGTTCATAACCTGCTGCTGCTGCTGCTGCTAAGTCGCTTCAGTCATGTCCAATTCTGTGCAACCCCATAGACGGCAGCCCACCGGGTTCCCCATCCCTGGGATTCTCCAGGCAAGAACACTGGAGTGGGTTGCCATTTCCTTCTCCAATGCATGAAAGTGAAAAGTGAAAGTGAAGCCACTCAGTCGTGTCTGACCCTCAGTGTCTCCATGGACTGCAGCCTTCCAGGCTCCTCCATCCATGGGATTTTCCAGGCAAGAGTACTGGAGGGGTGCCATTGCCTTCTCCGATTCATAACCTAGACCTTGTCAATTTTAATAGCTATAACTTCTACATGCTGTGTTGTGCTTAGTTGCTCAATCATGTCGGACTCTTTGTGACCCCATAGTCTATAGTCAACCAGGATTCTCTGTCCATGGGGATACTTCAGGCAAGAATACTGAAGTGGGTTGCCATGCCCTCCTCCAGGGGATCTTTTTAACCCAAGGATCGAACCCAGGTCTCCCATCTCCCACATTGAAGGCAGGTTCTTTACTGTCTGAGCCACCANACTCTTGCCTGGAAAATCCCATGGACGGAGGAGCCTGGTGGGCTGCAGTCCGTGGGGTTGCTAAGAGTTGGACACGACTGAGCGACTTCACTTTCACTTTTCACTTTCATGCACTGGAGAAGGAAATGGCAACCCACTCAGCTGGGGATTAATACTGCTTGCTGCCCTAGTGTTGGCATGGATTAAATGTCGACACCCAGGTCATATGGGTTTTTTATTGGAGTTGGTCTGAAGAGTCTAGGGTGTCAGTTGCAGAGATGGGGATTCAGGGTGTTGGCCCTTGGTCTTGAAGGGACCTGTGGCTTGGTTGTGGTGGGTGGGCTGTCTCTGCGAGGCCTCACCGAGGACTCCCGGTGGGCCTTGCGGATGCTAAGGTTGGGAAGGGTCAGCAGATGGCAAGGTGTTCATGGGAGGTTCTGCCCAGGCTGTGGTGGGCCACGTGGGCCAAGGGCTTGCAGGCCGGGTTGGTGAGTGGAAACTCGGGCCTGAAAGCTGCAGGGGCGAGTGGAGTGAGGAGGCCGACAAGGGAGCGCATTCTGACGTCGTTGTCGGTTTATGAGTCAGTTGCAGGATTTACACGAAAAGTGAGGTCTTGGGGCGAGATTCACACGGCACGCTCTTAAGCATGATCGGGTGAGCGGTTCAGTGGCATGACTACACTCAGCCTTGTGTAATATCCTTTGTCTCATTTTAGATGTTTACATCGTTCCAGAACAAAACCCCCCACACGTTAAGCAGCTCCTCTCCGCTTTCTCTCCTCCTCCGAGACCCTGGCAGCCACTAATCTCTGTTCGGTCTCTGTGGAATACGTCCATATGATATGTGATGTCTGTCTGGCTTTTTTGTCTCAGCATGTTGCTTTCAAGGTTCATCCGCATTGACGCATGTGTCAAAGCTTCATTCCTTCATTCCTCATTCCTGTGACTGAGTAATATCTCCCTGTGGGCTACACGCAGTTGCTCAGTTGTGTCCAACTCTTTGTGACCTCATGAACTTTAGCCCTGCCAGGCTCCTCTGTCCATGAGGATGCTCCAGTCCAAGAATACTAGAGTGGGTTGCTATTTCCTGCTCCAGGGGATCTTCCCGACCCAGGGATCACATCCAGGTCTCCTGCATTGCGGGCAGATTCTTTACCCTCTGAGCCACCAGGGAAGCCCAATATCTCCCCATATGTATCTGTTCCATGGTTTGTTTCTTCACGTATCTGTTGATGGACATCTGGGTTATTTCTACCTTTTGGGTGTTGTGAATAATACTGCCATGAATATTCAGGGATAACTCTTTGTTGGAACTCTTGTTTTTAGTTCTTTTGGGTACATACCACGGAGTGAAATTGCCAGACCATATGGAAATCCTGTGTTTTTAAGTTAGTGGCAAGATTTTTGGTGTGTGTGTGTGTGTGTGTGTATGTGTGTGTGTGTGTTTGTGTGTGTGGCGCTCAGTTGTATCTGACTCTTTGCAACCCCATGCACTGTAGCCCATCAGGCTCCTCTGTCCATGGAATTATCTAGGCAAGAATACTGGAAGGGGCTGCTGTTCCCTTCTCCAGGGGATTTTCTTGACCCAGGGATTGAACCCAGGTCTCCTGCACTGCAGGAGGATTCTTTACCATCTGAGCCGCAGCAAATGCTGGCTGAACATTAAAGATGGCAGCCCCAGAGAATCCTGGACAGGGGGCCGGTGGGGGGGTGGGCACTTCGCAGTGAGCTGGGCTCGTTACCGCATGAACTAAAGGGTGCAGCGTACACGGACCGTGCCTGCCGGGTGGTGAGTGTGGTCCATGGACCGCGGCTCTCCTATTGGTGGCCTCCGGCTGCTGTCCTAACGTGCTCTGACACCCTGGGTGACTTAGAACAGCCAAACGTGCTCTCTCTCGGGTCTGGAAGCCGGAAGTGTCAGATCCAGTGCTGGCTGCTGGGTTCATTCTGGAGGTGTGGATTTTCGCTCTAGTGTCTTCTTGGGGCTCCTTGTGGACCTCGGCATTCCTTAGCTTATGGAGATAGTACCTCAGTCTCTGCCTCTGTCTTTTATTTATTTATTTATTTTTGAGACATCAGCAGTTTAATANGTGGATTTTCGCTCTAGTGTCTTCTTGGGGCTCCTTGTGGACCTCGGCATTCCTTAGCTTATGGAGATAGTACCTCAGTCTCTGCCTCTGTCTTTTATTTATTTATTTATTTTTGAGACATCAGCAGTTTAATAGATGGGAGAGCTTATAAACTGAAGCCAGGTCCCAGAGTGACACCCCATTTTGTGCAGTGGACACTGGGCAGGATGTGGTGACTGTCTTTACTTTGCCTCTGTCTTCACATGATGCTTTGTCTGTCTCTCTCTGAGTCTCTGTGTCCAAAATTCCCTTTTCTTAGAAGGACAGTAGGAAGCCCAGGGCTCCAAAATCACCATGCAATTGGTGACTGCAGCCACGAAATTAAAAGACACTTGCTCCTTGGAAGAAAAACTATGACAAACCTAGACAGCATGTTAAAAAGCAGGGACATTACTTTGCTGACAAAGATCCATCTAGTCAAACCTATGGTTTTTCCAGTAGTCAGGTATGGATGTGAGAGTTGGACCATAAAGAAAGCTGAATGCTGAAAAATTGATGCTTTTGAACTGTGGTGCTGGAGAAGACTCATGAGAGTACCTTGGACTGCAAGGAGATCAAACCAGTCCATCCTACAGGAAATCAATCTTGAATATTCATTGGAAGGACTGATGCTGAAGCTGAAACTCCAATACTTTGACCACCTGATGTGAAGAACNACTCATGAGAGTACCTTGGACTGCAAGGAGATCAAACCAGTCCATCCTACAGGAAATCAATCTTGAATATTCATTGGAAGGACTGATGCTGAAGCTGAAACTCCAATACTTTGACCACCTGATGTGAAGAACTGACTCATTGAAAAAGTCCCTGTTACTGTGAAAGAATGAAGGCAGGAGGAGAAGGGGATAACAGAGGATGAGATGGTCGGACGGCATCACTGACTCGATGGACATGAGTTTGAGCAAACTACTAAGATGGAGAAAGACAGGCAAGCCTGGAGTGCTGCAGTCCATGGAGTTGCAAAGTGTCGGACACGACTGAATGAGTGAACAACAACAACAGCAAATTCAATATGACCCCTTACATTTAATTACATTTACAAAAATCCAGTTTCCAAAGCAGGTCATTTTCACAGGGACTGGGGATTAAATATTTGAATATAACTTTTAGGAGGGAGGGAGAAAATTTAACCCAGCACTGCTACTAATTATGACTGTTTCAAAATAAACAGATCGAACGCATTAAATCTTGATTAGATCTATTTCCAGCTTATTCAGTTCAGTTCGGTCGCTCAGTCGTGTCTGACTTTTTTCAGCCCCATGGACTGCAGCATGCCAGGCTTCCCTGTCCTTCAGCATCTCTTGGAGTTTGCTCAAACTCATGTCCGTTGAGTCCAGGTTATGAGAAACCCCGTTTCCAGAAGGTTACTGGGAAGTTAGGTATAGAAGACCACAGACCACAGCCTGGGCGCATGGTGACACCCTGGGAAGACACGGCCCCGGGGACAGGCTTAGAGGCCTGTGGAGACCCGGAGGCTACCTAGAGGTTCTCTCTCTGGGCACCTGCTGGAAGCTTCCATCCTCTAAAGCTGAGTTCCCCAACTCTTGACTTGCTGGGCTGACAGTTACAGCTCCTCCAAGTTTGGGGAGCCAGTGGAGGGGACGCTGTTTGGGTCTCACTGAAGATAAAATGAGACCGGGGAGCTTGAAACAGTCTAGGGAGGTGGAGAGATCATTGGAGAATTGCATGGACTGTAGTATTGTCCGTGGGGTCACATAGAATTGGACACGACTGCGCAACTTTCACTATTTACTGTTAACACGGTGGCATTAATTACATATAGGTTTAGACACTAAGTCGTGTCCGAGTCTTGTGACCCCACGGACTGTAGCCTGCCAGGCTCCTCTGTCCATGGGGTTCTCCAGGCAAGATTACTGGAGTGGGTTGCCATTTCCTTCTCCAGGGGATCTTCCCAACACAGGGATTGAACCTGGGCCTCCTGCATTTCAGGCAGATTCTTTACCAACTGACCTGTGAGGGAAGCCAATTACATATAAGCTCAGGTTTTATATGTACCATGATCCGTGATCTTTTCACCTAAATACGATTTAGTTTAGTTTTTGTTTTTCCTTCTGGCCATGCTGCACANTGCATTTCAGGCAGATTCTTTACCAACTGACCTGTGAGGGAAGCCAATTACATATAAGCTCAGGTTTTATATGTACCATGATCCGTGATCTTTTCACCTAAATACGATTTAGTTTAGTTTTTGTTTTTCCTTCTGGCCATGCTGCACAGTTTGTGAGATCTCAGTTCTCTGACCAGGGATTGAACCAGGCCACGTCAGTGAAAGCCTGGAATCCTAATCACTAGGCCTCCAGGGATCTCCCCATGTTTACTTTGTCATTGCAACCAAACTTAAAGCCAAATAAATAGCAGGGTACGTGCCTTGTCATTTATCTGCCCTTCCACCATTGAGGCTGGAAACCAGAGGGATGCCTTTGTGTGACCAGTGAGGATCTTAGTTGTGACCTGGAGTGCGCCACGCACAGCATCGCCCACCAGCCTCACCGCCACAGTGGCTCCGTGGCAGACCCCCATTTTCTACAAGAAGCCGTGGGTCACTGGTCCACTTTTTCTTAGCCATGTTACTTTAGGATCCAAGCCTGATCAATTCTGCAAATACCTGAAGATGAGTTTTAACTTTATCTTAAAAAAACCACTGGTACCTGATGTGGAGAAATACACTGTAACAAGCCTGGGCTTTAAATCCGTGACTCCGCTTTCTAGGGTTTTATTCCTGCTTCACCGAAGGATGTCAACTTTGTCTGTTTTCCCACCTGCTCTGAGTTGACTTTGGATGTGGCTCAGGGTCACGGCTAGCCAAGCCTATTTGGAATTTGTGGGGTTTGAGTTTTTATTTTTGTCTTGTCTACTTGGTGGAGTCCTTATAGGCAGGGAATGATGAAAAGGATCGTGAAACGTAGAGAACTTTTCTTTGAGGGTGTACACTCTTGTGTGGCTCCATAAATACCCTTTGTTGAGATGTTGCCAATTTTCATCTAGAATTTTCTGTTGAGAGCGCCATGATGTTTAAAGAGTAGTTGTGATATTGACATATTTCATTGGTTTCTGATGACCGAGTTAATGTTTTTTATCCAATAAAACTTTATTTGTGGACACCGGAATTTGAATTCTCTATGAATTTTGCATGTCATGACATATTCCTTAAAATTTTTTTTAAAAATTGAAATACAGTTGACTTACAATGTTGTGTCCGTTCCTAGTGTACAGCAAACTGACTCAGTTATGTGTATATATGTATATACACATAGACACATACATAGTATTCTTTTTCATATTCTTTTCCATTGTGGTTTGTATAAGATACTGAATATAGTAGTTCCCTGTGCGATGCAGTAGGACCTTGTTTATCCATTTTATATGCATAGCAGCAGTAGTATGGACATGTTCATCGCAGATTTCTAATTTATTCCCCACCCGCTACACNTGAAACCTGAGGCCAGCAGCTAGAAAAAGTGAGGCACCAGGAGCGTGAAGGGCCCCCCTCCCCCCAGGAGACACGGCGCTCTGGAATGCAGCGGAGGGAGAGTGTGAAGATAGCGCCAACCCTCTGAGTCTCTGGGAACTACTGCAGTCGACCTTAGATGTTTAATAAGAAACCTATCCTCAGGCTGAAACTATGCTAATAAGCCAACAGGCCTCTGTCACAGAAAGACTGAGCTTCTGGGTCTACCGCCTCTGGTACATAAGGGCGAGGGAGCTTTTTAAAGCCTCTTTACCTACTGGTCATGATCTTGTAGGCCCATGACTACAGGCCCTGCTGACCACAGGGCCAGGGTATGTACAGGTGTCCTCTGCTAAGTTGCTAAGTCGCTTCAGTCGTGTCCGACCCTGTGCGACCCCAGAGTCGGCAGCCCATCAGGCTCCTCGATCCCTGGGATTCTCCAGGCAAGAACACTGGAGCGGGTTGCCATTTCCTTCTCCATAGGTGGCCTCTGGTAGCAGTCAAAAATTGGGGCACTAGGCCAGGGTGCAAGCTCCATTCTAGGAGTTGCTGGTGAACTAGAGTGAGACAGATGGAGAGTGAATGATGCTCATCAAGCTATGTCCAGAAATGATGTCCACCAACCTATGTTCCTTGAGAGTCGTTCTGTAGCCACCTGGACCTCTACCAAACCTGAAGCCTGCCCCGCAGCTCAAAGATCCAATGGGCCTCCCTCACAGGAAGACCGTGCCTCAGCCTTGTTTGTGCAGGGTCTTGGGAGTGAAAGCCTGCCAAGAGCGCTCAGATTGTCATAGTCCCATGGGACCCAGGAATACCAGCTCCCCTGGCATCCAGAGCCAGGTGGCCAAGGGGTGTCTCCTGGGTGAGAGCCACCCAAATCAAGGACCGAGATGCTTGCCAGAGCTCCCTTCCAGGAGGCATGCTCTCTGGAGCCCAGCAGAGGGGAAGCGTGAAAACGGCACCCACCGTCTGCAGCAAGGCAGAGGGGACGCACAGACATGGTCCCTGCTGAGATCCGCCCCCCGCAACAGGAAAAGAAACAGTGAAGAACAGGGCCTGATCGAGGCAGAGGAGGAGCACCAGCACAGCACCCGGGGACTGGAGTGAGGCGGCGGGGGCGGAAGGGCTGAGCCTGGAGAAAGCGCAGGGCGCCTGGTGCGCCCCAGGAGACCGCGCCCAGCTGGCCGCCGCGGTCGCTCCCGCAGAGGGATCCGCGGCCCCCGGTGTGTGCCGAGCGCGACGGAGACAGCTCTGGCCAGCTTTAGTGTAAGCAAATGAGCCTCTTTCACGTGAAGTCTGTGTGCANGTGCCGCGTCTTGTTGGTGCATCCATCTGTCGATGGACATTTAGGATGTTTGCCCGTCTTGGCTGTTGTGGAGAATGCTGCAGTGAACAGAGGGATGCGTGCGTCTTATTTATTTGGGTGCACTGAGTCTTGGTTGCGGCGCGCGGGCCCTTTCCTTGTGGTGTGTGGACTCTCCAGCTGTGCTCCATGGGCTCTGGACTCCTGGGCTCAGCCGTTGCTGCCTGAGGGCTTTAGTTGCTCTCTGGCATGTGGGACTTTAGTTTCCTGACCGGGGATCAAACCTGTGTTCCCTGAGGCACATTCTTAGCCACCAGACCACCAGGGAAGTCCCCCATGTGTCTTTTTGAACTTCGTCTGGGTATGTGTCTGGGAGTGGGCTTGCTGGATCATATGGGAACTCTAGTTTTAGTGTTTTGAGGAACTGCTGTATAGTTTTCCATACTGGCTGCAACAATTCACATTCCCTTCAGCAGTTTAAGAGGAGGGGGATTTCGCTCTTCTCCATACCCTCTCCAGCATTTGCTATTTGTATACGCTCCTTGAGGATGGCTGCTCTGCCTGGTATGAGATGATGCCTCACTGTAGCTTTGGTTTGCATTTTTCTCATAATTAGCAGTGTGGAGCATCTTTTCATGTGCCTAGTGGCCATCTGTATGTCTTCATTGGAGGACTGTGCTGTGACATACTCTTATTTTGATTTTCCCCCCAGCTATTTAAAAATGTGAAAACCTGAGCTCATGGCCATAAACAAACCGGTGACGGACCTGATTTGGGCAGAACTACAGTTTGCTGACCTCTGATCTCAGTGTTATTTGGCTTAGAGTTGTATTCAAAATCTTTCCCAAAGAGGGAAGAATTCCCACTTAAAAAGAATAGAAAATGTTAGTGTATAATCAAAGAGAAATGATTGAACCTGTCAGGAGAAATGCATTCCCACAAATTTTCCTGTTGAACCCGTTAGCTTTTTTGTGTTTTAAATATGGTGTATGTATTTTACCTGAAGAAATGGCTTTTTGGTACATTTTGAGTGGATTTTCATGTACTGTGTTAGGTAAAGGTCCAACTTCATTCCTTGGTGTGTGGAATACCAGACCACCTGACCTGCTTTTGAGANTGTGTTTTAAATATGGTGTATGTATTTTACCTGAAGAAATGGCTTTTTGGTACATTTTGAGTGTATTTTCATGTACTGTGTTAGGTAAAGGTCCAACTTCATTCCTTGGTGTGTGGATATCACCCTTCCCTGCACCATTGTTGAAGACTATCCTTTCCCTGTTGACTAGTTTTGGCTCTCTTGCTGAAAATCATTTGTCCATACATGTGATACTTACTCCTTGGAAGAAGAGCTATGACAAACCTAGACAGCGTATTAAAATGTAGAGACATCACTTTGCTGACTGAGTGCATATGGTCAAAGCTGTGGGTTTCCAGTCGTCATGGACGGGCGTGAGAGTTGGACTGTAAAGAAGAGTGAGCACTGAGGAGCTGATGCCTTTGAACTGTGGAGCCGGAGAAGACTCTTGAGAGCCCCTTGGACAGCAAGGAGATCCAACCAGTCCCATCCTAAAGGAAATCAACTCTGAATGTTCATTGGCAGGACTGAAGCTGAAGCTTCAGTACTTGGGCCACCTGATGCAGAGAACTGACTCATTTGAAAAGACCCTGATGCTTGGCAAGATTGAAGGTGGGAGAAGAGGGGGGTGACAGAGAGTGAGATGGTTGGATGGCATCATTGACTCAGTGGACATGAGTCTGAGCCAGCTCCAGGAGATGCTGAAGGACAGGGAAGGTTGGCGTGCTACAGTCCCTGGGGTCACAGAGAGTCGGATATGACTTATCGACGGAACATGTGAGGGTTTATTGCTGGGCCTTCTGTTCTATCCCATTGGCTTGGAAGTGACTCTTTATGCTGGTACCACACCGTTTTGGTGGCTGTTGCTTTGCAGTAAATTTTGAAACCAGGAAGTGTGAGTCTTGTAGCTTTTGTTCACATTCAGGATTATTTTGGAATTCCTTACGCATTTTTGAATAGATTTTTCTATCCTTGCATGTACCTGGCTACTTTTGATTTATTTCTTGGCTGAAAGTTTAAGGGGTGTCAGTATTTTTGCTTATTTTAATTTAAATGTGTTTATCTTGGGACTTCCCTGGTGCTCCGGTGGTTAAGAATCTGCCTTGCAATTATGTCGGACAAGGGTTTGATACCCGGTTGGAAAACTAAGATCCCACGTGCTGCTATTAGAGAAAGCCTGCACTCTGCAACAAAGACCCAGTGTAGCCAAAGTAAAAAATAAATAAAAAATTTAAAAATACAGATAATTACTTTTTTGAAAAAAGATATTTATCTTTAAAAAATTTATTTTATTTTAAGGTATTTATTTNCTCTGCAACAAAGACCCAGTGTAGCCAAAGTAAAAAATAAATAAAAAATTTAAAAATACAGATAATTACTTTTTTGAAAAAAGATATTTATCTTTAAAAAATTTATTTTATTTTAAGGTATTTATTTTTACTTGGAGCATAGTTGCTTTATAGTGTTGGGTTGGTTTCTGCCATAAAGCCACATGAATCAGCTATAAGGATACATGTATCTCTTTTCCATGACTAGCAATGGCTTGATTCAGTAATAGCCTCCCCTTGGTTACCAGCTCAGTATTCTCTGATGGACGAGTTCAGAGACCTGAGTTTTGTGTGGCTGCTGGCATTCATCCTGGGTGCTTTGGTATTGTACTGATCATCCTGCAAGTCACATAGGAGGCCTTTCTGTTTTTGGGTCCCTCTCTTGGGGGCTGTAGAGTGGTTCGTGTTTCTGAATGAAGCAGACTGCCTTATTTGGGCCCTTTGTCCTCTGGGAGTCATGCTGGAGGTTGGCATGACCATGAGCTGGTGGCTGGCCCTCACCCTGGGTCAGGGCTCGAGTGACAGAGAGTCCAGGGGAAGACAGATTTGGAGGGGAGGCCAGAAAAAGTAGCAAGTTTTTGCTTCCTCCCAAATGCCTTCCCAGGTGGCACAGTGGTCAAGAATCCACCTGACAATGTAGGAGACGCAAGACCCTCTGGAGAAGGAAATGGCAACCCACTCCAGCATTCTTGCCTGGGAGATTCCATGGACAGAGCAGTCTGGTGGGCTGCAGCCCATGTGGTCGCACAGAATTGGACACTGCATGCAAATGCCTTTCTANGACGCAAGACCCTCTGGAGAAGGAAATGGCAACCCACTCCAGCATTCTTGCCTGGGAGATTCCATGGACAGAGCAGTCTGGTGGGCTGCAGCCCATGTGGTCGCACAGAATTGGACACTGCATGCAAATGCCTTTCTAACCTTGGAAAGCCTCCCATCTGTGATATTTTACTTCTGATTTGGACGTTTTTGGTTGCTTCAGTAACTGACAAGAAATTGATCCAGTGAATTAAGCATGGTTTTAGGAATGGTGGCAGGCCACGGGGCATTTGAGGACTCAGGGGCTCGCTTTGCTTCGTAATTTAGGTTAATTTGTTGGGAGTTGATTGAAAATGATTTGGAAGAAACCAGCCCGAGGAGGAGGAGATCCGTACCACCATTCTGCGTATTCTTTCAAACCAGGGTGATTTTCCAAATTAGACAACAGAGAGAATCTGGGGCATTTTATATTCAGTGTAATTTTTCAAAGTACCTGTTTCAGTAAACAAGCTCTTCACTGCAAATAATTCAGAGAGCGGACTTCTCTAGTTGGCCAGGGTTTATGTAATTAGTGTATCAAGTAAAATTTGAATACTATTGACAAGAACTGGAGTTGTGATAACAAACAGTAATTGCTGACTCTTTATCTTATCAGGGAAATCAAAAGTGTATATTGAATTATAGTGACTCTATTATGTTGCTCTGTGAACTCACCAAGATAATTCTTTTGAGAGTGATTAAATGTAATCATGAAACCATATATATGAGAAAGCAAACAGATGGATAAGCCACCAAAGTAATTATCAGCTGTACATTTACATTTTTCCCTCACAATATTTCAAGGACCTGCTGGTCCACAGTAATCTGCTGGGTCTTTGTCTGGAAGGATAGTCTTTGTAATATTGTTTGATGATTCATCTGCCCTGAGATCCGACCAGAGGGCGTTTCAACAGTTTAACCTTCCNACATTTGACAGGAACTAGGGGGTCCAACCATCTCAGTTCAAAATCCAGCCTTGGGTGGGTTGGCCAAGGGCCAGATCTCCCTCTCACGTGATCTTTATCCTGGGCTTTATCTCAACACAGTGACCTCTGGGTTCCAAGAAAGTGAGGACAGAACCACAGGCTGCTTGAGGCCAACAAACTATAAGCCAGCCCAGATTTCTGGTTGGAGAAAATAACTTGGTCTCCTGATAGGAGCCGTTCTGCCTGAACATGACACGCAGAAAGCCTTGACTATGGTGTGATCATTCCACTGTGGTGAGCGGATGAGCTATGTAGTTCCTAGGGGCTCTGTCATCTCAAGGCAGACAGCAACTCCTCCAACTTACCACCCTTTCAAGGCGCTCTCTGTCTCTCCTCTTGTTGCTGCTAGGAAATTGTCATCTGTGCAGGCAGCACCTGTGGACTGTCTGGGATACCCGTCTATCCCCAAGCCATCTGCACGTTCCTCCAGCTGCACATTTAACCAGAAAAACAAAGACAAGGGCTGTAGTGGCCCCTCATTTGCTGCTTACCAGCACGGCCTGGAAATACACATGTGGGGAGGTCAGTCACAGATAAATGTGGCATCTTTGTTTGCTGATATGACAGGAGATATTCCATCTCACCCCACCCTTGAAATGAATCCCCCTGCCTGAGGCTTGCCGTTCTAGGGGACATTTGCAAGGATTGAATACTCTTTTTACTGTTTCCTCACCTCCCCACATCTCAGATCCATGAAAGAACCTGGCATCCAGGCCCCCCAAAAACGGCATTTTGAGGCACTGAAAGTGAAGTGAAGTCGTTCAGTCGTGTCAGACCCTTTGTGACCCCATGGACTGTAGCCTACCAGGCTCCTCCCTCCACAGGATTCTCTAGGCAAGAGTACTGGAGTGGGTTGCTATTTCCTTCTCCAGGGGATCTTCCTGACCCAGGGATCGAACCCAGGTCTCCCNGCCCGTCTGCCGCCATCTGGCTTTTCCTCCCATGTTAAAACTCAAAGCCAGTCATTCTGTGCAGAGGGGAAAATAATGGGCCCTTATTTGCATGGCTATATTTTTTTTTAGATTCTGATGTGAAGATTTCTCTTTGGGATCACGTGCAGTTTTTGATTTTCATCAACATAAGCATTATTTATTTTCTAATGATATTTCTCTCATCTTATATGTTACACAGCTTCGTTTCATTTGCTTCTATCCTTTCCCCCTTGCCCTTGGTGACTCTGTCTTCTTACTTTCCCAGTCTTCTTAGAAGTGGGCAGTGTTGAGGAAGGTCTATGAAATTTCGGTCCTCACAGAATCAGAACTCAGGAGTCTTCACAGTAAAGCCTGACTCACTCTTTCTAGAGCTTTTGGTCAATTGGGTGGTCATTGTGCAAATTCAGATTCTAGATGTATAAAATGGGGGACTCTAACTTCTCTTCATGAGGTGTCTAATCTACTCTCCCAGCTTTTGATCTGCCATAGTGCTCTACCCTGGGATATATCCAGGCTGCCTCCCATTTGGGTGGTTCCTTATTCTTTCCTTCTCCTCCTCTGACACACTCTTCACCTCATGTTGGCTTTTTACCTCCATTACAACGTCACAACTTGGCCCATTTTTGACTTACAACTCTGTCTGCATGTTGACATTTTGCCTTGAGCCAATTATTCCTCCCCTGGCATAATTTTTGTTTCCGTGTATGAGAAATATCATACCCTGTTGTGCTTGTTACTTGACTCCAACACAACGCAGTCCTCAAGGTGACTCCCCCTAGGTCTTCTAACGGCCAGGCTCCCCTCTAGTGGAGCTCCAGCTGGACGGACCAATTGCTGTATTGCTCTAGGATGCCACTGACAACAGCAAGTCTACGCCTAGGAGGGTATTTTTCTTTACTGATTCCCTACAGCTGCTTCATTTTGACCTAAACAGCAAATAATATTGACAAACATTCTGAATTCTTGTGTGGTAAGACCCAAGGTTTACAGTTGGGACACTAGTTCATTTACATTAACAACATCCACTGAGTCTGAAAAGTGGAGTTGAAGAAACTTATTTTAGATAATTTTCAGCTTTTCAAGAAGTCATGTGAAAGGGTGGAGGTAGTGATGGGGAATAAAACCAAGAAGTGGTGGTCCAGCTCTTTGATTTCTGCTTTCTGATTTTGCGTTAGAAATTTTATTCTCTAAACATGCTAGTGAGAAGAGAGTGTAGGTAGAAATGGACGTGTGGACAGCATGACTGCTTTAGGATATTTAACATGCAATTTGGAAAAGTTAAGCCAAATTTTGGGAAACAACATCATCTTCTCCCTTTTCCAGGTTCTCTGGACAAGTCTGAGGACCTGAAAAGGATAAATGAGAGGGCCTCAACAGCAGCTGCCCATTTATAAGTCAAATCAGCACCTTTGTTNAATTTGGAAAAGTTAAGCCAAATTTTGGGAAACAACATCATCTTCTCCCTTTTCCAGGTTCTCTGGACAAGTCTGAGGACCTGAAAAGGATAAATGAGAGGGCCTCAACAGCAGCTGCCCATTTATAAGTCAAATCAGCACCTTTGTTCTATGAATATTTTTAAATATCATATGTGCCTATACATTGGAGAATGAGCATATTATTATGCAAAAAAAAGAAGTCTCAAAAGAGCTGCTGAGCACTTAACAACATCACTAATTACTTGTGTAATGTTTGGCAAACAGTCAAAACCAGAATTTTTTTCTAGTAAACATATTTTTACACATTTGTTCTCCCTACAAAAATAACCAGTTGAGATGCATATATTTTCACTTGCACATGTTTGCATTGCTAAGGCGTAAACCAATCCTCCCTTAAAAGGTTCATTTCAAAGTTATTAGCTAATTCATAAGCCTAGCAAACCTGGGGGCCTACGAGCATATGCTTTGCATTGAAACACCAACTTGGTAATCAAACAAGGAGCAATCTAATATGAGCTTTCAAGGCAGGTGAATTTGACTGTAAATCATGGTCCTGCACATAGGTTTGTATTTTCTATTCTTAATTACATGTGTGCAGATCTCCATTTGTTTATGGTTGCCTAATACATCGGAGGGCTATTTGCATTCCCAGAGGCTCGTTACTGTGGTGTGCACTTCTCTGAGAGAAAAAAAAATTTTGCTCAACCATTAATTCTAATATTAAGTACAAAAAAAGATATAGAAGTAAATGCTCTCAATTCAGCAAATGCTTGTGGAACACCTGTGCACAGAGCTGATAGGAAACCATAAGAAATCCATTTCATCTAAACTCACTGAAGCTCAATCTCCTCATCTATAAAATGGGAGTAATAGCAGGGAAAAAAGTATTCATTTAAGTGCTATATGAATATGAGTAAGAGGTAGTAAATTGCAATCCACTGCTTTCTGTTTTATCAGCATCACTTAATTGCAGATATTTTTCTGTGAAAGACTTTGTGAATGTAATGGGAACAAACACAGAAGGCAGTTGCTTTTACATTCAAATTACCTATTTTGGTTTACTTTTATCCATCTTATATTATCTGAGAAAGGATTTACGATGACCAGTACCAGTCAGTAGTGTGTGTGATATACCAGCAATATGACCTGGGAACATGTCTTCTATCTGGGAGATGCTATCAGTTTGTGAAAACAGAACGAAAGCAGGGGGCTGACTAGCTCTACATAAGCTTGTTGTTTGTTTTGTCTAGACACTAAGTCGTATATGACTCTTTGTGACTCCATGAACTGTAGCCCACCACGCTCCTCTGTCCATGGGACTTCCCAGGCAAGAATATTGGAATGGGTTGCCATTTCCTTCTCCAGGAGATCTTCCCAACCCAGGGATCAAACTCGTGTCTCTTGTTGGCAGGCGGATTCTTTACCACTGAGCCACCTGGGAAGCCCACTTAAGTTTAAGGAAAGGTTTAAAAAAAGAAAAGACAGCTTTCATATTGCTTCTAGGTGACTCTATGGGTTTCCTCAGATAAGAAAGCAAAGAACACCAACAGATGACTCCCACGGTATTGAAAATGGCATGTCTAAATGTAGGCTCTCTGGGACTGTATCAGCCTGAAAAATGGAAATCTACATGTCCTACCTACCACACAGCATCCTTGTGAAGATCCAAAACCCGTACCATTTGTCAAAGCTCTTTATAAATACCGACCAGCCAAGTCTTTGTTATCTTTCTGTTAGTCTGAGTTTAGGAGATGAGAAACCAGGTATTAAGGAGCATCAGTAAATATCCTTCCTCAGAGGAACAGGAATAAATGAATAACCCGAGAGACATATGAAGCTCCACCTAACTTTGACATTTACATCCTAATTATTGTTGACGTTGTCTCCTCATGGCCATCTGAGTAGTGAGGGTGATGTATAAGGGCAAGATTGAAGCCAGATCTTGCCTGTCAGAAACAGAACAAGAAAGGAAAAGGAAGTTGTCTGAGTTAGTTCAGACCTCCAGCCCTTCCTCTGTAACATGATGCTGAGTGGGATGTTCTCTGAGCACTCTTCTGACTCCAATAGTCCCTAAATCAGAGAAAAAGTGAGTGATGGTTTCAGTGTGTGGACGTGAGTGATGGCATACTAATATCACGGGGACCTTCTCTTCGTTATCATGAGGGGTGAGCATTAGAAGATTCTCTATCACAAGGCAGTTGGAAGCTGTGCTCTGTGGCCTGAGGGTCGCCTTCTCAGATGGCCACTGAGCGTCAGAGAAGCTTGTTCTGAGAAGCCAGGTCTTCTGTAGGCTCTGCTCACAGGCTCAGAACCCACCATTCATTAGTCCTTTATCAGTGTCACTAGTTTCCTTCATATGCACTGCAAAAATGTGATTTCCCAGGCAACCCCAGTCACTGCAGTGACAGAGAATCATATTTGCAGTAGCCTTTCAAGAGTGTTTCAGATTAGAAGTGACCACAATTTATGGTCTCAGAAGCCACAGGCAGTTGACCTTCTCCATTTAAGAATCTCGCTTGAGAAAAGCCAGTAAATACTTCTATATCCTTTTTCTTTTACCCGTGTTTCTCTCATCTGTCCATATTCTTTCCTTTCTTCACCCACTCGTTAACTTATTAAATAATTCCTTTATTAATTTTCTTTCTAAAGAGCCATTTGCTGTTGNGTTCTTTGGTGCTCAGCTTTCTTTATGGTCCAACTCTCACATCTGTACATGACTACTGGAAAAACCATAGGTTTGACTAGACGTACCTTTGTTGGCAAAATAATGTCCCAGCTTTTAATATGCTGTCAAGGTTGGTCATAACTTTTCTTCCAAGGAGCAAGCATCTTTTAATTTCATGGTTGCAGTCGCCATGTGCAGTGATTTTGGAGCCTAAAAAAATAAAGTCTGGCACTGTTTCCCCATCTATTTGCCATGAAGTGAGGGAACCAGATGCCATGATCTTAGTTATTTGAATGTTGAGTTTTAAGCCAACTTTTCCGCTCTCCTCTTTCACATTCATCAGGAGGCTCTTTAGTTCTTCTTAACTTTGTTCCTTAAGGGTGGTATCATCTGCATATCTGAGGTTATTGATATTTCTCCCAGCAATCTTGATTCCAGCTTGTGATTCATCCAGCCCAGCGTTTCTCATGATGTACTCTGCATATAAGTTAAATAAGCAAGGTGACAATATACAGCCTTGACGTACTCCTTTTCCTATTTGGAACCAGTCTGCTGTTCCATGTCCAGTTCTGACTGCTGCTTCCTGACCTGCATATGGATTTCTCAAGAGGCAGGTGCCTAAGTCCTGCTCACATGTTTTGGGTTATGGTGCTAGTGTGGACTCTGTTGTTGTCGTTCAGTCGCTCAGTTGTGTCTGACTCTTCGTGACCCCCTGGACTNGCTGCTTCCTGACCTGCATATGGGTTTCTCAAGAGGCAGGTGCCTAAGTCCTGCTCACATGTTTTGGGTTATGGTGCTAGTGTGGACTCTGTTGTTGTCGTTCAGTCGCTCAGTTGTGTCTGACTCTTCGTGACCCCCTGGACTGTAGCGCGCCAGGCTCCTCTGTCCCTGGGATTTCCCAGGCAAGAATACTGGACTGGGTTGCCATTTCCGTCTCCAGGGGAACATCCTGACCCAGGGATCAAACCCGAGTCTCCTGTGTCTCCTGCACTGGCAGGCGGGTTCTTTACCACTGAGTCACCAGGGAAGTCCAGTAGTATGGACTCTAGTCGTCCTTTAAAACACAAACAGAAAACAAAATCAATCAACCCAGCAACAGCAGAAAACAAGCAAATAAAAATCTGGCCAAGTCGGCGTCGAGCAGAGTGTGTGGATTTTCACCTGCCTCAGTATAATCGCCTCTCCTGGAAAACTCTCTTCTTTCGTAACAGCTCTGCAGGTGGGATGCTAAGAGTTCAGATACCCATGTGAAGATGCTGCCAGTGGTTCTCTGCGTGTCTTTGAACGTGCTTTGCATGGAGTGTTTCAGTGTGGGTGCTGAGCTGCGGTGGTGAGGAGCCCAGGATCCGGAGGGTGCAGGCACTCTGGGATGTCTGCTCCTTATCCGGGTGTACTGAGTCTGAGTTATGGACGCAAGGGTTGGGGAGCCCAGTGTCTCTTTTGGTTTGTTGCCAGGGGAGTAAAACTCACTTTTCATACCCGGTTGAAGCAGTGCAGGGTGCCTGCTGTTACAGTGGAAATAAATATTGGAAGACCTACAAGCATGGGAATCAGAAAGTAATGGGTGAATCTGCTCCTTATTTCTGATTTGTAGGAAGTTGGCTTTAATGGAATGAGCTGGCCTCGAGGGATCCACCATCTCTGGGAACCTGGGACCTGCGATGAAGCAGAGACATATCATCCTGCTTATTTTTCCTGTAAAGACACTCACCATTACAAAAATTCATTAAAAGATAACCGCGATCTGTCCTTTTGGGAAGCTTGTAATAGAAAGCAGAGGATAGTTTTCTATGATGATTCTTCTGGCTGGGTATTTATTTACAAGGCGTTTCTTTCCAGAAAATAGATTATGTGTTTCACAACCTCGTAATGGATTTTTTTTTTTTGGTTTTCATGAGCAGTTGTGATTTTAATTAGTATCCTAAAAAATATTGATTTCTTTTCATTTTCACCTAGAAATGGTCATTAAAAGTGAACAAACAAAGGGTTTAAGACTTTCTTTGAATCTGACTGTTTTACTTTCTCACTACTATTTCTGTGTTGGGAACGCAGACTCTGGAGCCAGATGGCCTGGGGTCAAATCACAGCTCTGCCACTGGGTGACCTCAGGCCAGATGACCTCTGTCCTGCATGCCTTGGTTTCTTTTTCTGTAACAAGTTAGCTAAATATATATATTCAGCAAATAATTACCAAGTGCTAATAAAATGTCACTCAGTTGGCTGGGCCTGAGGGGACAGTGTAGACCTCGATAGAGATGGAGGGCTGGCTCGTAAGGAGGCAATTACGGGATAGAGTGGTAGGATGCTGGGAGGGAGAAAGGGCTATCAGTATCAGGGAAGGCTTTCTGGAGGAGGTGACATCTTAGTGGGAGATTTGAAGAACAGGTATGAATTAATGAGATGAAGATGGGCAGGTAGAAGTAGCATAAATATTATCTGATGGCCCAGAGGCACTGAGTGCATGGCCCGTTGACATTCAGCCTGGATGCTTCTAAGGGTGGGCGAAGGTGGATGGATGTCCAAGTTGAGGTTCAGTAGCTAAGTTGGGTCTTTGCAAGCCTCACTGAGGAATCTAACTTTATCCTCAGGTCGGTGAGTAGTTATCAAGGGGTTTAAAGCTGAGAGTAACGTCATTAGGTTTGGTTCTGGAGGATCCTGTAAGCAGTGGTTTGAAGGGTGGGGGAATGAGGCTGTGGTGGCTGACCAGGTGAGAGTGGACGGTGGCAGAGGCGGTGCAGGAGGAGTTGGGAGAAAGGGCTGCATTTGAGAAACAGGAGGAGGAGAAGGGATGCACGGTTGTTGGGGGGAGGGGCAGGGTGTGTGTTTCAGCTTGTGTCTGGGTGGGTGGTCCTGGAGAAGCACGGACTCGGGGATGGACGTTCAAGACGTCTTCGCTGCCTCTGATGATGGGCATCTGCTCCGTGTGGAAGGGCTGAGTGCCAGGCGTTCCTGGGCCACTCATTGATTGCAGAGTCACTGGCCACCGTTAATAGGGTTGAACATCACAACGTGGATCGTGAGATGGTGGTGGATAGAGGCAAATGAAGCCATTCAGGCCACTGGACCCTGAGGAGTATCAGGGATCAGGACTGAAGAGGGGAAACCCACAAAGTGCGGGCCCGGGAGGAAGTAATCTGGAAGAGCAGATGGAGGCTATCCAGCCGGGATGTCTGTGAGCTTGAGGAGCGCGCTCCAGCGACATGGTGGTCGGAGCCTGAGCGGGCAGGAGAGCTGAGGACATGACTGCAGAGGAGTGTGCCTGCCTGGGGTGTCTGGGGGCCGGAGGCTGCTGAAAGCAGAGGGACTGAGCCAGCTCTGCCCTGCTGTGTCAGTTACCGCCACTGCGTAACGAACCACATCACAGCCTGGTGGCCTAATAACATACTGCTCGTTATCTCAGTTCCTGTGGGTCAGGAATGTGGCTTTGCAAGGTCCTCCAGCTCCGGCTGGAGGCTGCTGCGGGCCAGGCCCAGGCGCCTCCTGGTTCAGCCATGGGGAGGGGACCCGCTTCCACATGTGCACAGAGGCTGTTGGCAGGTCCCTCAGTGGCCCTTAGCTGCGTGGGCCTCTCTGTGGGGGGGCTCAAATGGGGCATTTGGTTTTATCAAAGTGAATGAGAGAAAGAGAGAGACAGACATACATACACACCGAAAGGGAGAAAGAAGCCAGAGTCCTTTAGTAACCTCATCACAGGCACGACATCCACCACCTGCTGTGATTTATTGGCTTGGAAGCCTGTCCCGAGGTCGGCTGATGCCAGCAGGGAGGGGATCACGCGGGTGACCTGCAGTGGGTGGGATCGTGGTGGACGTTTTGGAGGTCTGTCCGTCTTAGTCTCTTGGGTTTTGTGATTCCCCTTGGTGGGGGGTCCCAGTGATGTCTCCTCCCTGAGACGTGTGCACTCTCTGCACATTCCCTGCACACACCTTGATGACTGTGTAGGAAGAACGGTTCCCAGTCGGGGTCCGTGTAGGAAGGACCTGAATGTACAGACACTGAGACTGACAGGGAGGTGCCCCTTGGAGGCAGAGATTACATCGTGGAGAAAAATCTTGTTATAACATATCCTGCATTGAGTGCGCTCACATTTTGGGGCGAGGGGAGGGTTCTGCTCTCCTTCCCGAGGGGCGGGTGGCATCTGTCCTTGTCCGGTGTGTGGATCTGAGCAGGTTGCCTGTCCGGTCCTGGGAAGGAACCTGTGGGGCGTGGCGGGAGGAAGGAGGTGCTCCCAGGCTGCTCGTCACCCGAGGATGACGGGGTGAGACGCTCCCTGGGCCTGGAGTCTTCCCAGATCAATTCTCCAAAGCAGGGGTTTGGGTGCTTCGGGGCAAATACTCAACTCTCCCATTATACCGCGGATAATAAAACTTTATTTTGCACAACAGGCAGCAGGCCAGACCGGCCTTGGGGCTGTGGCTGCCGACTCCTGATCTATGGAATGAGGAAATAAAATGCCTCAGATGCTTTTGGCTGATGGTCATCGACACACATGTAGAGTTTTAGGCTGTGTTTTATCATCCGTCTTAACATTCGCACGCAGGGTTGGTGGAGATCGTCTGGACCCTCTTGCGAGGCTCCGGGGAGAGGCGATAAGGGCTGTGCTTCCCTGACACGGCTGCTTCTGAGCTGTGGGGCTGCTGCCAGTTGCTTAACGTCTCTATGTTTGTGTCAAAAGTCAAGCTCTGTTCTCTCGCCTCACAGCCTGTCTCCTCTCCTCTCTCTCACTTCCTCTTGGCCCATGGTTTGAACTTTCTCTTCTTTTGGGACTCTGTGGGACTTAGATTTTCCGTGGTGAGGTTGTACTTTTGTCTTTGTCAAGAGTAGCCCCGTTTCTAAGCTGGGACCTTAGAAGCAGAGCCTGAGGATGGGATTCTGGTCAAGTGATTGACAGGGGCTGGCTGCGGGGGTGGGGCTGGCCCTCGGGAGAGGCGTGAAGGGCCACAGGGAAGCAGACAGGATGGGGGAAGAAGCTCCCAGCTTGAAAAGCTCCAGGGTCGGACCCCACACTGAGACACAGGCCTGGCCTTCTGTGTCCTGGCGTCAGCCTGTTGCTGGCTGGGGTCCTCATAGGCGTTTTCTGGCAAGGTGACCCCCAGTGCAGGGGGCAGCCTTTGGGAGGGCTGCCCACATCCTGAGCGCTGGCAGCCCCCTCCTGCCTGGCCAGGGGTGGGGTACCTCGAGGGGCAGGGCTCTGTGACCTCGCCTCCCTGACACTGTACCTCTGCCCATTGCACATCCCGCCAGGCTCCAGCGTGGGGGCCGCCTGCCCACGGGAAGACCCTTTCCTCTTGTGCCCCGGGTGGGAGAATACCTCTGTGNTGGTGCTCCAGGGGTGAAGAATCTTAGCTTCTACTGCAGGGGGGCACAGGTTCGATGCCTGGTCGGGAAACTAAGATTCCTCATGTTACGAGATGAGGCAAAAAAAAAAAGATGCTAGCCATTCTAATTGTCTTGAATATTTTAGTCATTTTTGAACAAGGGATTTCACACTTGTATTTGCATTGGGCCCTGAGAAGTGTGTAGCCGGTTCTGCTGGGAGGGCACACTGCCTCACTGTGGACTCACAGTCATGATCACGAGAAGGAGGGTCTGACCAGGCCTGGGCTTAGCAGCTCGGTGGGAGAGTTGTAGGCTCGTTACTGTCTGGGCCTAAAGGCAGCTCCTGGCCGGCCAGAGTGGAGCCCTTGGAGAAGTGAGCAGGCGGGCTGGGGACACCCTCCCAGCCTGCGCAGGTTTGGTTACTGCCTCATCTTGGATCTGCATTCCTGCCTGCCTGTCCCCATCACACGAGATCTGTGATCGCATCCTGGGTCTGCTTTGGGAAGGGTAACCCAGCTGCAAGCACCCTCTCCGTGACCAAGTTGGCCCGCTTCCTGTCTGCACACTATCCGTAGAAGGCAGATTTATCAAGTGATTAACTAAGGAAACATTTGTCTTGGATCCTCGGGGGACTTTGACCTCACGCTTGATGGCTTTGGCGGGAGGAGGGCCTTTGGATCAGTCTCTCCAACATGCCCAAGAAAACAGACACGACAGGCTGGTGGCCTGGGTCTGGCCATCTCAGGACCCTGGGCTCCCTCCTTTGAGGCAGGGCTCGGACACACTCCACTCAAGCCTCTTCTTAGGTCCTGGAAAGGTGGACCAGTGATGGGCTGGGTTGCCTATGCAGCATCTTCTCCATACCCAGAGCCAAGCGAGATGTGTGCAGTCTTGCCGCCTCTCAGAACCCATTCAGGGCAGGTGGTTTGCTAACAGGGCTGAGTGTGCAGGTGCCCTGGGCAGGATCACTGGCACCGTTTGTCCAAGTGAAACTGTGTTTATTCTGGGCGTACGGGTCAGCCGTCCGGGACATACCTCCCTGGTGAGACTGTCAGAACTGAGATGTTAGAATTTGTCTCTGCTATTTAAGACCCCGGTCTGGTCTTGAGTTTCCTAATGGGAAATAGATGCGAATAAAACTGCAGTGTCTTCCAGCAGATTTAGGACTCAAGCCACAGTTTTGCCGTCTTGAAACTCTGTATTGATCTGTTTCATGATCCATCCAACACTGGTGTCACTTCGGGTGCCAGGCATCGTGAAGCAAGGAGGCGGAGGGAAAGATGCCGGGCCGGTGTGGCAGGAGTCTGGGAGCGGAGCGGTCAAGGATGAGCTACAGCAGGGTCTTGTAGAAGAGCTGCTCGTGGATGGGGAGCTGGAGGGGCCCTTCTGCAGGCCCCACATGATGAGCATTTATTGGGTACCGTTTATTGGGTACCTGTTTCATGAGGAGCATGTCGTCCAGTGGGCAGCAGATGGGCAGTTTTCTGACAGCGCTTCATCAGTGTGGGCAGAGGGCGCTGTCGCGCTCCCCTGAGGGTTGCTCACCCTTTCTTTGGGTGGAAAGTGGTGGGCAGGGTTTCCTTACACGTGTTGGATGACCTGGAGGAGCGAGGAGCGAGCCTCCAGGTGAAGAAGGGGAACAAAGAGCATCCCAGACAGAGGTAGGCTTTGGGACAAAGTCCTGGACTGGGGCGGGACCACCCTACCCTGTATTGAGTAAATCCTGAAGGAAATTGACCCTGAATAATCATTGGAAGGGCTGATGCTGAAGCTGAAGCTCCAAGACTTTGGCAACCTGATGCAAAGAGGTGACTATGAGATGGTTAGATAGCATTACCAACTCAGTGGACATGAGTTTGAGCAAGCTCTCGGAGATGGTGGAGGACAGAGGAGACTAGTTGCCGCAGTTCATGGAGTTGCAGAGAGTTGGGCATGACTTGGTGACTGAAAAACAGCAACAGCTATATGTATATGTATTTGTTTTTTGCCATGAAGGAAAACAAATTAGCACCATTCTGCATGTTCCTATTGTCTTTCCCTTTATTCATCACCATTAATATTAGATTGGATGACTTGAAAAGAAGAGAGTAGAAAGCATGGCCCCATTCTATAGAACAAGTCAGAGTTTAAGGCCAGTAAGAGGAACGGGGACAGAGACCTTACTGTTGAGATTGCAGGTAGATAGGCCCAGGCCCAGTCCTTTCACCTCCCTCCTTTCCTTCAGAGGTGTCCTTAGTGGTGGGGAGCTGGCTCATTTCTGCCTCCTCAAGTCCCCAGTCCTCTGTGTGTTTTCAGTGCGTGCTTTTGGTGGAACCAGTCTGACCAGTTGGAGAAGGCAATGGCACTCTTGCCTGGAAAATCCCATGGTGGGAGGAGCCTGGTGGGCTGCAGTCCATGGGGTCACGAAGAGTCGGACACGACTGAGCGACTTCCCTTTCACTTTTCACTTTCATGCATTGGAGAAGGAAATGGCAACCCACTCCAGTGTTCTTGCCTGGAGAATCCCAGGGCCGGGGGAGCCTGGTGGGCTGCTGTCTATGGGGTCGCACAGAGTCGTCGCACAGAGTCGGACACGACTGAAGCGACTGCGCGGCAGCAGCAGGCTGACCGGTGATGGGGAGTTGTGAGCCCTGACCAGGTCCGTGGCAGAGACGGTGAGCCTTAGAGGGTTCCCAGTGGCCGGTCTTCCTCCTGAGGGTTCTCACTGGGACCAGCCGCCCCTGGATGTCCAGTCCCCTGCATGCACGTCCCGCGTGGCGGGCGGCTGTGCAGTGCCATCTGTGGGGGACATTCCGAGGACTGGCCGTGCTGGGGTTTGCCCAGTCCTCTGGGGCGAGGTCACTGTAAAGTGTCCATGGCTGAGGTGGGGGTTGGGGAGGGGGTAGGAGCCAGGTCGTTTCACTGGCATATATTTCCCCAAACTGCAATCACCTTTCTGCCTGAAGAAGGATGATTAAAGAGATTAGATCTCTCCCTGTATCTCTTCTCTGCATCTCTTTGTCACTGAGCAAAATTGAATGCAAAAATACATAATTTTCAGGTCAGCTCAGTCTTTTCTGATTTGTGAGTGGATTTGCAAAGACCGTCCATAATGAAGTCAGTGGTTTTCTCTCCTGGCACTGACTTTATGAAAGACAAAAGTGTCGAAAAGTGGACTCATTTTTCCTGTCACAGAAAAGCAATAAAGCCAGACCCATGCACAACCCAGCCTGTTTCCTAAGACAACCTGCATGTTTGGGGCACTGTAACCCTCTGAATGAGATGGAAATGAGATATTGGCTGCCTCGTTGTGGATAAGGCATACAAGGATACTTTATTCTAAAGAAAGATATTAAAATATCTTAGAATTGTGTCTGTCACTTCAGTGAGAAGGTGATAGAATACTCTTTTATGTATTTCTTTTCACAGTCGTATCTTGACCATCCTGCACACCTGTTTCCATCCAAAAGGCAGAAAGAAATAATGAATCACCAAAGACAATTCCCTTTATCTTACCAGGTCCCTGCCCACCACTTTAATTATTTAGATGAGTTCCTTGAGTCTGATATTCAAACACTGCATGAAGTCTTGCTGCAGGGAACTTTATTGGCAGGGAAACAGGATCTATTCCTATAAAAGAAAGATACTAATCCCAAAGAAGTAAGTTCATGATTTTGAAAATGATATCTGTTTTAGAAACATGGGTTCTATCAGACCCACACTTGCGAATGCAGTTGGAGGTATTTTTGGACCTTGAGCTCATCACCCCTCGTTTTCCTTTATTTCTCTTTCTGGCTTGAACCTCATGTTTTTGAACCAGGTCAGGGAAGCTGCTACGCCCACTGGGAGTTTGCTTCCTAGCTCACAGAAATGAGAGATGCTGGGTCCTCGTTCACCTGGTCAGTCTTTGTTTCTCTTTGCCTCATCTTTTTTTTATTATAAAATAGACATAAGTTTACCATTTTTAGTTGTACAGTATGTGGCATTAAGCACAGTCACACGGTTGTGCAGGCATCAGCCTGTCCATCTCCAGAACGCTTTCATCTTCCCCAGCTGAAACTCTTCTACCTGTTAAATACTCGCTTCCTTTCCCCTCCACCTCGGCTCTTGGCAATCATCATTCTACTTTCTGTCTCTGTGAATTTTAACAATTCTAGGGACATCACAGGAGAAGAATGAGAGCACATCTGGTCTTTTGTGTCTGGCTTACTTCCCTTAGCACAGTGTCTTCAAGGTATCATGTGTCAGCACGTCTCTCCTTTTAGGGCTGCGTGATATTCCATTGGATGTATAGGCCACATTTTGCTTATCCTTCTTCTGTTGGTGGAGACTTCGGTTGCTTCCACATTTTTGCTACTGTGAATAATGGCTGCATACGTATCTGTTCAAGTCCCTGCTTTCAGTTTTTTTTTTTTTGATTTATACCCAGAAGTGTACTTGTTGGATCACATGGTAATTCTAAGTTCAACGTTTTAAAGAAGCATTTAACTGTTTTACGCAGTGGCTGTACTGTTTTACATTCCCGCAAGCAATATTATAATTTTTCCATGTCTTTGCCAACACTTTTGATTTTCTATTAAAAAAAAAAAAGCCATCCTGGTGAATGTGAAGTGATATCTCATCATAGTTTTTGATTTGATTAGCGATGTTGAGCATCTTTCCCTGTGCTCCTTGACCCTTTTTTATTCGAGTGCATTGACCACTTTCAGATTGTATTGTTTGCTTTTTATTATTGAATTATAGGAATTCCTTATATATTTTGGTTATCAATTCCTTATCAGATACAGGATTTGTAAATATTTTTTCCCATTCTGTGGGTTGCCTTTTCACTCTTTCGATAGTTTCCTGTGGGTGCACAAGAGGTTTTAATTTTGATGAAGTCTACATCTATTTTCCCCACTCCAGTACTCTTGCCTGGAAAACCCCATGGATGGAGGAGCTTGGTGGGCTGCAGTCCATGGGGTCACGAAGAGTCGGGCACGACTGAGCGACTTCACTTTCACTTTTCACTTTCCTGCATTGGAGAAGGAAATGGCAACCCACTCCAGTGTCCTTGCCTGGAGAATCCCAGGGACGGGGGAGCCTGGTGGGCTGCCGTCTATGGGGTCGCACAAAATCGGCCACGACTGAAGTGACTCAGCAGCAGCAGCAGCATCTATTTTTCTGTCACTGTTGCCAGTGCTTTTGGGGTCACATCCAAGAAATCTTGCCTGCTGCAGTGCCGTGAAGCTTTGCTGCTGTGTTCTCTTCTAGGAGCTTTATAGTTCTAGCTTTCATGGTTAGGTTTTCTGTCCACTTTTAGTTACTTTTCATGATTGATTCCTCATCTGTTTGCACAGGTACCCAGTGTTCTCAGCACCTTTGTTGAAAACATAGTCTTCTCCCTTGAACGGTTTAGCCATCCCCATCAAAACAATTGAACCGTATATGTGAGAGTTTACTTCAGGGCTCTCTGTTCTATCGCGTTAGTCTGTATGTCTGCGTAAACCACACCGTTTTGATTACCAGAGCTTTGTAGTAACTGTTGAAATCAGGAAGTGTGAAGCTTCCAACTTTATGCTTTGTAAATATTGTTTTGACTGTTTGGGCTGCTGTGGAGTGGATTTTTATATTTCTGCAAAAATATTATTGCAGTTTTAATAAGAATTGCACTGAATCTGTAGATCTCTGGGTTGAGCTGCTGTCTTGCCAATGTGAAGTCTTCCAGTCCATGAGCGTGAGATGACTTTCCGTGTGTTTACGTCATATTACGTAGTTTTCAGTGTGCAAGTGTTTTGCCTTCTTTGTTAAGTTTGTTCCTAAGTATTTTATTTTGTATCTTTAAAGAGACAACACTTGTAGCAGCATCCTTTGGAACAGGCTCTAATATTCTTCCTCTCTCCTTTCCTTTTTTCTGTCTGGATTCCTTTTCCTTCCTTCCATCCACTTGAGAGTGTCTCTAGGTGCCAAGTACTGTTAGGTGCTGGACACAAGTAAAGTCGATGGTGAAGGCACTGCTCTGAGTCATGATGAATCAGGGCTCTGGGAGGCTCTAACCCTGCCTGAATCGTCTGCCCCTAAATCAGAGAGAGGGAAGGACTGGGCTCTGGGTCATAAAAAGTGGCAACTGAGTGGGCGCCAGTCTCTTTTGTGACAATAAAATTTAGGCAACCCAGATCCCAGCTCTGATATAGGGTGGGAGTGGGGAGCTGCTTTCTGTCCAGAGTCAAGTTCAGTTCAGTTCAGTTCAGTCGCTCAGTCATGTCCAACTCTTTGCGACCCCATGAATCGCAGCACGCCAGGCCTCCCTGTCCATCACCAACTCCCGGAGTTCACTCAGACTCGTGTCCATCGAGTCC
The DNA here is from genome assembly GCA_006410875.1 of Neotragus pygmaeus. Taxonomy (NCBI): domain Eukaryota; kingdom Metazoa; phylum Chordata; class Mammalia; order Artiodactyla; family Bovidae; genus Neotragus; species Neotragus pygmaeus. The sequence goes on along the minus strand of SJYV01039606.1, from coordinate 2,638,817 downwards.
ATGATGCCATCCAGCCATCTCATCCTTGGTCGTCCCCTTCTCCTCCTGCCCCCAATCTCTCCCAGCATCAAAGGCTTTTCCAATGAGTCAGCTCTTTGCATGAGGTGGCCAAAATACTGGAGTTTCAGCTTTAGCATCATTCCTTCCAAAGAAATCCCAGGGTTGATCTCCTTCAGAATGGACTGGTTGGATCTCCTTGCAGTCCAAGGGACTCTCAAGTTCAGTGGATATACATAAATGATTTCTTTCTGCACTGCTCTTCCTGAATGGGTCCAGCATGTTCCTTAGAGACCAGGCTGCATGGACTTCTTGGGGCAGCATCGTGTTCTGCCCATCTCTGCAGCATCAGCCCCAGCCCACTGCTGGACCACAGCAGGAGCTGGACAGAGTCTGGGAAACACCGCTCATCTCTAGTTGGCACGGACTAGATGACCATGTGATGACTTGTGAAAGCAAAGGGCAGCGGGCAGCCAGCCTTTTAGAAGGAAGCCCTGCAGGGGCCACAGCCAGGACCTGTGCCCTGTACCCTTAAGGACACAATCTGCATTTTTCCCAGCCCTAAGAACCGAAAAGATGCATGCTGTTGGGAAAAAAAAATTTTTTTTAACCACTGATGGCAGGACAAAGGGAATGAGATCACAAACAGAGCAATTAATTTTCACAAATTGACTTTCTGAAAGAATTAATTAATTTTTAAATTGCTCCTTGAAATGCTGAAGTCATGTTTCAAGGGGAGTATGTGGAAGAGAGAGAGAAGCTCGGAGCTGAGCAGATTTTGAAAAGTGATGTGTGGTCAAGCCCATGTCTTTGGTGCATTAAGGCAGCTTTGAACCCAAGGAGAGATGGCTGATTATCTCATTAGATGGAAGAGACCCAAAGCAGAACCCGGAAAGCTAATATTGTGCCTCTCTTTCTTATTGATTGAATCCGTCTCGGGCTCCTGGATCTGTCTGTAGAGGTCAAGATCATTTTGAAGAGGAACACATGATACAATGTTTGCTTTCTCTCTTGTTGCAAACCTCACAAGAAAAAATCCTTTGTGGTCTGGTTAAATTCAGTGAATTTTTATTGAGTGCCTGCAAGGCATGGTGTTAGCTACTGTGGAAATCCAATGATGAGCAAATGTTTACTTCCCCCAAGGAGTTCGGTCTTGAGGAGAAGACAGATAGATAGATAAGTAAGCCTCCCAATGTGTGAGCTGTCACAGAGTTTATAGAGCGGTTGGGAAGCAAGCAATTCAGGTGTGCATGTACTTTCCTTTTTTGGTTCGGGGGAAAAGTCAATCCAGCAAGGGCGGCCCTTGTAGACAAGTGGGGTCTTCAGAGGTGGAGCGGGACGTGACATTCCCAGTGGGAGGAGCAGGCCGGGGTTGGGAGGAGATGGAGCTAGAGGAGGGTGAGCTGGGGAGAAGGGGATTGGAAAGATGGACTGAAGTCATGTCCCACTGGGCTTTGGATGCTGTCCTGGAGGATTAGCCATGATTCAGAAAGCCAAGATAAATCGTGTAGTGTTTTGGAGTAAGATTTAAGGAAGGTATCTTTGGTGATGGAGAGAAGAAAAGATTTTATGTAGGAAACCCACTGAAATGTTATTTTTCATCTCAGTGAGAGATGTTGTAGGCTTGGGTCAGGAAAAATGGGGTGGTGGGGACAGTCTGGAAGGGACACCCCAGGGTCTCAGGGCCGCTGTCCATCATTGTGCCTCCTTAAGCAACTCGTGACTCCTCTGGAGGGCTCTGTGTTCTCATCTGTTAAATGGGTGGATGGACTGTAGTGGTTTTTTGTTTTTTTTGTTTTTCCCCTCCACCTTAACTAAGATCATGGCATCCGGTCCCATCACTTCATCACAAATAGATAGAAAAGTGGAAACAGTGGCAGATTTTATTTTCTTGGGCTCCAAAATCACTGTGGATGGTGACTGCAGCCATGAAATTAAAAGATACTTACTCCTTGGAAGGAAAGCTATGACAAACCTAGACAGCATATTAAAAAGCAGAGGCATAACTGTGCTGTCAAAGGTCTACCTAGTCAAAGCTATGGTTTTTCCGGGAGTCATGTATGGATGTGAGAGTTGAACGCTGAAGAATTGATGCTTTTTAGTTGTGGTGTTGGAGAAGACTCTTGAGAGTTCCTTGGACAGCAAGATCAAACCATTCAATNGTTATTTGATGTGTGCAAACTGTAAAACAGGTGCAGTATTAACACAGCAATTGTTCAGAGGCTGGAACTTTGTAACTATGGAGACGTTACCTCATAGTGTTCTAACAGGCAGGGTCGGCCAGATGTGAAAGTTGTAATCACAAAGGTAGCTTTGCTGGGTTACCGCCCTGTCTCTTGAGCTGCTTCCAGTGAGTGCTGCACACCTTCATCTTGATTTAACATTCTTAGCCAGTATCGGTATTGGCTATGTCGGTACTTACACATTCACATTAGAATCCTGGCATCAGCTTGGTGAAGAAGTCATGATGTCTGGAGGGTTCTTCAAGGTAGTTAGATTAACAAGCGAGGTCACTTGAAAAAGAAAATCTGCCTTGAATCTCAGTTTTCTTCATTGTCTAATGCCATAATTTATTTTTCCAGAAAAGAAAAGATTCTTGTTTTCCAGCCAGTCTGAGAGACTCAGAAACTATTCAGCAAATGTCGGTGGTGCTGCAGAGTGGAGTCCATGAGACAGAAGATAAGATGGAGACTCAAGCACAGTAAGAAAGTCACAAATGAGTTTCAGAGGATGAGGATGGAGCATTTGACCTTTTTATTTCAAAATGGCTTATAAAATAGAACTAGAATCGAGTCTACAAATCTCTTAAAATTAATGATAACATACTACAGTTTCCTCAACCACTGTTTTATAATGTTTAGTCCCTGAGTAATAAAAAAAATTCACCTAGACAGATCTCCATCATATCAGACCTGGTAGAGTTTCCAAAACTCATGTCTAAACATGTTAAAGTAATTGGCAGACAATTTCTTTAAAACTACTTTACTAACAGAGAACTGCTGGACAATTTTGGTTTAGGAAANACCTAGACAGATCTCCATCATATCAGACCTGGTAGAGTTTCCAAAACTCATGTCTAAACATGTTAAAGTAATTGGCAGACAATTTCTTTAAAACTACTTTACTAACAGAGAACTGCTGGACAATTTTGGTTTAGGAAATGTCTAGGAGGATGTGAAAATTACAACTCTCTGTTTTTTACTACGAATGTAAATCATTTTATCAACTACAGCATCAACATTTGTTTTCCAATGTTTTGTTAAAAAATGATCTTAAACAACCGTATGCTAATACATATATATGAAACCTAGAAAGATGGTACTGATGAATCTATTTGCAGGGTTGCAGTGGAGACACAGACATAGAGACTAGGCTTGTGGACACAGTGGGGGGAGAAGAGGGAGGAACGAATTGAAAGAGTAACATGGCAACACGTACATTACCATATGTAAAACAGATAGCCAGTGGGAATTTGCTGTATGACACTGGAAGCTCAAACCTGGTGCTCTGTGACAACCTAGAGAGCTGGGAGGGAGGGGACATATGTATATCTATGGCTGATTCATGATGATGTATGGCAGAAACTAACAAAATATTGTAAAGAAATTATCCTCCAATTAAAAGTGTTTTAGTTCAGTTCAGTCACTCAGTCGCATCCGACTCTTTGCGACCCCATGAATGAGCACGCCAGGTCTCTCTGTCCATCGCCAGGTCTCTCTGTCCATCACCAGCTCCNCGCCTGCATTCCTTGCCTCGTGGCCCCTGCCTCGCCCCACTTGGACCTGGGCTTCCGTGGTCATGTCTTGGTGTGATACGCTGGTCTCCCTCTCATGGAGCCCCCCGTCTCTAGATCTCTAAGCACATCTCACTGGCCTCGGGCCCCTTGGCCTTACAGGGCTCTGGATTCAGATGTGAACGTCTCTGGGGCCATCATTCTGTCTACCACACTTTCCCCACCCTTCTGCTTCCTTGTTCAACACCATGTCAGCGCCTTTAACGTGGTATTCTTGAGGCTGTGGGCAGGGCGGCCAGTGTTGTGGTCCAGGCTCTGCTGTGCCATTTGAGGCCACATGGCATAAGCCCTCTGAGGCCCCCTTCCCCTTCCTCTGTGAAATCGTGGGTCTTTAAGGCTCATTTCATAGTCAGGAAGATCCCCTGGAGGAGGAAATGGCAACCCTCTCCAGTATTCTTGCCTGGAAAACCCCATGGACAGAGGAGCCTGGTGGGCTGCAGTTCATGGGCTCACTAAGAGCTGGACATGACTGAGTGACTCACACTGTCATAGTTAAATGTGGAATGGCTCTGTCCTTCGTTTTTACGGTTGTTGATCAGTTAAGTTTATTTCTTTAAATCCCCTTTGTGCGTGCGTGCTCAGTTGTGTCCGACTCTTGGTGACCCTGTGGACTGTAGCCCACCACGCTCCTCTGTCTATGGGATTTTCCAGGCAAGAATACCGAATATTTTATAAATATTATTTATAAATATTGTATTTTTTTAGTATATATTTATTTGCGTGCACCAGGTCTTAGTTGCAGCATGTGGGCACTAGTTCCCTGACCAGGGATTGAACCTGGGACCCCTGCATTGGGAACTCAGAATCTTAGCCACAGGACCACCTGGGCATTCTCAGAATTGTTTCTCTTCTTGTATGAGATTTTCACAACTGCCTTTCTGCCTGCTTCAGAGATGGAGAGGCCACTACTTAAAGGTTATTGTGTGTGGGCCTTATAAATTCACAGGGACCTGAATGTATTTACAGTGGACGTGTTCATTTTCTTTTATTTGTATTGTTTTTGATGTGTTTATTTTTTTTCTGCATCAGTAATGGAATAGGCGTGCTGGCAGGGATGCTGTTAAGAATGGTGATAAATGCATTTATGGTTTCTAAAGGCTTCAGAAGTGGTTTTTCCGGGGAGAGGCCAGCATATGTTCTGAGCTTCCTTTCTCTAATGCAGTTATTTCTTGTTAAAAGATTCACCATAAAATGCTAAATAAACTTAATAACTTCCAATAACCATTAATGTCAGTTGAGGCCATTTAAATTTTATGAATTTGGGTGAAAATATGGGAAGATACCTGGGAAGATAGAATTTTCTACATATGTATGGTTACTGATGTTTTGTGTTTGTGTGATAATCTGCTCATTTTGGCTTTTTAAAAAAGGATTCTGATAGTAAGAGAAGTCTTCATAGCAGTAAAAACAAAATTCCCCCAAACACAATAAGAGGTTTTACAATTTGCTGAGTGTTTACAGCTTCTCTAGTGGCTCAGATGGTGAAGAATCTGCCTGCAATGCAGGGGATACAGGTTTGATCCCTGGGTTGGGAAGATTCCCTGGAAAAGGAAATGGTACCGCACTGTAGTATTTTTGCTTGGAGAATCCCATGGACAGGGGAGCCTCGTGGGCTACAGTCTATGAGGTTGCAAAGAGTCAGACACAATTGAGCGACTAAGCATGATTGTTTACTGGGGGCAACCAATTGCATCAAATCAACAGAGCCGTCAGCAGCATTATTTTAAGACACAAAGTACTCATGCCCTCCTATGAGGTAGAAATCTGTCTCCTTATTTTACAGCTGGGGAAGCTGAGGAGGGAGAGGTAGATCATTTGCAGGAGGCCACTCAGATCTACAGGGATAGAGGTGGTACCCTGCCTAGTCTCTCTGCTTCCAGAGACCACAAACACATTCAATAGCTTGGTTATGGAGCTGCGACAGGAAGTGTGCTGTGGTGCTGGATATTTTTGCAGAAAGGGGTTGAAAGAGCCAACACATATTTGGAGTTGGCCCTCTGGAAGAGGGGACATTGCTGGGAAGACCCCATTCGTGAGGGAAGAATAAGGAGGGACACACAGGGATGGGCAGGTTCTTTCTTTCAGGGAGAAATAGGGATAGGGACCAGGAGCGTATGGTCGGAAGGAAGGCCAGGTGGTCGGTCAGCAGGAGGGCCCCCCCATGCTTGCATGAGAAGTTTGCACGTCATGTGATGAGAGAGAATTCCAGCGTTGGACCTGGTAACAGTCCTGTAAAGGGCAGTCTATCCAGCAGGGTGTTCAGGATGGATGGGTGAGAGTTTGATCCTGCTCGAGGAAATGTTTTTTTGAGTTTTATTTACCTCAAGTCTGAAAAATCTTTTAAGGTAGAATCCATTGGGAAGGAATAACATCACTGTAACTTTTTAAATTGAGACTGGGCTAATTGAATATTTGGGAGTTGTAAGCATCCTTTTTTCACTGTGATATTTCCCTTTATCTCCATTCTTGAGCAAAAGCATGGCCTGAATTTAATGGAATGATTTCTGCATGCTCAGCTAGGAGGAACAGAACTGCTTTATGTCAGATAAATGTCTGGGATTTCAGACATGTGTTGTGTATTGTCAGTTTGAAGGATTTCTTCTTAACATAAGACATATTTTTGCCTCTTTGATTGTAATTTTCTTTTTGACTTAATAGCAACTTTGGCTATATGATACTTTTAAAATCAATTTGATTTTCAAGGAATTCTCAGTCCATGTGTCATTGACTCATAGACAGGAAAAAGTCATCTAGTAGAAAAGTCTGCTAATGGAAATATATGATAGTATATGAAGTGATAATTGAAACATTGTTGACAATAGCTTCAGTTTTCTTCCTATTATAAACGTTATTCGCTGTGAAAAGAAATGAGGTTTTCATCCATGGAATAATGTGCGTGCACCTTGAAAACACTGTGCCAAGTAGAAGAAGCCACAGGCTTCCCTGTAGCTCCGCTGGTAAAGAATCTGCCTGCAACGCAGGAGACCCCGGTTTGATTCCTGGGTCAGGAAGATGCCTTGAAGAAGGGAAAGGCTGCCCACTCCCATATTCTTGGGCTTCCCTGTAGCTCCGCTGGTAAAGAATCCGCCTGCAATGCAGGAGACCCCGGTTTGATTCCTGGGTCAGGAAGATGCCTTGGAGGAGGGAAAGGCTCCCCACTCCCGTATTCTTGGGCTTCCCTGGTGGCTCAGATGGTAAAGAATCTGCCTGCAATGTGGGAGACCTGGGTTCGNCAATGCAGGAGACCCCGGTTTGATTCCTGGGTCAGGAAGATGCCTTGGAGGAGGGAAAGGCTCCCCACTCCCGTATTCTTGGGCTTCCCTGGTGGCTCAGATGGTAAAGAATCTGCCTGCAATGTGGGAGACCTGGGTTCGATCCCTGGGTTGGGAGGATCTGGGAAGAGCATGGCAACCCACTCCAGTATTCCTGCCTGAATCCCTGTGGACAGAGGAGCCCGGCGGGCTGTGGTCCATGGGGTCGCACGGAGCTGGACGTGACTGAGTAGCTAAGCACAGCACGGCACGGAAGACGCCAGACACAAAAGGATGATGGTCTATGATTCCGTTGGCAGGGTGGCTGGGGTCATCAGATTCACAGAGACAGAAAGTAGGCTACAGCTTATCAGGGGCCGACGGGGGAGGGGTGAAGAACTATTGCTTCTGTTTGGAGTGATGAAAAAGTTCGGGAAATTGATAGTGGTAATGGAGCTCACTGTTATGAATGTAGCGTCACTGAAGTGTACACTTAAAAATGATTAAAAAGGCAAATTTCACATCATTTTTACCGCAATAAACCACTTGTGGTTGTCTGGTGTTATAAGTGGTTATGAATTTCTTCTACTTAAACTGAGGACCCTTGAAAGAAAAGGCTCCTTTTGTGGATATCAGAGAGGATGATCCAGGCAAAGGCAGAATATTTCAGTCTTAAAAACAGGCAAAAACAAGCCAGTATAATCTCACCTTTACTAATAGCTTCTTTGCTCTTTTCTCTCTGAACAGCTTTTTATAACTATGATGCGCGGGGAGCAGATGAACTTTCTTTACAAATAGGAGACGCGGTGCACATCCTGGAAACATACGAAGGTGCGTATTTGTTTTGGTGTGTTTCCTTTTATAGTTTTGTGTGGTTAGGACACTTTCAGTACCTAGTTGGCCAATCCTTACCTTGTTAGGAAAGCCCTTAGCTTCTGGTTTTCTTGCACACTGGATGCTGTGTCAGGAGCGGGCAGTGGTGAGGTTATCTGTTATTGAAGTCATTAAAAAAAATTAAGATGAACTTAAAATTAAACTCCTATATTTTTAACCTGTAAAGTTTTCTGTTGAAATAGTCATTTTCATTATTTTAACATACCATTGTTTCCTTTCTTTGCAAATGAATGTGTTTACATCTTGACTGTTAATAACTGACTGCTTGAAAAAAGTTTTTTTTTTAAATACATTTAAGGTAGTTTAGTGTCTGGCTTAGTGTTTTGAGGTGTTTGATGTGAATGGTAAGACTTTTTATGTTCTCGCTTAGACTTGTTAACAACTTCCTGAGAGGAACCAAAATTATCATGTCTTAAATCCTTTTTAAAAAAAAATCTGTGACCCCATTTTCTGAGGGGTGAACAGAGATTGTTACCACTATGTGCGATGTGGTCCAGTGAAGCAGTTGTAATTATCCGATAAATCCGGTGACAGTGGTTTTCCAGTGTCCTTGGCTTTTCAGGCAGTTGGTTTTCATATTAGTGTTTCGCAAATCATTAAGACGGGACCCCTTTCATCTTATGCTGTGGTTTATCGCTGCACAGAAAGGAAGCGATGATGGGCTGGACGTTCAGATCCCTCACATCTGGGTGTTTTCTGTGATTGTGTTGTAGCAGTGGTGGCTCTGTTTCCTGTTGGAAGGGCGACTCCCATGTAACAAAGGAATAAAGAGAACTGATTAAAATTGGTAATTCCAACAGCAAAATTGCTTTCAGATCGGATTTCGCCAGACCCCTCCCGGGAGGAGGTGGGCTGGAAGAGCAGGGAGAGAAAATTGCAGACATCCCGCAGTAATCACAGACTGAACTTCACACTCAGTCTTCGGAATCCTCTCTGCACACAAGTGATGTCTCGTTCAGCTTCTGCATCAGGCAAGCTGCAGCTTGCTCTCGTGTTCTTGGGGAAGCGCAAACCTATTAAAACACCCATGTCCGTGTCCCTTACTTCCTCATCTGGCTTAGAATTTCATTCCATTTGCACCGTTTACCCTAAAAAATGTCCCACTGCGAGTGGAAATCAGCTTCCGTGGCGCATGCTTGGAAGCGGATGTGATGCAGAAATAGACGTGCTTGTTACTGTGTGCAGGAGTAGCTGCCCGTGGATACCCTCTGTTCATTTTCAGTTTTTACAGCTGACAGTTGGATCGCCTTATCTGCCCCCAGTTTATATGGCCAGTGGCCGGAAGGAAATGGAGAAATTAGCTAGAGGTTAAGGATCAAACCTCTCATCTTGGACACTTTTCTGATCTCAAGTGAAGAACACTCTTACATCTTTTTTTTCATTTCTGCCCTGGGTCAGCTGCATTTGAAATCATGGTTAATAAACAGCGGACAGTGACATCATTCCTGACCAGAGAGCAATTTCCTGTGCAGCCCTGGATAGTGGGGGCTGTGACTTCTGGTTCTTTGCTTCGTAGGAAGAATGCACTCTTTAAACAGGAGAATCCTTCGGCAAGTCGGTGATCCTTTTTGCACGTTTAACTTAAATGAAAATGGTGGCAGGCATTGACGTTTTGGCCAGCATCATGATAAAGGAGTCTTCAGTGAGCATTTGGTTTCTGGGCTCATCCATCTTCCAAGTGCTGATTACAATATTCCAGTGTTTGTAAAGACCGTATAATGGAAAACCAATTCCCCTTCTTTAATAAACAGCCTTTTTGGTTTTAGTTAAAATCCGATCAGAGAAATGCGTGGGGGGAATGCATTGCTTTTGGGAAACTTGGTGACTTGATTGTCATTGGATTACAATGGAATAATTGTTTTCCTGCTCTTTGCTCTCATTCTGTTTAAATTTTGTGGATTGTGTTAGCCTGTGGCATTCTCTTCTTTTCTTCTCAGCCCCTTCGACTTTTTCCCCCCTAAGAAAATTTATTTCTGTTTGTCAAATTTCATTTCCCTTTTCTTTGTGATCCTGTTCAAGGTAGGATACTGCTGGGATTGCTCCAGAGAATATGATTTCTAGATGATCACACCTTATATTCAGGTTCAGAGAACACATTTACCTGCAAGTTATGGTTAATTTGTCCATCTCAGGCTCATGGAGGCTTGGAGCATAGAGCAAAGAAAAGAACTTTCCAGGTCACCGTGGAGGTGGATGGGACTTTGAGGGGTCCCTTCGGGTATGTCCCTGCCTATAAGCAGCGTCCAGGGTCAGTCAGACAGGAGAAGTGAACCCAGGTCACTGGTGTTGATAAAGTGACTCTCCAGTGCCCAAGCAGGTGCAGGTCCTGCCACCTGCTTATTTCCAGAAGGATCTCCAAGGGGTGTATGCTGTGCTGAGGGCGACGGCAGCATTGCACCCAGATTAGGAAAGTGCTCTCGTGATGAAGACACAGCGCTCGAACTTGACTCGGATTTTTCAAAGCGATCATCATCTGTTTTCTTCCACAACACACTTTCATCCCTTTTCCTTCCACGAGCATCTGTCAACGGAAGGTCTTGTGAAGACCGCCTCTGGGTATCCTGGGGCGGAGGCAGCAAGGTGTTGCATGGTGGGGCGTTTAAACAACAGGAGTGTGTTCTCTCACAGTTCTGGGGGCTAAGGGTTCAAGGTCAAGGTGTCGGCAGGGTTGAGAACGCGAGGCTGCCCCACGGTCTCTCCAGCCGTCTGCTCGTTTGCTGTCCTCGTTGGCATTCCTTGCCCGCAGGTGCGGCGCCCCGGTTTCTGTCCTGAGGATCATGTGGCGGTCTCCCGCTGCCTGACTGTATTTCTCCTTTTTAATAAGGATAATGCATAGCATTAGGTCCTTATTTTTTTCCTTAGGGGCAGTTCCTAAACTACTGAAATGCTTCTGCTTCCGTTTCACTCTGGCTCTGCTGGGTCTTCACTGCTGCGTGGGCTTGTCTCTGGTTGCAGCAACTGGCGGCTGCTCTTTGTTGTGGTGGCTTCTCTGTTGTGATTCCCAGACTCTAGAGCACGTGGGCTCAATAGTTGTGGTGCCTGGGCTTAGTTGCCCTGCGGCATGCAGGGTCTTCCGGGACCAGGAATTGAACCCGTGTCCCTGGGATTGGCAGGCGGATTCCCAACCCCTGCTTGTTGCTGTGTAGTCGCTAAGTCATGTCTAACTCTTTGCGACCCCATGGACTGTAGCCCGCCAGGCTCTTCTGTCCATGAGATTTCCCAGATGAGAATGCTGGAGTGGGTTGCCATTTCCTCCTTTAGGGGATCTTCTCAACCCAGGGATTGAACCGGCATCTCCTGTGTCTCTTGCATTGAAAGATGGATTCTTTACCACTGCGCCGCCTGGGAAGCCCCTGTCTCACCTGAGCCCCAGCCTTTTCCTCAGATGTGTCCTAGCCTTGCTGCTGGGGGCTTCTCAGATGCTGTGTGAGCGGGTCTCTGCAGAGGCTGCTCTGCCCACCTGCCACCCCCGTTCTCCTCCTGACTGTACCCTGGAGCCATCCTTGGAGACTCTGTCTGAGTGCTCCTCCCTGGCTTCTCTCTGACGCCCGCCCCCCTCCTCTGCTCCTGGTCCTGTGTTCACTGGCACCCGCCCTGCGCTTGAGTGTGCGTGCGCTGGTCCTTCTGCTGGAAACGCTCTGCTGTATGCACGGACGTGGCTTCCATCTTCCTGGGCTGGATGGGGCCGTCTCTGACTTTAATTGAGGACCATGTCAGACCTCTTTTTGCCATTGGGCGGGTGTCTCTTGGGGAGCTGGGTGTCTCTTGTTTGGAGCTGGTTGGTTGAGGCCTGCTTGGAAGAAGGGAGTCAGCTTGTTATTTCAACGAGCCATGCGTCTCCCTGCTCCTGGCTTCATTCTGCCTGGCCTGTCCCCCCAGAGCAGCAGCCAGGTCCTCATCCTCTCGTGTCCCCCTGCTGCCCTCCATGAAGCCTTTGAGGGGTTGTCCTCTGTCCTGGATCCCCAGTCTCTGCCCTTGCTTGTGGTTTGAGCTTTGCTTGTCTTAGGGAAATCTGCACTTGGAGGTTGGAAATAATTGGGTCTAATCTGTTTCAACATTTGCTCTCTCTGGTGAGACCTCTGGCACATAGTCTGGGGGCTCAGTTGCTGGAAGGAATAACGCATACTAAAATTCTTGAGAAGGGAAACCCTAGGTTTTCCTTTCGCTTGGGAAAGGTGTTAAAAGAGAAACCACCATCTATTATCATAAAGGAAAAGAGAAAGGCGCCTCATCTTTTTTTAATCCCTCCTGGGAAACCCTTCTGCTGTTTGAAGTGAGCTTCTGTGGTGCCTGTACTGGCTGGCGTGCGTAGATTTCTGTGGATATAAGCGCTCATTCGGCTCAGATGGTAAAGAATCTGCCTGCAGTGCATGAGACCTGGGTTCAGTCCGTGGATGGGGAAGCTCCCCTGGAGAAGAGCCTAGCCATCCACTCCCGTATTCTTGCCTGGAGAATGCCGTGGACAGAGGCGCCTGGAGGGCTGCAGTTCATGGGGAGACAAAAAGTCGGACGCAGCTGAGCAACTAACACGCGCCAAGTGCCCATTCGGTGTTTACGTTCTCACTCAGTGCTGTGTTCTGAGATGCAGGCCTGTTTGTACGGGTGCAGTCTCTGGCGCTCGCTGCTCTGAGTGACCCTCCCGTTTCACTAGCCACCCTCCCAGTGATGGGCACCCATCCTGCCTCCTGCGTCTGCCCTACGGAGCTCGGTAGGTGTGTGAGTGTCTTTGGATATGCGGCAGCTCCGGGGTGCGGGGATAGATACTTGGGGGAAGAAGGGTCCTGCCCACACTGCTTATCCTGTCTACACGCCCACTCTCTGTGGGGGCTGCCTGAATCCTGCATTAGAATTTTCCTCACTGTAGCGAATTGTGTTTTAAACTGTCAATTTAATATGCGTTTCAATCTGATGATTAGTTTGAGCGTCTTTTCATACATATGTAAGTCTTTTGGGTTTCTTCCCTACAGTGTTTATAAACTTTGCTGATTTTTGTCTTGGGCTCTGTCTTTTTCTCATCCCTTGGAAGTATTTCCGTAGGTGTTCTGGGACCTTCATCCCATGTCAATTTCAGGGAAGAAAGGGCATGGTAATACTGAAGATGCGGGAGGGATAAAATCACAGGAACGTGGGCAGTCCTCTACATTAAATACGGCCTTCTGAACAGCTTGCTGCATCGACCCTCTGTCTTTTTCCATTTCTGTCTGTGAGCACTGACCCAGGTGGCCACTGCTTGTGGGCTGGGCAGATGGACACCACCCAGGAAACGGTGGAGGGCTATCAGGAGATAATCCTCCAAATACGCCGCGAGACCGCGCCATCGTGTCCATGACCGTGTAGTTGGACACATTATCGTGTCCATGACCGTGCTCCATTATCACCGTGTAGTTGCCTTGTCAGGAACGAAGTGGGTTCACTGGTCGAATCTCCGTCTCAGCAAATCCTTCGCAGGGCTCCCGGCGATTTGCAGCTTCGTTTCTGAATGCTCAGAAAGCGTCTGTTCATAATCCCTGGAGGATTTTAACTCCATCGCCTCCTGCTTCCACTCCTCCTCCGGTTGTTAAATCTTTGCTCTGTCCGGTCATTGGTGGAACACAGGTCCGTCTGCAGTTTCTGGGCATCTTCTTTCACGCATCTGACAGTTTGTTACTTTATTATTGGTGACTTTGATAAGTCGCCAAGTTGTGCCTGACTCTTTGCGACCCTATAGACTGTGGCATGCCAGGCTCCTCTGGCGTGTGATGTCCTCCACCATCTCCTGGAGTTTGCTCAAACTCATGGGCATTGAGTTGGTCATGCCATCCCACCATCTCATCCTTCTTCTCCTGCCTTCAGTCTTTCCCAGCATCAGGGTCTTTTCAGAGTCAGTTCCTCACATCAGGTGGCCAAAGTATTGGAGTTTCAGCTTCAGCATCAGTCCTCTCAGTGAATATTCAGCACTGATTTCCTTTAGGATGGACTGGTTGGATCTCCTTGCAGTCCAAGGGACTCTCAAAAGTCTTCTCCAGCACCACAGTTCAAAAGCACCGATTCTTCAGTGCTAGGCCTCCTTGAAAACCCTAGAATTTAGTCTGTCTCTGGGAGCTGACCCAGCTGGTGCTTTCCCAGTCTTTTTGTCATTCTGTTGGGGGCGATGTCCTTCTGGTCCTGGGGAGCACAGTGGAGCTTGTCTAGGCTTTTGATTGCCTTTCCTGGAGCGAGGTGGCCTGAAGCACCCTCCAGGTGTTTCGGGAGACCTTCAGTGGGTGGCAGAGTCGTCGGGAGGTGAGTGACGAGCCGTGGACCCCTGAGCACTGGCAGGGACGATTTCTGCCTTCGGCCTGAGCGAAGGGGCCGAGGGTGTGGTCAGATCCTGCCCGGCACTGAATGTTCCTTCCACTGGGCATTTCCCTCTGTCTGCGGCTCTCTTTGGTTGCCCTCCCATGTGGAGAGAATGGGAGCTTGAATCTAGGCCAGCCCCCGAGGGGGTAGGTGGGCCTGTGTTCCTGGGCCTGGTGCTTCCTGTTGGGGGCCGAGTCTTCGCCACAGAAGCACTTTGTGCAGTGTGACTGCTGCAGGGCACCCCTCCCCCCCACCAGGCCCCGCTCCATCTCGAAGGGGGAGGAAGTCGGCTCTCAATAGGATTTCTGTTTTGCTGCCGCTGTTGATGATCTGAGGGTGTTGGTATGTGCACTTGGCAGTGACCCTGCTCCATCCGGCCGAGGGACAGACAGGAAAATGCGCACCCCGGATCCTGCCCCGGGCTCCGTGGTCAAAGGGCGGCTTCTTCTCCTGGAGCTGGTTGCCACCCTCAGGACCACGTGTGGCTGATGGAGATGAAGGAGCTGGAGGTCTTTGTGTGAAGCCCCCTGCCAAGGCTTCACGCTTGGTTTTGAGATGGTCTCTATAAACCCCCAAAGCATCTCTGCAAACCTTAGGATGACTGAATTCTATGACAGGGTGACTCCCGTGGTTCTGCTGATAGTGAGTTCTAGGCAGTGGGAAGGTGCTGGTTAGGACCCTGTAATGTCCCCTGTACTAACTCTCTCACCTTTGTGTTTGTTTAGGGTGGTACAGAGGTTACACCTTAAGAAAAAAGTCTAAGAAGGTAAGTCCCTATTATTAACCACAGTGCATATCCCTTCATAAATCACCTTACGAGAAGAAATCAGTTCTGTCTCATGGAGCCTAAGAGTTGTCCTTATATATCTCTTTCTCTGAATTAAGAAAATTTGTGAAATGTGGGCTACCCTGAATTGTTTTCTTTTAAAGATTTTTTTTTAAAACTTATTTTTTTTTTGAAGTATAGTTGATTTACAAAGTTGTGTTCATTTTGGGTATACAGCAAGGTGATTCAGTTATATACACATATATGTATTTCTATTCTTTTATAGATTCTTTTCCATTACAGGTTATTACAGAATATAGAGTTCCATACTGTGCTTGGTTGGAACAAGTATTGCTGTTGGCTATCTGTTTTATAAAGTAGTGTATATATGTTAATCTCAAACTCCTAATTCATCCCTCCCTCCCTCGAACGGTTTTCTGAACAGCACATATATGTAGAAATTGTCATTTCATGTCTATGAGTGAATGGCTGGGCTGTGTGGGGTGATGTTGACCTGTTGTCGTGAGAGCTGGGACCTTCTTTTCCTGGTGGAATTCTGCATCCTGTTGAAGTACAGGTTGTGTAAGAGAATGATCTGGGTAGACTGACTACCACTCACGATTTTCAGTCTTGCATTATCCTTAATGATAGCGCAGTGCTCATGCTGGCTTCTTCCCTTCTTGCTTGTAATTATTTTTATACTACTGACGTCAGCTGGCCGAAGAAAGAGGTTCTGCCTCCTGGACAGTTTGCATGGTTGTTTGAATTTCTGGGGTGAAGACGTGCAATTACGCTGCGATCTTTGCCGTGCCGTACGTGGGTCTCTTGTGGCTTTTCCATTCTTAGTTTCACAGAACCTAATGATGGCTGTTCCGTTTCACTCTAAGCTGTGGTTAGGCTGTCCACGTTACCTTATAAAATCTAATTATGCTTGACAGATGGTTCCTTTTGCTTTTGTTTCTTAACTTGGCCTCTCATTATCTCCTTATTGGGCTGGGCTCCTCCTGTGGTCCTGAGCCTGTGACTAAGGCTGTTGAAGGCCAGCTGTCCAAGGGCAGGGTCTTCTTGCTCTGTTTTTTCCCCAGACTCTCTGCAATCAGCCCTTGCTGGACAGGCGAGAGGTGTCCATCCTGTGGTAGCAGTCACTTCAGAGGTGTCCAGGCTGAGCTCTCTGGCAGTCTGTCCTGATGTGAGAGATGCTAATAGGGTAACCTGCTGAGCCGGCTCTGCAGATTGGAGCCAGGCCCTCCATCCTGATGCTACTGAGCTCAGACTGGGCTGTGAGTCTCTCATATCCAGTGACCTGGAGTCTTGAGGTCTGAATGAGGGACGTACCCACCTGGTGGCTGGAGGAATAGCTCTTTGCAGAGAAAGTTCTGTTTTCACTCTGATTGTCTCTTCCATAATTTGGGATTAGCAGATGCGAACCCCCATACAGGGTGGATAAGCTACAAGGTCCTACTGTATAGCACAGGGAACTGTATTCAATATCCTGTGATAAATCATGATGTGAAAAGGATATGAAGAACAGTGTATAACTGAGTCACTTTGCTGTGTAGCAGAAATAAGCATAGCGCTGTAAATCAACTATACTTTAATTGAGAAAAAATAAGAAAGAACATTTTCCTGCAGATGAAAACCTCGGTTTCACCTAAGAAAGCCACAGTTGAGAGCTTTATTGACAACCTTAGGCTCATGGGCTCCCCCCGCCCACCCACGACAGAGCTGCGGTCACACGTGAGGTGTGTCCCAGGGGAGTGGGTCACGTTTGATGCTGGCTTGGTATTTGGTGTCAGGAACCTCTTCCCTGGTGGCTCAGATGGTAAAAGCGTCTGCCTCCAATGCGGGAGACCCCAGTTCAATCCCTGGGTCGGGAAGATCCCCTGCAGAAGGAAATGGCAACCCACTCCAGTATTCTTGCCTGGAGAATTTCATGGACAGAGGAGCCTGGTAGGCTACAGTCCATGGGGTCGCAAAGAGTGGGTCACGACTGAGCGACTTCACTTTCACTTTCACTGCGTCCCCACCTGGGGGCGTCTCCTGGTTCCCCAGTGGCTCCGTGTGCCCTCGTCCTTCCTGCCCTGCACGCAGAGACCTGACTTTGTAGCTGGCAGAGCTGGGTAGGGGTGTGTTTATTGTTCCATCTAAAACCTCATTGGTGGCTGAGACTGACACCTTAGAGATGCCGTGATTTTGCGTGGGCCCACCCAGTTCAGGCAGCGGCAGAGAAGGGCCTTGACTCCCGGGCACCTGCCCCTGTGTTCTGGAAGCATCTTCTTACTGGTTTTCACAAATGAGCTCTGGATCTGTCCGGTCCTGATCACCCCAGCTGAGGAAGCTGCTCACTTCAAGCCTCCAGGTGTCTCCAGCCTCATTTTCCCTCTGTCCCGTCTGTGACCTCACGGTTGTCGAGAGCAGCTTCACTGAGACTGAGGGATGTCTCTACCTGTGGACATGGGCGTGGGCGAGACTCGGTGCTTTACGTACTCCACCCCCTAACCAGTGCTCACCTGCTGGCATTAAATGTGCACCGGGACCCGTCCTGGCCTCTGGAGGTGTCCGCACAGCAGGTCCGCCTGGTCCTCTGTGTTGCCCAGCCTCCGTCTTTCTGTCTGACTCCTTCCCTCTCCGTGATAATTCTTGCATGAAGTGTGGCCACTTTCCTGGTAGACAGGAGGAGGAGCGGGGACCGGTGGTGCCCACTTCCTCTCCAAGCAGGATGAGTTGCGTGCTTTCTGGATCTCCTGTGTTGATTCTCTGGGGTCAGAAGCCTGGGAAACNTCCGTGATAATTCTTGCATGAAGTGTGGCCACTTTCCTGGTAGACAGGAGGAGGAGCGGGGACCGGTGGTGCCCACTTCCTCTCCAAGCAGGATGAGTTGCGTGCTTTCTGGATCTCCTGTGTTGATTCTCTGGGGTCAGAAGCCTGGGAAACCCAGTCAGAAGCTCCTGTTTTCACAGCAGGTTACGGTTCCTGCTGATTGACTTCTGCTGCGTGCATGGCATCTCAGGAAGCTGCTCCCTGCCTGCCTTGTGCTACCCGAGACCCCCGCGCCGCCGAGACCCCCACGCCCAGTGCCCCGCTCTTGCCTTCCAGGTGCTCACCTCTACTTCCTTCCAGGAGCGACGCTGTCTCTTATACACATCTTTAGGTCCTTATTTTTTTCCTTAGGGGCAGTTCCTAAACTACTGAAATGCNGTGCCCCGCTCTTGCCTTCCAGGTGCTCACCTCTACTTCCTTCCAGGAGCGACGTGTGCTTGCTCAGGAAGCAGGTCCAGAACTCTTGGGGAAGCTCCTGGCCCTTCACATACAGTGCCCAGGCCTGACAGTCCTCCTGAGGAGCCGTCCCCTCAGAATTGTCTGTTGGGCCTTGCGTGCTGTTCCTTTGGGGGTTGCTGAGCACCATCTGCACGTAAACTGATGTCCCCCCGCTGGAGCCAGGCAGGTTGGGTGAAATGCACCTTATTTCTGTATTTTATTGGATGGCTCCTCTGTTTGGAGGTTGATGAGAAGGTCTCTGTGGGTTAGGTAAGTAGTCAGCGCATATGTGATGATCAACCATGTAAACTCACTTTCTGATGACAATTTTAGTATTTTGAAAGGAAGAGCTGTCAGAGGCCATCACCAGAAATTGTTTTTAGGCATCAGTTGACTTTTGATCTGCCTGTGTCCACAGTCAAAACAAGGTGTGACCTATGGAGAAGACCCTGGAAGGTCCCGTGGGATTTTTCCTTTGCAAGCAGAGTGTGCATCTGTTTTCTTCTAAGACTTCTGCAGCCTCTTTGAAACACAAACGAGTTCAGTTGCCGTTTTCACACTTTGTCTTCTGTGCCATGCTGTGACTTAGCATAAAGGCTTACGGATTTACTACTGATCCAGTCATCCCCACCTCCACCCTTTTTGGGGGGACAGCTGTTTGATTGACAGTCAGTATTCACATCAATGCTACAACCTCCTGTCTCTTTTCCTCCCAAAGGGTATATTTCCTGCTTCGTACATCCATCTTAAAGAGGCCATAGTTGAAGGAAAAGGGTGAGTCTGATCTTGATGTTTAAATGAAGTCATGCAGTGATTGCATTTGACCTTGCTGCTTTTCACAGGGCGACATTGGGGGTGGACAGTGGATGCCTTTGATCCAGGGTAACAGGAGTTTAGGGAGAAGGGGGAGAGTTCTGATCTAGAGCTGTCTACAACATGGCTTTGAGCCTTTAGGGAATCTTCAATCAGCATTGGAACCACAGTCAGTCTCCTAGACTGCCATGTGGATTTGGAAAGCTTCCTGCTTCTTCCTCTGTGAGCCAGCCCATCTAGCAAAGGCTGCACAGCCCCCCAGCCCTGAATCCATTTTTCTGGAAGACTTTGCAGGATGTGATGCAAATTCAGTGGGGAGTGAAGCAACAGTTGTTCGGTTGGGGCGTGTGTGAATTTACGTTTTGCCTGATTGTGATGTATGTTTCTTAGAGGTCATAAAACTGATGTATAAGATCATTAAAAGGACATTTGTAGAACAGGAACCCATTAGGCAGAAATGGCGAATGAATAGCCAGGTGTGAACTTGGAGAAAGGAACAGTAAAATGTTTTCCTTTTTGTCTCTGCTACATCTTCGCACTCCATTAAATATGTAAATGATAAAATTACTAATCATATGATTACTGCATAATGACATCTCTGCGGCTGATTGCGAGATTGCTTTTCCAAGCAGTGTACTTTTAACATATGAGAAGGACTGGGTCGGGCTCTGAGGTTCCATGGTGCATCATTAAAATGAGGAAAATAATTTAGAGGCATCAATGTGATGACCTGTAAGAGGGTCCTTTTTTCTACTGAGAAATTGTTTTTGTAGGTGAAATTTCAGAGGGAAGTAAAACGAGGAAAGTTTTGAAACTTTTCACCCTACTGTGAATACCATTGAATAAAATATTTTCTTCCTGTATTTTACATCAGTTTATATCAGGATCAGTATGGATGCTGGGCTCTTTAGGAATCATTTTTTTTAAATGCACGTTGAGGTATACAGATGAGTGTATGTAAAATGTAATTAGAAAGAGTAATAGAATAGAAAAGGGCACAAGAGACTGTGTTGATTCTCGATAAGTAGAGTCACACTCCGCCAGACAGGTGGACAGGCAGACATTGGGTTAAGACTAAGGGCCAGTTGGCATTTAGTCCAAGAGACGGATCAGACCAATTAAGGAAGGAAGGTAAGAAGGATCTAGGGCGGAGATCAGGACACAGTGGGTAAAGGGAGGTCCTCTGCACGTGGGAAACTGAAGTCTCCTTGAGCTCCGGGTCCCTCCTGGCCAGCGGGAAGAGCCCAGTGGACCACGCATGGGACTCAAGCTCTGTGAGATGAAGGCAGCCCAGCCACTGACGAACGTCCTCACACTGGGAGTGGAGCGGCTTTGTAAGGATGGCATCACAGAGCGGAGTGAACCATACTTTCATCAGCATCCTTACTGGGAAACAGTCATGCCCTGTCAGGGACGCTGACGATGTCCCATCAAAGGCTTATTCTTAAAAGCACTCCTGTGAGGGGTGGTCTCCCATGCACCCCTTCCTGGCCCCTGCTGCTCCCGCTGGTGCACGTGGTCAGACCTCTCCAGAGGGACTGGCCCTCTCTCAGGAACTCCTGGGTTTTCGTCCTTGGAGTTCCCCCCTACAATCGAGTCCTTGTAGCCCGGAATCCCCATTGCAAGCTACAGTCAGGGTCCTGCCCACAGGTCTGGGCCTCGGGGACCTACCTCAGTGCCCCCTGGACATCGCATGTTGGTGGGAGCCTTGTCTGTTCAGGGCCTCTGGGCCCAGGTGGTCTTACTTCACAAGCCACCAAATTTGGTCTCTGACTCAGTCCCAAATATTAGGAGTCCTGCTTGGTGCAACGCCTGATCCAGAGCAAGTAACCAGAAAACAGTGGTTTGCTGAATAAAAAGCAATGCACAAATAGATCAGGAGTCAAGAATAAGGCAAGGGTTAACTTTCTGGGGTGGAGAGACAAGGGAAAGAGGATAATCAGAATTGGTGATCAGGGCGCCTGTGGACACTGGAAAGCTGTAACCTCGCCCNGGTCCCACAGCTGCTCTCTGGGTAGCCTCATTGCTTTTGATTATACAGTGGTTTCCTATAAATACACAGTAATAAGCAGTTGCAGTAATTGTTCATCAAATGTTCTCAAAAACCTAGAGGCGTAAAGTTAACCATGAATATTTTGTGTAAATCTGAGCAATTTTGGAGTCGATATTTCATGTTAGCAATTTTTAGACAAAAGTATGGCAAAACAAACAGGAGCTGACGCTAATATGTTAGTGGACACGGTTTTAGCCACACAGCTCCGTAACAGACACTCCTAACCTTCATCTGGTTTCAGGGATTTATACTGTTAGGTTTGTGCAAAGCCAAAGAAATATGCTTATTATGTATATGCACGTGTATTTTTGTTGCTTATAGTATTTTTATATGTTCCGTTTCCCTCTGCCCTGTGGCAATAGACAAGTTTAGGAAAATATTAAGGATTTTAGTTATTTGGTAATGCTTTATGAAAATAGACAAGGAGAATTAAAGAGGGAAACAAACCTAATTTTAGAGTGAACCATTAATTTTGATTATTTAGTTTTCATTTAAAAAGGTTCAATAGTTAGGATTTGGTGCTTTCACTGCTAGGGCCCAGGTTCAATCCCTGGTCAGGAAACTAAGATGTTATAAGCCACATGGCATGACCAATAAATAAACACATAAACAAGAATTTAAGATTAGGATGATACTAACAAGGAGAATTTATAGGATGGAAAATAATCTGTTAGGGTGTGATAGGCTGAGTGAGTGGAGGGGATCCTAGAAATTCCTAGAAAGAAGGTCAAATGCTATAAAGAGTGGAGGTTCAGCTATGCAGAGAAGACATTATTTTAAAAGGTAGCAATGACCACATTTACATTTTTTTGGCACCCTGACATTTAGAATTTTATCTAAATGTCAGATTCAGATAAACCTAAATCTATTTATAGATTTAGTTTTATAAATTTAGATTTATAGTTGGATTTCACCTAGATTTCTGTTCTGGGAAAGAACTACTGGGTTTGTTTTCCTTTGGTTAATCCTTCATTTTCTTGATGAATTGTACTCATGCTGTTACAAAACTTGCTTTTCTTTGTACCATCAAATCCCTCGAAATATGTAGAAAGTGAGCAGGAGGTGTGAAGTTTGAATCTCCTGTGTGTGTTTCCCTCTTGGTGTAAATGCACTAAGAGCTTGGAGATCCAGATAGTGCCTCTTGCAGAAGCCTCTCTGCACATCAGAATGCACCGTAGCCTAGGGCCAGGTCCTCGTGTAGTCAGCTGATAGCCAGGGCTTTGGGTTGAGTTTCTCCATGCTGAGAATCATTGGGGTGAAGGGCATTCTGAAGATACCTTAAGCAAGACCTGTAGACTGGGCACTTCCTCAGGGCACTTCAAGGGTTGCCCATTCCTGGTCCAGAGACTGGAAGTTCACGGGCTGGTTTTGGGACTCCCCAAGNTCTCCATGCTGAGAATCATTGGGGTGAAGGGCATTCTGAAGATACCTTAAGCAAGACCTGTGGACTGGGCACTTCCTCAGGGCACTTCAAGGGTTGCCCATTCCTGGTCCAGAGACTGGAAGTTCACGGGCTGGTTTTGGGACTCCCCAAGTGCAGATCCTGCACTGGGTCCACTTGGGGTGCAGGGCTACATGCTCTGGAACGCTGGCCTGAATATGGAAGATGGTCCATCGTTTTTAATCCTTTTAATCTTTTCATGTGTGATGGGAACCAAATTCCGTCTAATGTGTTCATTTCCAAGCTGAAAACACCATTAATCCGACGTAAACAACAATCACAATGCTCTTAAATCCAGAACTTAACAGTTGGTTTTCCCCCCTCGTCTAGCAAGATAACAGGGAGATGTTCCGGAGCGTTCGACACATGATCTACGACCTTATCGAGTGGCGGTCGCAGATTCTTTCTGGGACTCTGCCGCAGGATGAGCTCAAGGAGTTGAAGAAGAAGGTCACTGCCAAAATTGATTATGGAAACAGGTTTGTTTGTTCAAAAGATGATTTCATGCTTACGTTAACCAATATAATGGTATCATCATAAGCCTTTAGGAGACTAAAATCCTATCTTAACGACAAACAAAATTTTCTAACATCAATATAATGGCACAGTTTTCTTTCTTAAAAGCATGAGGTGTTTTCTATCAGATCTGGAGTTTTCTGAGTCATTGTTAAAACATACTCCCTTCAAGAAGATGGGGTAACCTGTCCCCATCACAACGATTCCGCCGACAGGGACTTTTCCTTTCTGGTGACAGCATTCGACCCTGAGTCCAGACGTGAGGGTACTTTGTGTAGTAATAGGCATCAGGTCTCTTTGTGTGGAATCCTACGTCCTGAAAGTTGGAAGAGACCTCAAAGAGCACCTGAAAACTTGTCACCAGTGTAGGGAGCTGGCAGGCAGAAATGAAGCCAGCGAGTCTCTTTCTTTCCTCTGTTATCCTGTGTCCGGTTGAACTTGCTCCTCGCCATGTCTTCTCACAAGACTTTCAGGATCGGGTGATACCTGGCCAAGACACAGAAGCAGAGTGGTCTCACTCCCCAATGGATTCGAATGGAAACTGGTGATAAAATCAGGTAGGACTCCAAAAGAAGACCTTGGAGGAGACGCAAGCTGAGTTTATAAGGAGCCTCCCACTTGAGGTGGCACACACGTTTATGCTGTGTCCAGGTCACCGGCATCTTACCATGTCACTCGGAGAGCATCACTGCTGTCCGAACAGCCGAGTCTGTCTTATCAGGAGGGTGATTTTTCTCTGTGTGTAAGATTTTCCTGCACCAGTGCTGTGGCTTAGTGGTTTTGTGAGAGTTTTTGGGGAAAAAAAATCCAGCCCCCTAAATTTGAACTTCTGATATAAAGATCATGTAATTGTTCTACAGGAGTAGGTCTCATGCAAAAGCTCCCTCTTACAGCAGGGCACCGCCCGGCTCTGCCTGAATGCCGTTAACCGTGGTGCGCTCGCCCGCCCATCGAGGTGTGTGCTCTGGAGTTGGCACTCTTTCCTGCAGCACAGCCATCTCAGGCCTTCCAGGTTCTGTAACCAGAAGGAGGCTACACCCTTTCCTACTGGATAGCTATTTGTTCATATAATGCCAGAGCTGCAAGAAGCCTTAAAAAGTATGTGGTCACAAGGTTCCCAGATGCTGGTCTATATCAGTCACTTGGAAAACTTTCAAAATACAGAATACTGGGATCCACTCCTTAAGATCCTGATTTCTCACGTCTGGAATGCTGACTGGAAATCCCTGTCTGTAAAAATAGACTTGGACAGTGATGGCCGACAGATTGGGAAGCTAGTGGTTCAGTCCAACCCCCTCATTTTACATGTTAGAAGATAAAGCTCAGAAAATAGAACAGCTTCACCCCGAGCCATTCAGCCCAAGGAAGCCCTGGAAAAACTAAAGAAGCATTTTGTATGATCAAAATTATAACAGTTCTGCTTTCTGGTAATTGGAACTTTCAAGTGTGAAAAGTTATCAGTAAGATGTAATGTTTGGATTAACAACAAGAGAAGGTTTCCCCCCCTCCCCCGCCCCTGACCCAGAAACCTAGAGACTGCTGGGTATAGGATATTAGATGTTGTTGCAGTAAAATTCATTTCAAGACCACCTGCTTGAAAACTAAACTTCTGGAGCTTTGATTTTATTTTCTGTTGGAGTATCATGTTTTGAACTTATGTCCAGAAACCACCTGCTTAATTTGGCTGTGGGAAGCTACCAAAATACATTATGTCATGGAATAATCTAGTTAGGAAAGGAAGTATTTCCAAACGTGATTTACTACTTGGATAGGAAATGCAGTCCTTAACAAGACAGATTTTTGTCCAAGGCACTGTACATAAATACAGTGCAGTGATCCAGCATGACTCACAAAACTAAACCTGCTTGACGTGATACCAGATTCACTCACACAGAGCTTTAAGGCATGTGGCCTTCTCAGAGGAGAAGTAGGAGATGAGTTCGTCTAAGTGGAGGCTTTTTTGCAAAGTCCGTTTGTCAGCTCTTCAACTTGTAACTGTTAAAGGACATTCTCTAATTGAATTTATCTTTATTTCAAAAGATGTTTTCTTTTGTCTTATGGTTAAAAAAATAAAAAAAATTTGCTGCCGAGGATTGGACCATAAAGAAGACTGACCACTGAAGAATTGATGCCTTTGAACTGTGGCTCTGGAGAAGGCTCTGAGTCCCCTGGACAGCAAGGAGATCCAACCAGTCTATCCTAAAGGAACTCGGCCCTAAATGTTTACTGGAAGGACTGATGCTGAAGCTGAAGCTCCAGTGCTTTGACCACCTGATGTGAAGAGCTGACTCATTGGAAAAGACTGATGCTGGGAAAGATTGAGGGCAGGAGGAGAAGGGGACGACAGAGGATGAGTTGGTTGGATGGCATCACCGACTCAATGGGCATGAGTTTGAGCAAACTCTGGGAGATAGTGAAGGACAGAGAAGCCTGGTGCACTGTAGTCCATGTGGTCGCAAAGAGTCAGACACGACTTAGCAGCTGAACAACAACAGACTTTTAATAAAAAGAAAAGTCCCAAGGGCAAAGTGACAGGCATCTGTGGTTAAGATCCTCGTGTCTTATTAAAAGCTAACCAGAGCACACCATCAGTAGTGAAACTCTTGGTTTCTTACTTTATACAGTCGCCTTTGTTTATTCTTTAAATAAAATCCTGGTAAAAACCACCTAACAGGAAACGGAGAGACTGTTGCCAAAAAACACTTCCAGATATAGGATGGACAGATTTATGAGCCAGATGCTGCCTGTGTTTTAAGTTGGCTACTACATTTAGCCATCTGGCCAGAAAGTTTCTTAACATTGCTGTGGATGACTCCCATATGTTCCATGTTGAAACAGTAGAAGGTCTTTATTGAAGATCTTCTGATAGGCGAATAAAGAGATTAGAACTGCGCGATTCTAGGTGGAAGGCAAGTAGTGCCATGAAACCTACCAGAGAGAGTGGAGAGTATGCCTCTGTTCCAGCGTTTCCTCCCTCCCCCCTCTCCCCGACCTCCAACTGTGTATATATTTGGGCATATGGGTGTGCATGGGGCCGTGTATACATACCCACAAATTTATATACACACACACCCCCAGTATGTGCATAGCTTGTGTGCGCTTAACTGACCATACTGTTCATATAGTAAATTAGCAGCAAACATTTCATTTGGGCTTTCTAGATCTGTAAGTAAAAGTCACTACGGCAATGGAAGGAAGATTTGAGTAATTTTTTTTTTTTTTAATTCCAAGAGCATACAAAGAACGTTAAAATGACAGTGACCTCACAGAACTATGTTTTCTGATACTGTGAGAGTGACCCTGACTTTTGATTTCCTCTTGCTCAGTTGCTAGGACTGAAGTTTGTTGGTGAAGTTCTGAATTCTTCTTGTTCTAGAATCCTCGATTTGGACTTGGTGGTGAGAGATGAAGATGGGAACATTCTGGATCCAGAACTAACCAGCACAATTAGTCTTTTCAGAGCTCATGAAGTAGCTTCCAAACAAGTGGAGGAAAGGTTGCAAGAAGAAAAAGTAAGTTCAGCTCTGGAATATGCTGATTATACCCAGGGCACGTTTTCTCAGTAACAATTTACATTAGTGAAACATCACCAGTAAAACACCATGATTGCATTGGCTACACCGTGAAAAGGCCTAGCTTCAGCATGTATTTCAGACAGTGATGGAAGGAATAGAGCCCAGCATCTAAACATGCTGTGGATGACCTGAAGGCTTTTCATCCCTTGAGGGGGGACAGGATTTTAATGATACTGACTCTGTGGTCTTAACTCATGGGCAACAGTACTCCATCCTGCGTTTCCTCTTCCTCGATAGGAGTAGGAGAGGGATGTGTCTAAGTTTGATGAGGGCAGGGAACATGTGTCCTACTGATCTTTTTCATCTCCCATGGCCGTTAACGGTAACTTGTATGCAGTCAGTACTCAGAACTCAGTTGGGTGATTGAGTCATCCATTCATTCAGCAACTGCTGAACGCCTACGGTGTGCCAGGCCCTGAGGCCATAATGATGAATAACACAGAGATGTCCTCAGAGGGTTTGCTCTGATGGGAGAATCAAAAGTTGAATAAGCAACTGCACGTGTAATCTCCGTTCTGATCGACTGATGGGGCCCCTAAACATTTTGTATCGGAAGTAAATACTCGATCCCAGCACCATGAGAAGTCATATCATGGTGCTGGGATCAGCGCCCTGGGCATATTCTTTTCAGCTCCGCTCGTCCATGTGTTGACAGCATCAAGCAAGGTGCTGCGTGGAGGGCTTTGCTGTGTTCCTGTGACTGCTTTTGCATGGTTTTCCGTTCTGTTGGGAGGGAACAGAGCAAGCGTTAGCCCCGAGTGTCGCTCCTGTCACCTTTCTGATCTCTTGATTTACTTCCGCGGACAGTCTCAGAAGCAGAACACAGACATCAGCAGGCAAGCCAGGTTTGCCGCCACCCCTTCCCTGGCCCTGTTTGTCAACCTCAAAAACGTGGTCTGTAAAATTGGAGAAGATGCCGAGGTGCTCATGTCTCTGTACGACCCTGTGGAGTCCAAGTTTATCAGGTCAGTGACGAGCTCCTTCTCCTTCCTCTTGGGTCACTGCCGGGAACGCGGCCTCAGAATCACCCCAAAGTCTCGCTCTCGCGGGGAGACCTTGGGGTGACCAGCTGGCCCGACTTCCCCCAAGCAGCTGGAGTCTGGGCCAGGATCAGCTTTCTGGCAAGGACGTGGATGTTTGATTGTAGACTTGGAGTCTTGCAATGTTTTCAAAACCTGGCAGCTGCATGACTTAAGGACTGAAGTCAGGCTTCCTGTGTCATCTCTATGGGATGCTTTGTTTGTGGGCCCCCTTCCCCCTTCTAGTATTGCTCTTATCTTAATGTTGCCTTTTCCAGCTTTGGTTCTCTGTGGATGTCATTTCTGGACCTTTGACCTATTGTTTTTTTCTCCAAGGTGATTGGATGGGATACAGTGTCTAGATCGGTGCCTGCTGCATAAAGGCTGTCAGTGAATACGTGTTGAATAAAATATTGTAAATCCAGTCTTTGATCCTTATTGTAAATCCTGTCATTTCTCCTCGTCTTACGTGCTGTCTTTCCTAGTTCTTGTCTGTGTTCCTTGGTGTAACTTTCTCTTCGTCCAGATGGAAAAAGTATGGTTTGGACTGTGGATGAAGTAAATGTATGTGTATGTGTGTCTTTGTATAAAGCTCCAGAATCTTCACTCATATTATTGAAAATTTAAGAACTTAGTATATGGCAGAAAACAAAACAAATTTCATTGCCACTTCCGATAAAGACTATTTCTTCTTGTCATAGGATTTAATATATATTTTTAGGTCATGTTTAGCTTATGGCAGACTCGGAAATCATCATGAAGTTTTACTTTGTACTATGAATGAATAAATAGTGAATTTGAGACTGTAGTCATTCCAAATGAACAAGTATGCTTTTAATAAAAAAACTTTTAACATATACACACTACTCTGTATAAAGTCAACAAGGGCCTACTGTATAGCACAGGGAACTTTATTCAGTGTCTTATAATAGACGATAATGGAAGAGAATCTGGAAAAGAATCTGTATAACTGAATCGCTGTGCTTTACCCCTGAAACTAACACAACACTGTAAATTAATTTTTAAAAAAATTGTTAAAAATATAATAAAAACTATGAAATGCCATTTGCAGATGGGTCCTTTGCAGTTATAATCCTGGACATCCAAACTGAAAGCCTCAGGGATTTTGTGCCGGCAGACCTTGAGTATGGTGCTGTATGGAGATTGGACACGTGTGTGTCAATGGCAGAGCCGCTCCATATGATGTGGCTGATGCTTGCATCATGGCCCTCCGTGATGCTAATTAAAAGTCACCGAGGATGCACATTTGGTTCCCTGTTCTGTTTGGAAAATTAATTTGCTTTTATTTCCTTTTTTTCCAAGTGAAAACTACCTTGTCCGCTGGTCCAGTTCAGGATTGCCTAAAGACATAGACAGGTTACACAATTTGCGAGCTGTTTTCACGGTAAGTGCATCCAAAGATGTTCATTTGAATTGCTCACCATTCTCATGACTATTTTTAATGACCCCTGTCTGACTTCTCACCGCCCTGGAGCGTGGGCCCTTGGGATGCCGGGACTACTTGTTAATTTCCTATAATAACGTAGCTGCCCAGAAACCTTCTGGGTCTCCAGTCACCCTTCGAGTCCCTATGACAAAGATGTACTCTATGATGTTGAGTATGTCTGTTAAACATGGATCTTAAATTCATTTAACGCTAATTGACTTTCGTAATTCAGCTCCTCTTTGTCTTGTGAATCGCTTATTAAAACACTAGAAACTGGTTGGAGTGAAGAGTGGCGATCTATCTCTCTACTGCCTGTTGCAATTGAACCTGCCTTGAGGAGTGCTTCTCCACAATAATTTATGGAAATTAATATTTCCAGGACCTGGGAAGCAAAGACTTGAAAAGGGAGAAAATCAGTTTTGTGTGTCAGATCGTCCGCGTGGGTCGCATGGAGCTGAGGGACAACCACACGAGGAAGCTGACGTCGGGCCTGAGACGGCCTTTCGGGGTGGCCGGTAATCCATTTCCTTCCTCTTTCTGAAGACTTTCGAGATCAGCACCTCCACCGTGAATACGAGCTGCTGTTGTATACTGGACTGTGGGCCGCTTGATGTATAAGCTTGTCTGTTGGAGAGAAGGAACATCTGTTTGTTCTTCTCTGTGTGGGTTCACGTCGACACGTGGTTCGGGGTCTTTGTCCACCAGCTTCAGGCGCAAATCCTGTCTTTGCTATGACAGTGGAGCCCATTTCCTGGCGGAGACCCTGACCCACATATCCCACAACCTCGTCCTGGAGGGGAGCCAGTCAAGGAGGGTTGCGATGTTTCTGACTGGGTGATGGACTGATTTAGGAATGAGTCTGCACAGAGTGGTCCAAGTGATGAAGAGGCAGAAGGAGAAGAAAGCTCAGAGGGCACAGAGCTCTCTTCACATAGGGGCTTTTTTTCTCTGCGGACATGTGCTCTGTGTTGTTTTTGGTGACGGTGCAGGAGAAGGGAGAAACGAGCTGTCTCTGTGGAAGGATGGGAAAGTGTCCCTGGGGCGTCCTTGTTAGCTGACCTCTTTTGGTGTCGCTCTCATTTTTCACAATTTGGGAAACGATGTTCCCTCACGACGAGATGGCCGCCGTTCACTGCACAGCCTTCTATTTCTCGTCCTTTTTGTGATTCTTGGGGTTTATATACACACGTGAGAAAAACTCTTCCTTTCTGATACATCACTGGATTTCTTATTTCAGTGGCAACAGAGGGGTTCTTTACCTGCATTACCGGGAAGCTCAGGGCTTTCATTATTATATTTTATTTTGGCCTCTTTTTTTTTTTTAATTTTATTTTTACTTTATTTTATTTTACAATACCGTATTGGTTTTGCCATACATTGACATGAATCCGCCACAGGTGTATACGTGCTCCCCAGTGACTCAGCAGTAAAGAATCCACCTGCAGTGTAGGGGACTGGGAAACTCGGGTTCAATCCCTGGGTCGGGAAGATCCCCTGGAGGAGGGCCCGGAACCCACTCCAGCATTCTTGNTTTTTTTTTTTTAATTTTATTTTTACTTTATTTTATTTTACAATACCGTATTGGTTTTGCCATACATTGACATGAATCCGCCACGGGTGTATACGTGCTCCCCAGTGACTCAGCAGTAAAGAATCCACCTGCAGTGTAGGGGACTGGGAAACTCGGGTTCAATCCCTGGGTCGGGAAGATCCCCTGGAGGAGGGCCCGGAACCCACTCCAGCATTCTTGCCTGGACAATTCCATGCACTGAGGAGCCTGGTGGGCTACAGCCTGTAGGGTCGCAAAGAGTCTGACAGGACTGAAGCGACCGAACACGTATGCACAGCCCCTTTTAAAGGGATTTTTTTAGAGCCATTTTAGGTTCAGAGCGAAGTGCCCAATGGGGATGAGGTAGGGAGGGGGCAAGTGATCTCTTACCTTCTGCGTTCAGCCCAGAGGGTTGGCTCTCCTGAGCTGTGGGCTGGTGTGTTTCTGTAGATGCTACGTAAGGACCTGAACATTCTGCTTGTGTATTTCCTAACTTCCTACTCATATCTCCACTCTGAGAGGGAAGGAGTAAATGTCATCGGGCAGTATGGTCATGGTACATTTAGGGCATAAGAAGTACATATTTTAAGACAGTGATTCTCAGCCTTAAGTGTATTTCGCATATACACTTAGATACTCATATACACAGTCCAGGGAGCTGTTTAAACATATTCTTACCTAGGTACCCTGTGCCTGTCCTTGAACTTGGATCTTGTGTCTCTTCTGACTGTTGGCAGAGGATGAGCCCCTGCAAACAGTTGCTGTGCATCTCGGCCACCTGGATGCTCAGTGCCAGGTTGCTGTGAGCAGGCTGTGGGGAGGTGTGGCTATGAGCCGACCTGGCCCTTTGCCTCAGCCTCGTGCCTCTCATCACTTCTCATCGTGCCTGCCTGGCTTCCTGCCTTTGCTGTCCCTCCTCCATCAGCAGCATCCCGACATCCCCTTCCTTCTGCCCCTGCATCCTGTGATGTCCTATTTCTGGGGTGTTCAGGTCCTCCTCCGTCACATGCCCATGGTGACTACATAGGGCTGGACACCTGGCTTCCTTACGACGGACCCTCATACCTGAAAAGAGAAATACCTGGGCTCCCAGATTGGGGGTGACACCCCCAAGTCCTTTACTTCTTCGACAGCAGGAACCTTTGAATGCTCAAAGTCCTCACCACGGCAAGACCAGTGAGGGAAGGACATGGTGATGGGTGATTTCAGTGCTTTCTCTGCTGAGTTCTGGGCTGGGGGAGCCCCAAAGGGACTGTCACTCCCAGAAAGTAGCAGAACTAAGGCTGCTTTCAGTTGCCCGGTACTCAGACCAAGAGTGGGTTTCGTGCTCACATGCTGCCTTCTTGCCACTAGTTGTTGCTGGGCCGCTAGACGTGTCCAAGGCTAGAGACTAGGGAGCTTTGACAAGAAAGCTGGGCCATCAGGGGCCTCATAGTCAGCTGGTGGGATGAGCCCCGTGATAGAGAGAGGTCTGTGGATGTGGGAAGGTGGCTCATTGCGGACTGGGCTGTGGGAGATGGTCTCTTGGGTACAGAGTCGCTCGTTATGACCCATATAGAGGTGGTTGTCTGAGCTGCTGCTGCAGATGCCAAAAGACTGATGGGACTTGGGAAAACAATCACTGTGTGTGATGGTTCGGAATTGGCGGTCAGGACGTGGTCTTGGGCATAGGAGCATCTTAATATTAGATGGGATGTTTCTGTTCCCCCTACAGATCCCTTTTCCTGTTTTGGTGTGGAAGGGTGGTGGTAGAGATGGAAATTGTCCATATTTAGTATTTGGTTGTACGTCATTAGGGAAGGGACTGTGCAAGAGGAAATACCTGGGACTTGTTGCCCACTTAGCTGCAGTCGGGTAAGGAGGCTGAGCAGAGACAGAGCCTGTGTCCAGCACCCTGGGCGGTTTGTGGGGCTCCTCGCTGTGTTGGTCTGAGCTGGGGCAAGGGAGATGTTCTGGCCACTATATTTTGGGCGAATTCGTTTAGGTCTTTGAGTCTAGTCTCCTCAACCGTAGAGGAGGTAAGTGTGAGGATTCGATGTCAAGTGTTTCTTGAAACGTTGTCCACAGACGCCAGCACGAGGCGGCTAAACTGTCGCCACGCTATTACCGCTTCCTTATTCGGGGGGTGGGCGACTGACGTGCGGCTGCAGATCAGTGCTGCCCGGTGTGGCCACCCTGCCCCAGGTGGCTTTTCTGGCATAAATGAATGAAATCAAAGCGAAAGTTAAGTCCCTCCATCACACTTGCCATATTTCACGTGCTGCTTGTGATAGAACCTTTCATTTTGGACTTCCCTGCTGGTCTAATAGTTAAGAATCTGCCTGCCAATGCAGGGTTTGACCCCTGGTCTGGGAAGATCCCACGTGCTGCGGAGCAACTAAGCCCATGAGCCGCAAGTACTGAGGCCCCACTCTGGAGCCCATGCTCGGCCGTAAGGGAAGCCAACACAGTGACAAGCCTGAGCACCGCCACTAGCAAGGAGCCTCTGCTCACTGCAGCTAGCGAAAGCCTGCAGGCGTCAGTGCCGACCCAGCACAGCCGGAAATAGAAAAATCAATAAGTAAACAAAAACAGAGGATTTCCTCATCTCACAAAGTTCTGTTGGAGAAAAGTAGCTTAACTGGTGCCAACTGGTTAATAGAGCAATTTGTTAAATGGAACTTTGCTTTTTAAGCCCCAACCCTATTTGGGTAGGTATTTTTCAGGTAACTTAATTGGTCTTTCAAACGTGCAAATGCTTTAAACTTGAATATAGAAAAAAATTCCACCGGTCAGCTCATGCTTCTTGTTGGTCAGAAGACATTCTGAAGTTCTGTGGTTTGTTTTCTGTAATGGCAGCCTTTAAGCACAGCTGATTTTTCTTTTTTTCTTGTCTGCAGTGATGGATGTAACGGATATAATAAATGGAAAAGTAGATGATGAAGACAAACAGCATTTCATTCCCTTTCAGCCGTAAGTATGGGACATACCAAGTGCTTAACCCCATAGAATATGGGAAATGTGTGTTTGCAATAGTTATCTTTATAATTCAGCATGAATAGGAATTATTTTATAATAACGAGACATCTTAGTTACTTAGTATAGGGCGTTTTTGCACCCATAAGAAACCTGGGTCAAAGTTTATAGTCTTGAAGTATAAGGTTTTACGTGTAATCCCTGACTTGGCTTATCACGTAGGACATGCAGAGTTACAGTTCCTCTCTGGACTTGAACATCACCTTACATCACGGAGGAACTGAAAGTATTCACATTTTCAAAATGCAGTACTTCAAATTCATCACGATAAGTTGCTGTCTCCCAAATAAAAAAACAAAATAAGACTGCATTCTTTTGTAAAGCAAGAAATAATCCTTGTGATTTTTCTGTCCCTGGGTTGCTTCAAGTGGATGCTGCCTGTGCTTGCTGTGTTTAGGGTTTGTCTAGTTCTGACCTGAAGTCTGTCAAGAGGTGTGGCGAGCTTGGAAAGCACTCCGGGTAGCTTCATTAAATTGACTCTCCAATTTGAAGGCAGTTCCCGTGGAAAAGGTTGAAAGAATTGGTGTTATTTCCCTGGAGATTAAAGCCAGAAAGGGCACTTAGATAATGGTCTGTAGTCCCTTCAAGGGCACTTCTCCGCCTCACACAGAGGTGGGGAGAGGGGAGGAGGAATTAGAGCGGTTTAGGTTAATTGCAGGAGGCGGCTTCCTCCTGGCGGAGTGAAACCTTAGAGTAGCAAATGATAAATCGAGTTAGAGTGACCTGTCATAGTGCTCTGCGTTCTTGTCTTTTCTCCTCATTTCTGGTTTCTACTTGATTCTGAGCTTGAGAGAAATTTTATTTTAGGCTGTTTTGGTTGTGTTCAGGTGCTGACCAAGGGAGTTTGAAGGCCCGTGATGCTGGAGGGTGGTGGGAGGAATCCTGTCCTGGGAGGAGGGGTGGGAGGGCAGGAGGTAGGAGGTGGTTTCCCTTTGCATCCTGTCTTTGCACGATGGACCACACTCTTAGTCCCAGGCTGGAAATCACGTGTTCCAGGTGGAACAGAGTGGTTCCTTTGCAGGCAGGTCATCTGTTCAGACAGCATCCCTAGGCCTGGCTCAGTAGGAAATTAGAATAACAGAAAACCATGAATGTGCTCTAAATTGGGGTTCACATTTGTTAAACCCCACAACTGGAGACAAAGGTTTGTTGTGGCTTCATTGCTTTAGAGCTTTTCTTCTCTGCAACACTGTAACCACTAGCTACATGTAACGGTTTCAGTAAATGAAAATTAACTGAAGTCAGATATTTCCTGACTCCATCACAATGGTCCCATCTAAAGCCTTCAGGACCATAAGTGGCTAGTGGCTGCCAGATCAGTCAGTGCCGATGGCGAACGTTCCTGTCATCATGGAATGTTCTGTTGCATGGTGATATTAATACTTTGAAATCACAGCCAGCGATGAGAGTTACAGAGGGAGCTCAGTTCTCCAGAATCTAGATGTTTGTTTAGTAGACAAGAGGAACATCATCTTGGAATATGAGCAGATATCATGGTAATCAATAAAGCACACCAGTATGAAATGATAATGAGTTGCCCATGAGATAAAAAAGTGCAGCCCAGTGCTATTTAGAATGCCATTTAGATATTAGACCTCAGAGTTTCTTCATGTCCAAATGCGCCACTGCGTTAAAGTTACCTGTTGCCTACTACTGTCTTCTGGGAAAAGTCAAAGAAAAACATTTTTTGAGTTATGGTTTGAAAAGTGAGGGGATTATTAGTCTTAGACGCACTTATCTAAATTTCACTGGGACGTGTTGTGGCCTGGAGATGGCAGGTTGCTGCAGTGAAATGTCCACTTTAAAAAGAAATCACATGTTCAGCTCGCATTGTAGTTTGTGACTTCTTGCTCCATTAAAGGAAGACTGATATCCAGATTCATATATTCAGTGTTAGAAACAAAACAGAAACATGATTTTAATAGCAAAATAAGCAGGGAAAG
Source organism: Neotragus pygmaeus (assembly GCA_006410875.1). Taxonomy (NCBI): domain Eukaryota; kingdom Metazoa; phylum Chordata; class Mammalia; order Artiodactyla; family Bovidae; genus Neotragus; species Neotragus pygmaeus. The sequence goes on along the minus strand of SJYV01039606.1, from coordinate 2,603,169 downwards.
TAGTTCTTCGGGAAATGCCATGCTAATGAAACCCATTTTTTGCTCCATTAAAACTGATTTATTATATCACAGGGTAAGTTCTAGGGGAGGAATCATAGTGTACATTTCTCTCTCTCTCTCTCTCTCTCTCTCTGTCTTTTTTAACTTGGGGAAGTAAATGAAAACAGCCCTCAGCTCCCTTGAGTCATGTGGGATCACGGNGGCTCACAGGTCACGTGCTCTCTCCTGGGCATCCTTGCATCTTGTTTCGAGGACTTGAAGTCCCTGTTTCCCCCTTGGAGAAGGGGCTTGGGTGGCCTGGGTCCCCCGTTTGCCGCGACATTGTGAAACAGGGACGGGGCCGCCCTTGACTGCCGCCATCCATCGTGTGGGTGGTCCATGGGTGGCCCACGGCCTGGTGCTCCATGGTTTCGTGGTTTCCCTTCTCGAGAGCCGGAGTGGACTAGTATTTTCGTGGGTTCATTAATCTGCCTGTGTACCTCCCAAATCCTCCTCTGCTATCATCCTTCTTGGGAGAATGGTAAATGATAGTCTTCTCAATCCCCTCCCAGCAAAATGCTACCTTCTGATTTATCTTCAACACAGTATCAACTCTGAAGAGTCATCAGGCCTGGGCGAGGGTAGCACGTAAGTGCTATCATGTCCTCAGGGTGCGCCGATGGCGGGATTCGTGTCCCAGGTGGTCAGATGCTGGTGCCTCCCCTGTGCCAAGCTGCTCTTCCCTGGCCGCCCTCCTTTTTCTCATCCACTCTACTTTCTCTTAAGACATTGCCTGGTGAATTTAAAACTGCTCATTCATTGAAATAGATTTCGTGAAGACTTCTAAAAACGTGCAAGATATGAAGATGTACAAGATGTAACACGACTCATGCAACTGTTGCTTTCCTAGGTTTGTGGGTAACGTTGAAATTACTTCCTGGAGATATCCATCAGATTAGAAAAGAGTTTCCTCATTTGGTGGACAGGACCACAGCGGTGGCTCGGAAGACGGGCTTCCCGGAGATCATCATGCCTGGTAAGAACGGATGAATCCTTTAGTTTTTCTGCGCATGTGTTGGATGCAGCTGCAATGGGAGAGACGTGTACATGAGAACTCAGGCAAGCAGAGCCTGGAGCGTGTAAAGCCCAGTGTGGTGGTGGGTCATTCCCGCAGACAGGACTGTGGTCAGAGGGACAGCTAACCAGGGATCAGGCCCGGGGAGGAGGTCTCTCTTGGCTATATTAATCATAATCTGGGAGCACTCGTGTGGAGCAACTCCTGGTGATGCAGTAACAGGGACAAGAGGACGGAATGAACATCGGCCCAAGACCCAAGCCTGAGACGTCCAGGTGGCCTCTGTTGCCGGCTGGGGAAAACGCTGCCGTGATCACAAGCAAACCCACTGCTGTTCTGTGCCCTCTTGTCGCCCCAGTCAAGATGCCTGCCATTTCTTTTCTGCCCGCCTTGTCTGGCAGGGAGGGAGGGGTGTGTGACATCCCACTTACCCTGGCTGAAAGCAGAGAGTGTTTGGCTTGTGTTGCTTAGTGATGTGGTAGAGGGTGAGCAGGCAGGGGACCTTTCGGAGAGCCTGTGCAGAATTCACCCTTTGGCTCCAAGGAATGGATTGATGATGATGATGAGGCAGGCTTACAGTGATGGCCCCAGTCTGTCCTATGATCTCTAACAGCGTTTGAATTGTCCAGAACATGTTCACAATGAAGGGAGTACAGTTTGGGTAAATACACCCTAGTATGTTCCACGTTGTGAAAATAGCCCTCGGGGTCGGTTACGGGTTAAATGATTCTCCCCCAGAGTGGTCCACCACCCTGAAACCCCACCCACTGGCCTCAGCTGTGAGTGTGCAGGCTGGGGTCACACCCCTTGCTGTGTGTCTCGCCTCTGCCCTTCTGTGGCCCTGGGCAGGTTACCCCATCTCTCTGAGCTGTGTTTTCTCCTCCCAGGCATGAGAACAATAATGATTCCTACCTGGAGATCTGGCCGGAGTTAGGATGCTTTAGGGTTTAAGTATCAGAAAGCAAAGGACCAGCTCAGACAGTCTCACCCTGGGGATATTTGTCAGTCGTGTGGCTGAGAGAGAGACAGAGTCTGCTGCCGGGAGTCGTGTGGCTGAGAGAGAGACAGAGTTGCTGCCGGGCCAGCCTGGACCTCCAGCTGAACTTCTCTGCACCGTCTGCTTTGCAACTTGACTGTATCCTTTGGGGCCGGGTCATGCTGGCACCCTACTGCTTCCCAAATCTCAGTGTCCTGAGGCAGATGCCATGCTTTCCACCCAGTGTTTCCAAACAGGGAGACTGATCGTCATCTGACCCGGCCTGCTCAAGTCCCCTGGGCGCCCTGGACAGTGACAGGCTGGGGTGGGGACAGGTGCATGTCGGCCCCTGGGACTGCTGGGAGGGGGCAGCTCCTCTCGAAGACGAGGGTTGGATGAGGGAGACAGGGACACAGTCTGGAAGGACATCTGATCAAAAGGAGGAAGGAGGAGCAGGAAGGGACAGCTGGCATGGGTGAAGGAATATACAGGTTCCGTGAGGAAGCCCTTGGTTTACCTTGACCCCCCCTCAGGGTGTGTGAGTTATCATGCCAGTACCGCCCGCATCCAACCGTGGTTAAGCTTATTAAACAGATAATGAGATCCCACATTAAGGTTCATCTGTGATATTTACAATATGACTTCTGTTTCCAAATAATGTTCATATTAATCATCAGATTTGATATCATGAGATCTTGGGAAGCCTGTGAATCTTTATCCCTGATATCTGTGGGACACTTTTTGGTTTGCAGATAATGCTGTCATCCTTGATCCTCAAAAGGATCCTGGAGGCCTCCACATGGGTGTTGAACTAATTCCCATCACGATTAAGCCACAGCCTCAAGTCACATGGCTAGTGAACAGTGGAAATGAGGCCAAACCACCCTGTGGTCGGCGCTTGTCTGTGGCCCCTGGCGCAGGGCTTTGCTGTAGGTTCACAGGGAAGAGCCGGTCACTCAGGTGCTTCCAAGTTATCCGTTTGTTTATTATAGGGCATTTCAGGGACATGTTACCTCTGTTCCTCCAGGCAATTGTGGCTCGTTGTCAACGCTGTTAAACTGATAGGAAAAGACATCTAACATTGGCTAGATGGAGCGTTAGCCAGTCTCATCTGAATAGGAAGAAAGCGTGACGCACAGCACATTTAGAAACAATGGAACATCTAGCTTGTGGAAGTCGTCTGCTCTATACACAGTTAACTAATTCAGACTTCTAGTGGACGTATCATTTACATGTGGATTTGAGACGCAGACTCATACCTGAGGACAGCGTCACTGACATCAGGAGTCCTGTGTGCACAAGGGTGCTTCAGAGTTATCGCTTTGTTTATTTTAAAGGCATAATCAGGGGCATGTTCTTTCTCCTCCCTCTCTCTCTCGAAATGATTGGGAAACCTGGGAAACTTCTAGTTCACACTGGTTGTGTCTCCCTTACGGTTGACAGACTTAAAGAGTAAGTCTAAACCTCTAAGATAATCTCCTAATAGGTCTGTGGGAAACCTATATAGCTGACCATTGTTCTGGCTTCTTTGGTGTGCTGAGTTGGCACTTGGCGTTCCTGCAGTGAGCAAGCCTGACTTGAGGGACTCACCGGTTCTTTGTGGCTGAAGGATGCTGAGAGGTTGGGAGCATCTTACCCTTGGGGGACATGGTCATTCAGATTCCTACATTTAGCCTGGTAGAACCCGTTCCATCCAGTCACACGCATGTTTATGGAGACACGCATCTCCTTTGCACAGTGGGAGAGCTGGCCATCCCACCATTGTCCCTACTTCTCACACCTTCTCGTGCACCCCTGGAAATCCCAGGGTCCTTCTGAGGGGTCCTGGTGGCGAGCACAGTTGTCCTCTGAGCTAAGAAGGTGGCTGGAGGCGTGGATGGGCCTGCTGTGTCTGCTTCCAGCTCCTTCCTCCGCAGAATGAGAGCCCGGGAGGCATTTGCTAAGACCCTCTCATGAGTGCCCATTAGGGATGTTGACCTCCGTATGGGATCTTACTTCTGGACTGGAGCCAGAATCTCTAGGCCAATCGGGCGAGGAGACCTTGAGGTTCAGCTATCCTGCTCCCCGGCACATGCTCCTCTGGCTGCTGAAGTCCCGTGTGAAGCTGGTGTAGCCCTTTTTATGACGGCCTTGGTGCTCTGATAGAATTTTCAGGGGGAGAGATTGTGTAGACCACCTGCCTGGTCGGTAAGGTGGTTTCGTGGTAAGTGGCCTTGAAGGTTAAGCGACTTGTCTGAGGTCACACAGCAAGGAAATCAACTCTGAATATTCACTGGAAGGACTGATGCTGAAGCTTCAATATTTTGGCCACCTGATATGAAAAGCAGACTCACTGGAAAAGACGCTGAGGCTGGGAAAGATTGAGGGCAGAAGAAGCGGGTGACAGAGGATGAGACGGTTGGCATCACCGACTTGATGGACATGAGTTTGGGTGGGCTCCGGGACTTGGCGATGGACAGGGAGGCCTGGCGTGCTGCAGTCCACGGGGTTGCGAAGAGTCGCACAGAACGTGGTGACGGAACAACAGCGACCTGGACCTGCAGCCTTGCCTCCTGCCTGGGCGTGCGCGCCGTCCTTCTGAACTTCTCCGTGGTCCGTATCNCAGGGAGGCCTGGCGTGCTGCAGTCCACGGGGTTGCGAAGAGTCGCACAGAACGTGGTGACGGAACAACAGCGACCTGGACCTGCAGCCTTGCCTCCTGCCTGGGCGTGCGCGCCGTCCTTCTGAACTTCTCCGTGGTCCGTATCAGCGATCACAGCCCTGCAGCTGCTGTGGCAGTGGTAGCCACCCACGGGGATTATTACGATGATGACTTTTAAATGAAAGCTTAATTTAATAGTCGCATACATTAAAAGCCAGAATAGAGCCATCCAAAAAGCGAAAGAAAAACAAGAAACCAGCGGGATTTTTTTTTTTTCCTTCTGGGATCCTTGTTCTTTGCCCAGAGCAGGTACCACTCTTGACACCACCCACTCTTGACACCACCCTTGCTTGTGTCCCCCGGGGGAGGGAAGTTGTGTCAGACGTGGGAGGCGGCCAGACAGACGGCAGAGCAGCCTTCAGAGGATAGCGGTGCTTTCTCTAAATCATGCTGCTAATGAAGCTTGCAGAGTTTTCCCACTCAGACCCTTACCAGGGGCTTCGTGTCTTCTCAGCTGGAGGAAGCGTCTTGAGCTCATCTGTTGCGCGTGTGTGGTCTTATATATATATATTTTTGCACGGTTTAAGGCCCATCTCACTTTCAAATGTCTGAGTCTTTTCTTCTGCTCCCTGTGGCCTCGTTCAGAATCTGCACAGCTGCCTGACTGGAGGAGAGACGATCCTTTGCAGAAAGTTTCTTGACCCATCCCTGGTCCCCGATCCTGGGTGTCAACTCAGGACATTGGCCTGTGGTTCAAATGCTGCTTTTTGTTCAACTCCTTAGTGGATTGGAAAGGAAGCCAGTGTTGCTGGTGATCCTCGGGGTGCTGACTGCTGAGACGCAGATGACAAGGGCTGGTGATGTGGGTTGCAGTGGGCCATGGATGCTGAGGGTTGGGGTGACAGTAGGGTCAGTGCAGACCCACTGACTGCACCCGAGCTGTTTTGGGCACAGGCTGCCCACGGAGTGTAGGAGCCCGCTGCCCACGAGAAGCCCCGAGCAGATAATTGGACGCTGAGACATTTTCGTCTTTCTTGCAAGTCTTACAGTGATGATGCAAATTGCCTTTGTCATGCTATTAAATGCAGAGACTGTTTTGTAGAAAATACTTAATAATCACCTAATACAGTATTTATGATACTCTGCTCAGAGAGACAGTGAGTTTGGCAAAATTCACAGTTACACAGTGAATAATGGATTGGTTTCAAAGATGTAATTTTCCCCCCACCAGGTGATGTTCGAAACGATATCTATGTAACATTAGTTCAAGGAGATTTTGATAAAGGAAGCAAGACAACAGCTAAGAATGTCGAAGTTACGGTGTCTGTTTACGATGAAGATGGAAAACGGCTGGAGGTATTTGTTGTTGCAAAGCTGAACCTGTGGTGGTGGAGTCTTACCTCCCTCGTGTGTGCCTTGCCTCTGCTTCGGAATATGAAAAGCCAGTCTTGTTTCTCGGGAAGAACGTTTGCTGTTTCTTCCTTTTCCCTTACCCAGAAGGGCTGGTTTCCAGCGGGTCCCGCAACTGGACGGTCTCTGGATGTCCCTGGGGTCCTGACCACCTTTGCCAAATCCCTCCTGGGCCCCCCCTTGCCAGCATAAACCCAAGGCTTGGAGGGCGAGCGGTCACACTAGATGTTCAGATACTGTCATTAGCATCTTTTGAGACTGAAGGAAACTGAGGCCCAGAGAAATCAATCAACTTGACTGAGGTTAGAGAGCCTGTGAGAGGTGGAATTCGGGCTGGAATCGGGGCCTCTTACCTTATGCTTTCGTGGGTGGTGGTCACGGAGACCTCCTCCTGTGTGGTCGTGGCACCCTGCAGTTGTCCGGGGAGGGACTTGGAGACCGTGGCCTCCTCTGAGGACTGGAGGCTGAGCCCAAGCAGGAGTCCCTGCCAGCTGCCTCTCTGGACCATGACTGCATCCTGGGCTTCCCGGGGCCCACGTGGCCCAGAGCAGTGCCTTGCGGGTACCCCTGAGGCTCGGCTCTGCCTGGAGGCGGGTGCATCCTTTCTCTGTGGCCGACATCCTGTGGCCCTGCCCTGCCGTCTCTCTGGAAACAGGCCGTGCTGCACCTGGGCTTTACTGGTGTCTCCTTAGAGTCGAATGGTCAGTGTCTGTGGCTGGAGGAAGGGGATGGAGAACGGTCAGCTCCTTGTTTATCTGTAGCGCTTTTCTCCAGCCGCCAGGAGACAGATGGTTTCCTGCAGGTCAGGGTGAGCGTCACTAGGGGTACGAAGGGTGGAAGGCAGCAGCGTCTCCAGGCCGCGTGGCCGTCAAGGTCTTGGATGTCTGCGGGCAAGGTTTTCTGCTGCCGCCGGCCCCAACCCGACCTGTCCTCCCGTCACTGAGGGGGCGTGTTCTGTGGGCCCCGGGCTTGTTGGCATTCCCAGGGTACCCTTGCTCCTTCTCCCGGCTCATCTAACCGGGGCGGGAGGAGGAGATGGATGCAGTGTCAGGCTCGACGAGGGCTGATGCGAACTGTTTATGCTTCTTTTAAAGCATGTGATTTTCCCGGGCGCTGGTGATGAAGCGATCTCAGAGTACAAGTCAGTGATTTACTACCAAGTGAAACAGCCGCGCTGGTTTGAGACGGTTAAGGTATCATCTCCGTGGCCCTGCTCTCCCATGGGGTGGGTTGTGAGAGGCTCGTTTGTATCCCGAGGATGTCGCCCCCTTGCACCTCCCCCGCCTCCCCAGGGCTGCCTGCCAGTGGGTACCCTCCGCCAGCCCCGGAGCGCTTTCAACAGAGTCGTTCAAGAAGGTTGCTAAGGAACCTCGCTGGGGTTTCTTGGAATTTACATTTACTCTCATCTCCTTTTGGACGTAAAAGCAAGACTTTCCTGGAGACAAATGACAGAGTCCTTTACAGACCGCTATTGTCTGTCTCTTCTCGGGTCTGTTATATGTAAGGCGTGCTGTCTTTACAGCAAATGGAAAAAAAAATAGAGGTAATAGTACGTGGAGGACATCACTGGGGAGATGGATCCTGTTCACTCAGCTGTGATGCTCCGAGATTCCTAGTGCATCCCCCGACACCCTGCCCACCGTGAACCAGCCCACGCTCAGTGGGCTTGGGTTTTGGGACACTAGGCCAGTGGTTGGCTCTGGAATGCAAACATCAGCTATGAGATTACGGACACTCTTGGCTTAAAGGCAGCATGTATTGGGTCTTTTTCCTTTTACTCTATGTCCTGAAAGAACAGCCTTCTTGCTTCAGTCAAGGGCAGGTCTCCACAGTTATGAGGGAACATGGGTACCTCCAAATTGGGGCTAAAAACATAAATGGCAGCTTTAAAAAACAGACGCTTCACTGTGAGGATCAGCACATTAAAAAAAAAAAAATTCAGCTGTTTCTTCCAGTCCACGTGGCATCCTGGACAGCATTATCTGGTGTAAATTTTCAAAGGGCATTTGCCTTTGGGAAGATCACACCCTGTGGGGTAGCAGTGTGTGGAGTGTTCCAGAATGTCTCAGCGGAATGAAGCCGACTGGGGGGGAAGGTGCTGTAAAGGTGATGACTTTCCCTGCTTATCCCGCAGGTGGCCATCCCCATCGAGGACGTGAACCGCAGTCACCTCCGGTTTACCTTCCGACACAGATCGTCCCAGGACTGTGAGTAGCCACATGCTTCATTAGCGCGTGTATTTATTATTGTGCATTTGTTCTGGATTGTTCTAGACGGTGGTTATTGTAACACAGGGAGGTCTTGACACTCCAGCTCCATGTCCAGGTGGACTCAGTCCTGTGGAGTGCTGTCCACTCCGGTTGAGCTGCTCCCTGGAGATCTTCATCTTCTTCTCGGATTTGTCCAGTGAGGTGCCCTTCCTTCCCACTCTACTCTTGGGTTTCGTCCTTCCCATTTGTTTTGTGATCCTTTCCCATCCGTCAGAAAATTGCTGAGCTGTAACAGACAGATTTCACAAATTGCTTTTAATGCTGTTTGTGCTGGTGCTGAAAACCTTGAGCCCTCTCTGGCTTTGCTGGCAGCCACTGGTGTCTGGAACTCAGGCCGACCTTTTCTCGCCGGTGTTGGTATAGCCTTGGACATGATGCCAAGACTTTGGGAGGAAAGAATGGCTATTCGCATCACTCACATTCCAGAAGGGTTTAGCGCTGAAGGTGAAATTTGTCTCATAGCCTGTGTTGAATTCATTGTCTGCTAAGGATGTAGCCCTGTGTTAGCCCCCAAGTACAAAGTCACATGGGGAAGACGCATGACTGCCCTTTGTGGGCTGTGTTCATCCGGCCGTTGGCTAAGAGCTGGGAATGCAGGTGATGCTTCAGGGGTATATGTGGTGGCACCACGGGAAAGGTGGCCTCGGTGGGTGTGTTTATCACCCACGACCCTGTGCGGACCAGAGCCACAGGGGTGGGGGGTCCTCAGCCCTGATTCTGTGTGTGTATCCAAATATCTCAGCCTGACGGGGAAATGCCCGGGGGGGTTGATGACCAGGCGAAGTGGAAGCTGCTCTCCTCTTGGCACAGTGCTTGGCACAGAATCAGTTTAGTTCAGTTCAGTTGCTCAGTCATGTCCAGCTCTTTACGACCCTGTGGACTGTAGCACGCCAGGCCTCCCTGTCCATCAGCAACTCCAGGAGTTTACTCAAACTCATGTCCATTGAGTTGGTGATGCCATCCAACCATTTCATCCTCTGTCATCCCCTTTTCCTCCTGCCTTCAATCTTTCCCAGCATCAGGGTCTTTTCCAATGAGTCGGTTCTTCGCATCAGGTGGCCAAAGTATTGGAGTTTCAGCTTCAGTCCTTTCAATGAACATTCAGGACTGATTTCCTTTAGGATGGACTGATTGGATCTCTTTGCAGTCCAAGGGACTCTCAAGAGTCTTCTCCAACACCGCAGTTCAAAAACATTAATTCTTTGGCGCTCAGCTTTCTTTATAGTCCAACTCTCACATCCATACATGACAACTGGGAGGTTAGCCTCAGGAGGCACACATCTGCCCGCATCCACAGAAAACATCAGCTGATGCATCTGGAATTGCTAACACTTGCAGAACGGCGTTAGACCGTTCATACACCAGCATCAAACTTTCCCAGCAACTTTCTCAGCTTTCTTTATAGTCCAGCTATAAAGCTCAGCTTTCTTTATAGTCCAGCTCTCACATCCATACATGACTACCACCATCCACATGACTAGCCTTGACTAGATGGACCTCAGCCAAGTCCTGGAGGCTGTGGTGGGCTCTGCACCCTGCACAGAGGAAGTCGTGGTGGTGGGGGGCAGGGGCTGCTGGGGAGGTGAGGGTGAGGAGCCCCGCTGCAGGGCAGGGAGAGTTCTCGAATGCACAGAGGACTTCTCGCAGAAGCACGCTTCCCCTTTAGAACACCGTCATTCCCCCTAATTAATAGATTAGACTATGGCAGAGGGATCTCTTCGGTAGCATTTTAATTTTCCAACTCCTTGTTTTCCTTGTCAGTTTTAAGTACTCATTACAGACACGATGCTATCATGATACATTTGCATAATTAATGAAGTCCCCCCCAGCCACAGCTGGTGGGGGTTGTGGAACGTGTGGAGCATAGCAAGTGTGATGATGGTGAAGTCGGTGGGCCACCCTAGCGATGGGGGCCACAGGGGGGCCTCTGCTGTCGCCTTGTCTGTGCATACTCTGTGGCAGAAATGGGGTGAGCTGAGGCCACACTGCACCCGCTCCCTACTGTCCCCAGCTAAACGTGTTGCTGTACCCCTTCTGGAAGCAGGTGACGGGGTTTCTCACGCTGGGCTCTGTCCTTGGGGTTGCTGGGAAAGTTTGGTGCTGGTATATGAGCGGTCTAACGCTGTTCTGCAACGTGTTAGCCATTCCAGATGCATCAGCTGATGTTTCCTCTGGATGTGGGCAGATGTGTGCCTTCTGAGCCAACCTCCCAGGAGTTTCCCTTCCTTGTAGTGGGGACTGGTTGGGTGGGCAGCCCTGCCTGCTGCCCTCTGGGGCATGAGGTCTTCTCCTGTGACTCCTGATGTGTAAATGTGTTGTCTGCCTCGTCATGGCTGCTAATGAATGTGCGATAAATGCAGTCCATTCCTGATGTGAAGAGGCAGAATATTAATAATTTAAAGGTACACTTTAAAATTCTGAATAGTAGGGCTGGGGGAAGCTGTCTGCTGGCATGTGTGGTCACGTGTCTTGAACCACAGCTGATTTCACCGAGATGGGCTTTAATGTTCTTCATGGCTGCGCAAACTTAGAACCTGGTGGCTCAGATTGAAGAGTCCACCTGCTGTGCGGGAGGCCTGGGTTTGATCCCTGGGTTGGGAAGATCCCCTGGAGGAGGGCATGGCAACCCACTCCAGTATTCTTGCCTGGAGAATCCCGTGGGCAGAGGAGCCTGGTGGGCTACAGCCCACGGGGTCGCAAAGAGACATGACTGAGCGACTCAGCACAGCACAGACTTGGAAGGATCTCTTCCCTCTCTCTTGAACGCTGAGAACCCTTTCAAGAACCCTTTCACAAAGTTATTTTTTGATTCCTAGGGTACATATATTTTGCTTTTATCTGTCCTTTTATCTTTGGTTAGTCAATCATTCACCTACCTCATTAACTAGCATTTACTGAGCACCTATTATATTCCAGGAATGCAAAGATCAATGAGATATAGTATCTCATGCAGTGATGTCCTAGAGTAAGTATTTTGAGCCTCTGACTCAAGGTGGGCAGATGTATTGCTCTCGGACCTCTGTTGTTTCATCTCTAAAAATAGAATCTGGGATCTGTAATTTTAAAGGTATTTTCTAGCCTTGAACTCAATGGTTCCATGCTGTGTTCAGCTTGCATCTCTGAAAATTCATCACACATCCATTTCCTCAGCCCAGAGTCCTCATTCATGGCCACCTGATCGGGCACCTGCCCACCCTGGAGCCTGCACTCCCCTCTGCTCACCAGCCTCCCTGGCTGTCAGCCCCCAAGCAAGCCAGGCTGCTCCTATTTAGGGCCTCTGTATTTGCCCATCTCTTTTCCTGGAGGGTTTGCATCTTGGGTCATATGTGGTCTGTCTTCTCAGAGAGACTTTTCTGACCAGCCAGCTGTGTCGTCCCTGTTCCCATCATAACCCTTTAACAAGCTCCCGAGTTTTGTTTTCTTTGTTATCTGAAAAAACTCGTTTGTTGGCGTCTCCCCAACTAGAACAAATGTTTATTGAGTATCTGATATATAGCAGGCACTACGTTACACACTGGGGAAATAGCAGTGAAAAAACATATATTTCTTTCATGGGAAAACCCAGTGGATGAAGCTAACGATAAATTTTCACACATACACACACACACACTTGCACACACACGGCACATGCACACATGTGCGTGCACACATGTGCACACACAGTACAGGTTTGGTAATCTGGTAGTGATGGGGATTTGCCTTAATCTGATGGGCACTCACAGCAAAATACCACAGACTGGGTGATTTAGCAGTGGCGATTTCTCACAGTTCTGCAGGCTGCAAGTCTGAGCTCAGGGCACCTGTGTGGTCAGGTCTGGTGAGAACCCTCTTCCCGGTTGCAGCCAGTCACCTTCTCCCTGAGAGCTCACATGGAGGAGGATAGAGCTGGCGTCTGTTCTGTTTCTTATAAGGGCCCCCATTCTATGGGGTCAGAGCCTCACCCTTATGACCACTCAACCTTAAGACCCTCCTTTTAGGCCTTTTCTCCAGTACAGCCATGCGGGGATTAGGCTTCAGCCTAACAATTTTGTGGAACAAAACAAAACCTAACAGTTCAGCCCCTGGCCATTGTGAAGACCGGTCAGCTGAGCGCCAGGTAGGACCAGGGTCTGCGTTTGCTCTCCGGGGCTGGTCACTTCCAAGCAGGTGACTCCTCGGTGGAAACTTGAACGAAATGAAGAGCTGAGTCTCCCATGCTGATTTGGGGGCAAGGACTTCCTCGCCAAAGCGAATGAAATTTCATGTTCCGGGGTCTAGTCCACCTGCGACTTAGGTTAGTGCAGGGTCCAAGGTGGGCATCTCTCTGTCTTGATTTTCCATGTTGACCGTCTGTTTTCTCAGGGAAGGATTTGCTCCTTATAGTAGTCACTTGCGATGGCCTGTGTGTTCTGCCCTGTTAATCTGTGAATCCCTAGGCTGCAAACACCGTCTTCACTGTTATCTCTTTCCAGTTACTCTCGGCTTTCAGTATTGCAGACCTCCCTCCATATTCCCCTTCAAAAGCATCCTGCTGCTCTTGGTCCTTTACGCCAGATTCCGTCTTGAACTTCCACGAGGAAACTCTAACCTTGCTCTGAGTTTACAGATTAGTTTGCGCCCAAGGATCCCTCTGTGATCTGTGAGCGTTGTCTCCATCTCCAGTATTTATGTTTACTTCAACATCTGTCAAAAGAGTTTCGTAATTTTTTCAGAAAGGCAGCGCTCGTGGCAGCTCATGATGTTATTTTCGTCGTGATGGCTGTTGAAAATGATGATTGATCTCTGTTGCAGCTAAGGACAAATCTGAGAAAATATTTGCCCTCGCTTTTGTGAAGCTCATGCGCTACGATGGGACCACCCTGAGGGACGGGGAGCACGATCTGATCGTCTACAAGGTGCGTTCTCCCTTCTGTTGGTGCGGCGCTGCCGATGTGGGTTGCCTCCAGCCTCTCTGGGCTTCCCGGCCTGAGAGGACACCTCCCATCTTTGTGACAACAATGCTCTCTAGCAACTTTTAATTCTGAAAATGAACATTTCAGATGACCAGCTTTTTAGCTGTTCCTTAGGGGAGATGTTTGTTTGTTGTAGTCGCTGAGTCGTGTCTGACTCTTAGTGACACCATGGATACCAGGTTCCTCTGTTCGTGAGATTCTCCAGGCAAAAATACTGCAGTGGGTTGCCATTTCCTTCTCCAGGAGATCTTCCCGACCCAGGGATTGAACCTGCGTCTCTTACATCTCCTGCATTGGCAGGCGCATTCTTTACCACTAGAGCCACTGAGAAAGCCCATAATAACACCTTAGATTCTGTTTAAATAATGCTCTGTGATTGTGAGTTCATCTAGAGGAACAAGGGAAATTTAGCACAAGATCTCAGTTCAATATTATGGCCGTTTTTTCCTATTATTATTATTTTTTGACTGTGCAGCATGGGGGATCTTAGTTCCCTGACCAGAGATCAAACCCATGCCCTCTACAGTGGAAACGAGGTGTCCTAACCACTGGGTCACTGGGGAAGTCCCCTGCTCAATATCATATAGCAAATTAGTTGGGAAAATAATTTATGCAAGAATAGACACATGTAGATGTATAACTGTAGGCTTCCCTGGTGGCTCAGTGGTAAAGAATCTAGTTGCCATGCAGGAGATGCAGTTTCAATCCCTGGGTTGGGAAGATCCCCTAGAGAAGGAAATGGCATCCCACTCCAGTATTCTTGCTTGGAAAATCCCACGGGCAGAGGAGCCTGGTGAGGTACAGTCCATGAGGTCGCAAACGAGTCGGACACAGCTTAGCAACTAAACAACGACGATATGTATAACTGGGTCTTTCTGTTGTGTACCTGTAAGTACGCACAACACTGTCAGTCAGCTATCCTCCAGTATAAAACATTAAAAAATAAACTGTTTAGGAAATAATAAAAAAGCAAATGTTGTGATGGTGCAAAGGATTAAGGATCACAAAGGGGTAGGAAAAATTGCGGGGTGCTATGAGTCGCGTGTGACCTGTTGTGGCGTTAAACCCGCAGGCGGAAGCGAAAAAGCTGGAGGACGCGGGCACGTACCTGAGTCTGCCCTCCACCAAGGCCGAGCTGGAGGAGAAGGGCCACTCTGCCACAGGCAAGAGCATGCAGAGCCTCGGGAGCTGCACCATCAGCAAGGACTCCTTCCAGATTTCCACGCTCGTGTGCTCCACCAAGCTGACCCAGAACGGTGGGTGTGGGGCGTGGAAACCGCACGCCTCTCCGCACTTTTTCTCCTTCNTTTATAGAGGAAAAAACCCCCTTGAAGAACACACAAAATTAAAACAAGCCACATCAACAATAATAAACAGCAAGGTAAACTGACTCACTTGGGAAGATGCTGGGGCTTCCGGCCTCTTTCCTTCAGCTAGAGTCATGTTTTGTTTCTGGAGAGAGGTTCCTATGCACGGAATGGCCTTGTGCATGGACATTCAGTGTTTTAACTTAGGGATGTGTTTCACGGATTATCTGGGCAAATTTATGAGTTGTTTTCGAACTTTAAAGTGGATTGGGGTATTTCCGATCCGTTTTAAAATAATGATTTCATCATTTTATGGAGAACATTAGTGTTTTTTCCTAGATATCTCTAGATGAAAGAAGGGGGCTGAAATACATGCGCTTTCAGTTTGTCCGCGATGTTTAGGTCTGAAGGAAGAGGAGGAGCAGGAGTAGATGGCGTGTTGGGCGTTGAAGCTGAGTCCCGCTGCTGCTGTCTGCGGAGGCACCTGTTTTCGGTACCCTACAGTGGGTGATGCTGGTTCTTATCAGTTATTAGAGGGTGATGTTCTTGTGTGAGTCCTAAACACAGAGATGGAGTTTAAGAATCAGTGTCCCTCTGATTCGCAGAGTACATGTCACCTTTAAAAGCACAGCCCTCTTGAAACGTATCAGTGAATATGGGGAATTGAGGGAGCATGGACCCAGGTCGGGACCTTCTTATTAACTCTTCATTTTGTTGGCCTGAAGTCGGCTTTCCAGAACAGCCAGGGAGAGGGGGGAGGTATTCACAAAGCAGTCTCGTGTACCGTGTGGGGCACATAAGCCAGAGGAGCGGGTGACTGTGTGNCCAATAGAGTATTGTAAAGTTAAATTTAAAAATAAATAAATAAATAAATTAAAAAAAATAAAATAAAAAAAAATAAAAGGAAAAAAAATAAAAAATAAAATATGAAAAAAATAAAAAAGAAAAAGCAGAGACATTACTTTGTTGACAAAGGTCCATATAGTCAGAGTTACATTTTTTCCAGTAATCATGTACAGGTGTGAGAGTTGGACCATAAAGAAGGCTTTGTGATGAATAACTGACCCTTTTGAATTGTGGTGCTGGAGAAGACTCTTGAGAGTTATTTGGATAGCAAGGAGATCATACCAATGAATCCTAAAGGAAATCAATCCAGATGTGAAGAGCTGACTTATTTTAAAAGACCCTGATATTGGAAGGATGGTATGCCCCTTGCAAAACGTATGTGCAAAGACAACTACTTTTACAATATTTTGTTATTATTTTTTATAAGAAAGGTAAAAATTGCTCTTCCTGCTTTAAATCCTGTCATCCTTGCTAGCATATTGACTATGTCTTCATTGTCAAGTATGAACTAGTGAATGTAAGCTTGTNATGCCCCTTGCAAAACGTATGTGCAAAGACAACTACTTTTACAATATTTTGTTATTATTTTTTATAAGAAAGGTAAAAATTGCTCTTCCTGCTTTAAATCCTGTCATCCTTGCTAGCATATTGACTATGTCTTCATTGTCAAGTATGAACTAGTGAATGTAAGCTTAACTATTTTAAATACTTTCTCATTTGTTTTAAAAATCCCAATCTGTATCTTTCTGATATCAGTAGTTAATAAAGACTCTAAAAATACAGAAAACTGTCCATAGTATAACTATTTTTTATTTTCAAAGTTTATTGCAATATTATTCACAGGACCTTTGGTAACAGATAATCATTTCTAAAATGATGGGGAGTTTTGAAATTACATAATAAGTAAACCATCATTACAGAATAGAAACTCTCATCCAGCAGTAACACCCATCATGTGATTGAAAGATTGCTAGAGATTTTCTTTCTTTCTTTCTTTAATCTTGGAAGAAGAATATGAAGTAGGTTCTAAGAATCAGAGTTGAATTGGAAGGGTGCTGAATTATATCTACTCTCAAATTCTAAATATGTATCTATCTTTATACTAGGCTTTTTGTTTTAGGAAGAGAACATCATTGCAAACTGAATATTACAATAGTGTCATTTTCCAACAACCCAACTTTTTTGTTGAGGTCATGGATGTCCAAGAACAGGAAGAAAAGCAAGAAAATCACTACTAGTTAGAAAATCTCATTTAGAATCATAGTCTCCTTTTTTGCTAATATAGGGATTTACCAATATTTAAAATTTTAATACAAGCTTTAAAGGGAAAAGAAGATGCCATGNGGGCTCAGATGGTAAAGAATCTGCCTGCAATGTGGGAGACCCAGGTTTGATCCTTGGGTTGGGAAGATCCCCTGGAGAAGGGAATGGCTACCCACTCCGGTATTCTTGCCTGGAGAATTCCATGGGTGGAGGAGCCTGGTGGGCTACAGTCCATGGGGTCGCAGAAGAGTCAGGCAAAATCTTGCTTTTATATGTGTCCCACCAGTTTAAAGTCTTTGATTACTCTAAAGTAACATCGACACTAAGGTGAGAGGATGAACTTGAAAGAGTGGAACAGTCAGGTGGTATGGATTATGTCATGTTTTATGTGAAAACATTTTCATCATGTACAATTTGTGATCATTATGGCCCTGGGTCAGGGATTCACTGATGCCCGCATCTCCTTTTCAAACACACTGCTGATTTTCCTTCTCATTCAGAGATTAATAATGAAAAGAAAGGTATGTTCAAGGTCAGTGTGTTCCTGCTATTGTGGTAAATGCTATAATCTTTTACAAAATAATGCTGCTTAGAAAAGATTGGGGTCACCCAAGTGGACCAGTGGCAAATTGTTTCTCTCTGTTTCTCCTTAATCTCCTTCAGCCTGAAAATACAAATGGCATGAGATCTTGGGACCATGGTCTTGTAAATAGCACTGAGTTTGATTGATCTTCTCGGAGTTAGCAATATGACTGGCTACATGTTACAGAAGCAGATGAGGTTCACTTTTCTACCCCGCAGGGCGTGGAACCCAGAGGAAGAGTCTGGAGCTTGTGCGCTTGGTCTCCGGTTACTTATTTCATCCTTGGCTCCTTCTGTCTCTCTGCCCCACCGTCCTTAGAAATCTCTGTCTGTCTCATGGCCCCAAAGTGGCTCCTGCTCCTCCTGGGGTCACGACCTCACTCCAGGCAGCAGAGAAGGGAAGGGGGATGTCAACAGCTCTTTCAGTTACTTTCCTTAAGGAATGTTGTCCCCAGCACCTACACTGGGTCACGTGCTTCCCTCTCATTGGCCAGACTGTGTCACATGGCCAACCTAGATGCAAGGGAGATGGGAAAGAATTTATTGATGCTGATGGCTCAGATGATAAAGCGTCTGCTTGCAACGTGGGGGACCTGAGTTCGATCTATGGGTCAGGAAGATCCCCTGGAGAAGGAAATGGCAACCCACTCCAGTACTCTTGCCTGGAGAATCCCATGGACGGAGGAGCCTGGTGGGCTACAGTCCATGGGGTCGCAAAGAGTGGGACACGACTGAGTGACTTCACTTTTCAACAAAATCAGATTTCCTTTAGTAAAGTAGTGAAGGAGAAGTATATATTGAATGGCATTAACACTCTTTCTCATACCTTTAATCAGGAATTCCTGTTACTTGCCAGCATAATATCCCTAACTTATCTCGGGTTAGTAACGCAGTGCAGTGGGTACAGAAGTGTCCAACTCTTTGCAACCCCCTGGACTGTAGCCTGCCAGGGTCCTCTGTCTGTGGAATTTTCCAGATAATAATAGTGGAGTGGGTTGCATTTCCTGATCCAGAGGATCTTCTTGGCCCAGGGATCAAACCTGCATGTCCTGCATTGGCACAGGGATCTTTACCGCTGTGCCAGCTGGGAAGCCAGGTCCCAGCTTTGTAAACCCCATGGAATTAGGCCCCTGACAGCCTTTCTTCCTCGTTAGTTTTGGGGTCCGTCTGTGAGGCTCCTGTCTCTACTTTCTCTTTGACTTTAAGCCACCGAGCCCTGAGTGTTGCATCAGGGTGATTCAGTCCTGTTGTTTCATACGGAAATGGAGTGGAATACTGAACAGATCCTTGCCCGTGACCTCGGCAGTGGTTTGTGTTTGGACATCCTCAGGAATGCCTTTGTTTTGGCCCTTGGCCGCACGGTGTTGGCAGAGACCTTGGTCCTGGTGCCAGCCTTTTTCCTGGAGTAGGGGGAGCCAGACTTGATCCCCAGCTGAGTCTCTCTGCTGGATTCATGTGTTTGTGAAGAGCTGAGGCCGTTCAGGGCAAAAAGTGCCAAGAGTTGAGAAGGCCAGTAGAGCAGTTGCCAGAAGACTTCGTGAACCTTCCAGGATCCTTGTCCTGATATCCCTGAGCTCATCTCAGCAGACGCTGTTCCACCACAGTCCTTCCTTTCCAGGAGCCTCATGGGCTTTGGAGCCCTGACTGTCCCAGACCTTTAAAGTATATTGACCTTAGTTTCTCTCTAGTTTCTTAAATGTGTATCTTGGCTGCCTTTATGATTGTTGAGGGCAGACAAGGACATATGTTCCTCTCAGAACCTAGAACACAGTTGTAGTTGCCTTGTATAGATATGATAGTGCTTAAATTTCAATCTAGTCTGAGATTTCTGAAAAGAATCTATGACAGGAAAAACAAAAAACAAAAAAACCAGGATGTTGAAATAATAGACATGGGGCTAAAGTCTCTCAATTGTTTCTTGTGCTCAAATACCCTCCACCCTGAGATGCGTTTTGGTAGTGTTCATTGTCTCCTCGAAGCATTACACTGACATGAAATAGTATTCCTATTGTGTATATACTGTTTAGGGGAAAAGCCGTCCTGTGTCCCACCCAGTTTTCTGGGATGTCTGATTCCTAACAAGTTCTGAGCAGCTCTGACACGTGGTTTTTTCAGGGCTGAGAGAGAAAGCAAAGTCAGTTTCCGGTTTTCTTACCTGCAAAGCATCTCTTACCTTGAGAGAAAAACAGCTGTGCTCACAGCCGGAATCAAGTGTGTTTTTCTATTTGCAGTTGAAATAAACTTCGGGGGTCTTTTGTTTTTCTTCTCCTTTCAAACAGGTATGCTGTGTTTTCGCATAATGTAGCAGCTTTGTAAAATTCCACGTTAATTGACAGTAATTCTTCTGGAGAAGGAAGGGGTGAAACGTTGGAGATGAAGATATTGAAACGAATCCTTGTCACCCCACTTGCTTTCTCACTATACAAATGCATACTTGTTTGTTTGTTTAGAAATGAGAACAGCATTTTTAAATTAACTCTGGTCCATTTGGTTCTGGGGGAACCCACTGAGAGACTCCTGACAGCCGGGGGCACTTCTCCGCGGGTTTTGGTTGTCTCTGTTCTCTGTGTGGGTGGATCACATTAGCTGGAAAGCCGGAAAACAGACGCGGCCTGCGCGGGACTGTCTGAATCCCGTCGCTGCGGCTGGCTCCTGCTGACGTCTGTCTGTCTGCTGCTGAGTGTTGGCCGGTCTCTCCTGGTGTTAGCTTCCTGAGTAGTCAGTCACTGATCATGAAGAGGTTGTAGATATGGCATTTTGCTGTCATTTCCTCGGCCACAATTGCAGGATGTAGTTAATGAACAAAGGTCAAGCTGTTCCTTGTTAATGGATACTTAACAACATTTAAATGGAGCAAGGTGCCATGACTCGGTTTTGTCTGTTTATTTACCAATCGCCATCTGAGTCCTTTCCTCTTAGCCACCTCACGGTGGGTTGAACAAGTGACTCTTGGTTTATTCGTCTCTAGAGACCTCGCCTTCATTAGAGAAAGGGGCTCCAAAGTGCTTGCTGTAAAATACTACCGTATATATCTTTTAAATGGTGGTTGGCAGCAGAGGAATTAATAATTAAATTTTCATTCTTGAAGGATTCCTAGTGAAATATTAAATATAAGGAAGACCCATTAATTGTACCTTGTAGATTTTGAAGCTGTGTTATTGGGGGCATGCAGATTTAGAACTGTGATCTCTTTGTTGTAAACGTACTGCTTAATGTGAAAAGGTTCCCTTTATCTTTTGTTTAGTATTTTCACAGAATACCATTTCCCATTCTTTTACTTTCAACCTTCCTGTGTTCTTATATTTAAGGTGTGTCTCTTATACACAANGAACTGTGATCTCTTTGTTGTAAACGTACTGCTTAATGTGAAAAGGTTCCCTTTATCTTTTGTTTAGTATTTTCACAGAATACCATTTCCCATTCTTTTACTTTCAACCTTCCTGTGTTCTTATATTTAAGGTGTGTCTCTTATACACAACATAGAGCTGTTTTTTAAAAATTTTATCCAGTGTAAAAATCCTTTTAATTTACTATTTAGTTCATTTATATATAATACATTTAGGTAACATATTGAGTTTATATCAACTATCTTTCTATTAATTTTCTGTTTTGCTCATCTATATTATGCTTTTTTCTGCCTTCTTTTGTACCAATCAAAATTTTCTTTTCATCGTCCTATTTTCTCTCTCTTGTGTTATTATTGTCATGCACTTCAAGTATACAAATATCTTAAACTTCATAAAGCATTGCTATTATTGTTTTGTGTAGTTGGCATTCATTTGATATGTTTTATACTTATCATTGTTTTTCCATTTTTCTTTTCATTTTATGTTTCTCTATAGAATTATTTTCCTGCAGTGCAGAGAGATCATATCGCATTTCTTTTGGTTTAAGTCTGATGCAGGTTTATGCCATCAGACTTAGGGTATAAGTTTTATGAAAATTGTTGGTTTCATCTTTGTTTTTGAGGGATGTTTTCATTTAATATAGAATTGTAGATTGACAGCTACTTTCTCCTTCTAGGGTGTTATTTTCTTTTTTTGGTTTCCATCATTTTTGGTGAGAAGTCAACTTTCAGACTTACTGCTACATCTTTGAAACTAACGGTGTCTTTAAAAACCTTTTTCTAGCTATGTTTGCAATTTTTCTCTGGTTTTCCTATGGTTATTAGCAGTTTTACTATGGGTTGCATGGGAATGGTTTGCTTTTTATCCACCCTACGTTGGATTCTGAGAGTTTCTGGAATTCTGGGTTGTCGCTTGTGTTAATTTCAACAAATTCATGGCTGTTGTCTCTTCTAATGTTGCACTTGTCACATTGTACCTGTCATTTTCTTCTCTAACTTCAGTTACATGTATCTTAGCTCTCTTCAGTATGTCCTGCTATGTTTTCTTTCTCTTCTGTTTATTTTCCTGTTGATTGTCTTCCTTTTCACTGATTCTGTTTATAACACTGTCTAAGAGATGGCAAGGGTGAACGTTGACATTCTAGGAATCAGCGAACTAAAATGTATTGGAATGGGTGAATTTAACTCAGATGACCATCATATCTATTCCTGTGGGCAGAAATCCCTCAGAAGAAATGGAGTAGCCATCATGGTCAACAAAAGAGTCCAAAATGCAGTNAGCCACAGCTGATGTTCATGGATCACTTGCTACTCTGAGTGCTTTCTCATCTTTAGCATCTTGTGTGTTTCTAAACAGTAACCCTGTTCCCCAGGTGTGGTCGTGGATTTTAGATGAAGACACGTGGAGTTATTAATGAACTTGCCCAACCTCAGGACACCTCATGGGACCGGGTGTAGGGATGACGGAGGCCCAGATTGCTGGTTCCAGAGCCACGTTCTGCTCCCCTGGAGACTGTCCTTGGACACCAGTGATCCCATGGATCAGAAACAGAACCCATGATGATCATCCACATCAACAGATAGCAGGTCTGGATCAGATTGTCTAGGGCTATAAAGACATCAGCCTCACTCCCCATGGAGCTTTTCATTAAAATGGATATGTCCTGTGTATTTTTTTTGGGCGGGGGGAACGTAAAGCAACTAAAAAACTTTGACGCTGTGCCCCAGACGCTGGGTTTGTCCGAAGGAGGATAAAGGCAGTTCAGTGGGGCTGGTCCTGAGGCTTCCTGAGGTTGGGGTCTCAGTGATGGCTCCCCAACCCGTGTTTACTCCAGGGGACTTCTGTTTCTTTACCACGGGTGGATCTCAGTGCTAGATTTGGGGTGTTTGGGGTATAGCCATCAGAATTGTTACAAGCACTGACATTTTAACTCCAGCCCACAAATCTTACAGCTCTGTGGGATTATCCTAGAAAAGACTACCCTGCAGACTGGGCACAGTCTGCCCAGAGGATTCTAGAACCTTCTATCGAGGGCGACAGTGACCCTCATCCACAGTAAAAAATGCATCGCTGTGTGTGTGGTGTGTGTGTGAAGCTGGAAAGTCTTTCATGAAGCAGTGCTTACCCCTTATCCCATGTGATGTATTCTGGCATTTTCTATTCTATTTTGGTATTCTTTAGTCTATTCCGAACTAATGTATTTCACTAAAAAAAAATTGCTGGTTGACAGGCGCTAAATTTATTTCCTAAAGAGCAAGTGTATCTCAACCCACATTTGAAAAACACTGTTCTTTACCATCCTGTTTCTTTTGCCGTCTCTCCTGTTTGGTTTAGTATGAAATATTATTAGTTTTCTATGTGTCTTCCATCATCAAGAAAAGGCTCAGGTTCCTGGTTGGTGCTCAGTGAATTTCCTGCCCAGTGTGTAGTCTGGACTGGGGTGAGGATGGATTGAATTTGAGGCCCCTGAGCTGAGCCAGACACGCAGACGCATGAGACTTTGCCGTCCTTCCAGGGGTTGTTCCTGGGGCACCAGCTTCCTCGCCTCTTGCCTTTCTCACTACTGGTGGTCCCACGTCTGCCTGGCCTTCTCTAGAAGGACGTGTTTGGAAATAAGCTGGACTGTCGCAGTAGTAAATGTAGTTGTGGGATGATCTTTGCCCTCTAATCAGTATGGTTTTCATTTCCTTAAAAACTAATATCCGGACTCGAAGTACACATAATTGTCTTCTATCTAAAATTTTTCCTTATCAGGAGTTTTNCTGGACTGTCGCAGTAGTAAATGTAGTTGTGGGATGATCTTTGCCCTCTAATCAGTATGGTTTTCATTTCCTTAAAAACTAATATCCGGACTCGAAGTACACATAATTGTCTTCTATCTAAAATTTTTCCTTATCAGGAGTTTTGGCTGCTTTCTGTCCATTTCTAAGCTAGCATCTGGGGTTCATGACTGCTTCTTGCAAACTGGTAAGTTTCAAATATGTTTGCCCTCTTGAAAAACTCTCTGCATGTCTTAGAGATCTTGATTGTGCCTGCTCAGTTGTGTCCGACTCTTTGTGACCCCATGGACTGTAGCCTGCCAGGCTCTTCTGTCCATGGGATTCTCCAAGCAAGAATACTGGAGTGGGTTGACATTTTCTCCTCCAGGGGATCTTCCCGACCCAGGGATTGAACCCACGTTTCTTGAGTCTCCTGTGTTGGCAGACAGGCTCTTTACCACTAGTGCCATCTGGGAAGTCCAGGAATGATGACAAATGATATGATTTCCTTGCAGATGAGAAACTCACGTTTCACAGAGAACTGCTGACCTGTTCAGGGCCTCTGCGCTAGTAATAGCAGCTCCCCCTTGACCCCTATTTCCTGAACCCTTCTGTCTTTCACTTCATGTGCTGAATTCAAGGTTTCTATAAGGATGTGAAGTCTTACCAGTTCCCCTAAACAAATCAAGGATTTGTTGTGTCCTTGAGCTCAGTATAAATGTAAAATGTGATCTTGTCAGAAAAGTGGAAAATGCCAAAAAGTCAATTAACAAAAATAAGACTCACTTGTCTTCTCACCGCCCATAAATTACAGTGTTAGCATGTGTTTCTTTCTAATTGTGGGCTTTTCCTCCTGACTTAGCATCGTCCTATGTCTATGATGATGTATGAGATTACATATATGCTATATGTGTATGGATGTTTACATATACATGTGAATGTTTATATATACATACTTTTACAACTTTCCTTTTATTCACATACATTTACACATATCCTTTGGTAGTTTTGAAGAACATCTATTCATTTATTGATTTAATTGGAAGATAATTGCTTTACAGCATTGTGTAAGTTTCTGTTGCACAGAACATGAAGGAGCCGTAAGTATACACATCTCCGCTCCCTCTGGGAGCCTCCCCATCCTCCTGCTCTGGGTCATCATAGAGCGTGGAGCTGAGCTTCCTGTGCTATACTGCAGCTTCCCACTAGCTACCTATGTTACACATAGTCGTGTATATATGCCAATTTGCTACTTTCTCAGTTTGTCCCATCTTCCCCTTCCCCAACTGTGCCTGTCATAAAGGACATCTTTTTTAAGGTTAGATTATTTTACTAGTTTTCTGCTATAGTTGGGCACTTAGGTTGTTTCTAGCTTCCCTCTCCATGAACAGTGCCTCGGTAATCTCCTTGGCAGGCCGTTTCTCTATGGCAAAGAGCTTTTCTGTCTGGTTAGCTGGCCCCATCCAGATTTCCAAATTGCCTGAAGGTCTGTGTGGTCGGGAGCAGAGCTGTCAGAACTCGCTGCCCCTCAGGTGAATCTGCGCCCTTCCCTCCTGGGCTGTGGTGTTGCATGTGATTGCCTGCCCTTCGCGCTAGAACCCAGGTTCTGTCTGGAATTCCACTCGTCCCCTGCTTCGTGGGACTGAGGATTGGACTGCAGTGTTGGATGCCCTGGGAGCTGTTTGATCCTAGGGAGTCACCTGCTTACATAACCTTGGTGTCTCATGCAGAATTGGTGGCCGAATCAGGTAAGGAGATGAGAGTTCTGCTGAGTCTGGTTCCTTTAGCTCAGATGATTCTGGACCCCAAGGAAGCTAGCCAGTGAGATATGGGAACCATCATAGTTGTTATTTAGTCGCTAAGTTGTGTCTGACTCTTTGTGACCCTGTGGACTGCAGGACGCCAGGCGTCCCTGTCCTTCACTAGCTCCTAGAGTTTGCTCAGATTCATGTTCATTCAGTCAGTGATGCTGTCTAACCATCTTATCTTCTACCATCCCCTTTTCCTTTTGCCTTCAGTCTTTCCCAGCATCAGGGTCTTTTCTGATGAGCAGCTCTTCGCATCAGGTGGCCAAAGTATTGGAGCTTCATCTTCAGCATCAGTCCTTCCAATGAATATTCAGGGTTGATTTCTTTTAGGATTGACTGGTTTGATCTCCTTGCAGTCCAAGGGACTCAGGAGTCTTCTCCAGCACCACAATTTGAAAACATCAATTCTTTGGTGCTTAGCCTTCTGTATGGTCCAGCTCTCATATCCAGCTCTCATATCTGTACTTGATTACTGGAAAGATCATAACTTTTAATATATGGGCGTTTGTTGGCAAAGTGATGTCTCTGCTTTTTAATAGACTGTCTAGGTTTGTCATAGCTTTCCGTCCAAGGGGCAACCATCAGAGATAAAGATGTATTCTAAATACAGAGGAGCATCAGAGCCGTGCTGACCCTGGGACCGTAGCTTTCTGGGCCCCAGAAGGGCTAGAGCTTCTCAGCTCCCAGTGTGTGTACACACATCACCTGGAGGTCTTGGGAAAGCGCAGATTCCCCTTAGTCATTCCCGGGAGTGCTGCTGGTGTTGATCCTTGGCCAGTCTTTGAGGTGGCCACGGCCAGGACTCATGTGCTAGGACCATCCTTGCTGCCCCTGAGTGGAGGAGGGGAAATGGGAGTCTGGGCAGGTGCTGATGTTCCCCTGCAGGCTGTCTTCACCTGTGTACTAGCCCTCTGCTGCCCGATGTTCTAGACTGTTCTGATTTCACAAGTTTTCCGTGTATAGAGATGATAAGACACAAGTGAAGTCATGACTCACATCAAAAAAGCAGCAGTAAGAACAGATAAAGGGAAGAAAATATTCCAGGGCATTTACTTGGTCAACCTGTGGCTCAAAATGCTTCCAGTTGTTCATTTCCATGCTGCTTATCCAGTCTGTGGTTTCTAGACTCTTCAGAGTTCCAGAGTCTGGCGAAGTGATCTGAACTCACCCGACACAGGGCCTTGCAGCCCCTTCCAATTTATAATTTGGAAAGCATTTGTCCAGGGTTGGATTTCTGGAATGTCCTTCCTGGCTGGAGTTCCTGGTGGGGAGTTCCACAGTCTTCTCGGCTCCTGTCCTAGGAGACTTGAGAGACCACCCACGTGGGCAGACTTTGGAGCTGTCTGGATGGAGACAGTTTTTCCTAGCCGTCTGCCTCCCCACCCCCATTTGAAGTGGATAAGACGTGGCGGCAGCAGCAGAAATGCAGCCTTAGAGGGAAGCGAGATGATTTCTGCTCTCCACTCGCTTCAGCAGACCAGCAGTTTGTACTGCTTTTCGACCTAAGTCATGGTGCTAGTTTTTAGACTTACAGCCCAGGTAAGATGCACTTTACCCCCGTTTATCATTATTTCATGATCTCCTTTTAATGTTGATTTTCTACCCAAGTTATGGTGCACATGCGTGAGAGTTTTTATATCAGTTGTTACAACCTAGATAAAGTTTGCTTTACTCCATTTTTATCATTGTATCATGAGTGTTTTTCCATATTAATGACTAGTTATAATCATAATGGCTCTATACCAGTTCAGAACAGATACCTGAATTGATGTGTGTTTGTTTGCTTAATCAAATGATTTTCCACCATCCTAATTTTTCCATTGTTGAATACTGCGATTTTTGCTTTTACCATTTTAAGCCTGTTCAATTCAGTTGCTCAGTCATGTCCGACTCTATGTGACCCCATGAACCGCAGCCCACCAGGCCTCCCTGTCCATCACCAACTCCCGGAGTCCACTCAAACCCACGTCCATTGAGTCGGTGATGCCATCCAACCATGTCATCCTCTGTGATCCCCTTCTCCTCCTGCCCTCAATCTTTCCCAGCATCAGGGTCTTTTCCAATGAGTCAACTCTGCACATCAGGTGGCCAAAGTATTGGAGTTTCAGCTTCAGCATCAGTCCTTCCAATGAAAACCCAGGACTGATCTCCTTTAGGATGGACTCGTTGGATCTCCTTGCAGTCCAAGGGCCTCTCAAGAATCTTCTCCAACACCACAGTTCAAAAGCATCAATTCTTTGGTGCTCAGCTTTCTTTATAGTCCAACTCTCACATCCATACATGACCACTGGAAAAACCGTGGTCTTGAATAGATGGATCTTTGCTGACAAACTAATGTCTCTGCTTTTGGATATGTTGTCTAGGTTGGTCATAACTTTTCTTCCAAGGAGTAAGC